>JACMZG010001893.1:34290104-34322701 GCA_018340805.1 Microvelia longipes | reverse complement strand
AAGTATATATGTATGACATCTATATCGAGCTTCAGCACAATATGGGATGAGATCTCTTACATCAACTAAAGATTCAATATCTGAAAACAGTTTTTAAATCTAACTGAATTTTTTCATACATGTAGTACTGTGTATGGTTAACAAAAATATAAAGTTACATTTTATTATCAGCATTAGTTCCGGTTTTATTGATTGCCATATATAGCATAATATAAACATATCACGTTTTGTGAATAATACATTTGAAAAATACGCTTATATCGTGCCACTTATACTATTAATATGACAAATTGATATAGGACAACGACCGCGAAGCGGCCAAGAGGCTGAAGGCCTATTGTTTAGTTAGTGGTTAGTTTAGAGTTTCTAAATCGAGGCTCATGGCCCATAAGAGTCCCTTTATAAGATTTTAGGCTGAAGTGGTGTAATTTTCGTACCTTTAAGGAATGAGTTTACAGTATCTTTTACCTTTAAAATAAAATGGAAGCAACCACAGGATTAGTCAACAGCCTGTCAACTAATCTGTGTGGAAAGGAACTGTATTAGTGCATGCTGCACCTACCGAAAAGGAGGACTAAACAAATCAATTCACTGACTTAGCAGGCTATCAGCTGACCACATTTTTTTAAGTATAACCTTTTAAGTTTAAAGTATAACATTTAACCAGATAAATGTTTTACTAGATACCAGGATGGTGCTAGTCAAAGAGACTAAACCAGTTAAGGGAGGATACAACATTTCTTATAATTTTTATTTCGCTAGGTACCACATTAAATAAATAAAATAAAATAAATAAAAATCTTTATTTGCATAAATACTAATACAAGTACAATGACAAATCGTCAAATGTACAAAAATTAGAAGTAACATAAATTACTCAAACATAATACACACACATTATATGTGTGTGTAAGTGTAACCTCAACACTCTTGACATTCACTATTGGAGGGCTAGTTTTAAGTTTTCCTCCTAAGGTTTGGTAAAAGATTTGATTCGAAAGTGGTACCTTAGAGTCAATGCTTGCTGCCTGGTCTCTTATAAATAAAAATAAACCTGATGCCTGTTTTAAAAAAGCATATTATATAGAAATGAAAAAAATTACAGCACAAGCAATAAAATCTGAGAAAATTGCTTATATTGAATGGATACAAAAAAACAAGAGAGACAACAATAAATCTTTCTGGAATGCTATGAATCACTTTGGAATAAAAACTAAAATTAAGATGTCTCTACCAAATGATAAATTTTCTAGTGATGAACTTAATGATTTTTACATCAACTCAGTACAGAGCACAGAAATCGATAAAAATCTTCTTCAATATTATTCACAACAGGATATTAATGTAAAATCTAAACTTCAAAACCTTAGACCAATAGATATCACAGAAATACAGCAACATTTACAATCAATAAAATCTAATGCAATAGGGGCTGACAACATATCCAGAAAAATGATATCTTTAATACTAGAAGTATATCCAGAACCAATTGTGCACATGATTAAATACATCATTAATAGAAGGGAAAGTTCCAACTGTATGGAAGTTAGCATACATCACACCAATTCCAAAAAAACACATTATACATGATATGAGTGACACTAGGCCAATAAATATTCTTCCAGTATTACACAAACTAACTGAAAAAGCAGTTATAATTCAACTATCTGAACATTTAAATTATAACAATATCCTACCCGATATACAGTCTGGATTTAGGCATGGACATAGTACATGCACAGCACTTCTCAAAATAATTGATGATGTGTGCAGAGCCATAGATAGAGGTGAAGTCACAATAATGACCCTTCTAGACTACTCTAAGGCCTTTGACCTTATATCCCACGAGCTACTTATAACTATATTAAAATATATTGGTGTAGAATCCACTGCTTTGGACTGGTTCATTAGCTTATTAAAAAACAGAACTCAAAGTGTGATTCTATATGGTATAATATCATCAATACTAGCTGTTACGAAAGGAGTACCGCAAGGATGCCCTATAGCCGCAATTCTATTTATAATCTACATAATTAAAGCACCTACTTCCACTATATATAGTATCATAAAACAGTATGCTGATGACACTCAGGTTCAAAAATCATCTAAACCATTGCACATCAACTGAGCTAAGATGGAAATTGAACAAGATCTTGATTCACTCCTCAAGTGGTCTAATTCACACGGACTGAAATTAAATCCGAACAAGTCAGAAGTAATAATTATTACTATTAGACAAATTAGAAGATTTATAACTGAACCTGAGATCTCTCTCAACAACTCACCTATAAAATCCGTTGGTCACACCAAAAACCTTGGCTTGATTATAGACAACCATCTTACATTTGAAGCATCATGTTATAAAACAATGCAGTAAGGCTTGGGCTTACCTTAAACATCTGTATTCTGTTAAATCAATTGTGCCGCCAGATAAAAAATGGATGCTATGTGACGTTTATGTATTATCACATTTTAATTATGTTGACTTTGTGTATGGCCCTCATCTGTCAGAGGAATTATGCTACAGGATACAGAAGGTGCAGAATGCATGCGTTCGATATGCTTGGAATTATCCTAGAAGACTTCACATATCTCCTAAGCTAATAGAGCATAAAATACTCAATATGAGAAATCGTCGCACACTACATTCTGCCTGTATGCTGTACAAAATTTTAAAGGAAGGGCAGCCAGAGTATCTTAGATCCCTACTTTCTCTTCGCTCAGAGCAACATAATATTTCTGTTAGAGGTACTCAACAGAGGTTCAACATTGAACAACACAGGACTTCAAAATTCCAATCTTGTTTTTCTGGATATGCACCCCGTCTACTAAATCGAATACCTTCCAATTTCTTTAATTTTCTGAAAATACATTTAAACATAAATTCAAAGAGTTATTGTTTGAATATCAAAAAAAAAAAAATATTTATCTAATTTATTTTCACTCATAATTTTTCATATTGATTTTGATAGCAAATGAGATATAGCAGCATTCCATTTTTTATTTATTTATTTATTTTTTATATTTATTATTTATTTTTATAATAGATTTTTAGATTACCAGTTTCATATCTGTTTTCTTTTCTTTTATTATTGATTAAATTTAAATCAGCCAAAGGCTGTAGAACAAATTTGAATTATATTCAATTTTTATCTTGGTTTGATTAGACTAAAAGCTATTTTCTTAAAACTGTTAAATAATTAAATTATAATTGATCAAAATTTATAATGTTTAATATTTAAAATAAATTTCTCCTCGGAGTTAAATTAATTGATTTCTTTTTGTTATACTTAAAATACTTATATTAAATAGTATTTTTTTATATATCTGTAATATCTTGTATTTATCTGTTTTGTATTCATCTGTATTTTATAAGTATTTTTGTATTAATAATTATTCTGAACGTCTGATGCTTCATTTAATAGTATCATCATTGTATTACTTTTTTTATAATGTGATGTTTTGATAATGTGATAACATTTTTTATTTAATCTTAGTATTATGATTTCATCATTTTTAGTTTTTTTATAGTTATGACATTATTGTTAGTTTGGTTCATAATTCGAATCTTGTACTATTGGCTATGCACCCCGTCTTTAAATCTAAATCTTTCCAATTTCTTTAAGTTTACTGATGATGTGGTAGCATAATATTTATCTTTATATTGAAATATCTTTACTGACTTCTTTTTTAAAAAATAAAAAAAAAAAAAAATAATTTATTGTTACCATTTATATTACTCAGTGCTAACACATCCTATAATTTTACTAAATTGTAAGAATAATGCTCAAATTAATTAGTATAGGTATTCTCTGTTAAACAATGTTTGAATTTTAATCTATTGTTATTATAAGGGAGGTAGGGAAGAATAAAAGTATTTTTTCCTTAAAAAAAATAACTTTTGACTACCCCCCTTTTGTTTTTTTTGTATGATCTTAATTTTATTTCCTTAAATAATATTATTTAAGTTAAGTTGTTTTTTTTTAAATTTTTATATGTATGTTTTAAAAGAAACAATAAAGCATTCTTATTCTTATTCTTATTCTTATCACATTGCACTGAGTGACTCCACCTTCTATTGCTGTTGGCACTTGTTTGTACTTAGTATTAGGTCGAATAATGACAAAGATCTGATGGGCTCATTAAGTACGGGTGAATGAATAGAGTAGGGATGATAGTTGCATAGCTTGACCAACCGAATCACAATCAATTTTTATTCGGTATCTGATAAATGAGGCAAACTACCAAACTTTGGTCTTCTTAATTTATTGTTGCCTCTCTTTGGAAAAAAAAATCAGTCAATATCCCTGGATTGATAAATTATTTGGAATAAAATCAATTGAAATGAGGCCTTTAAAAATTATATTTATTTTTTAGATGAGCCAGAATGTTTGGAAAAACAGCAAAGAGTATACGGAGCTGCTAGACTAGAAGAAATCAAAGTTACATGTGAAGTTGATTCTAATCCTCCGCCCATAAGTTTCTTGTGGACTTTCAATAACTCTGTTATTAAAGAAAAACAAATTAGAATTTCTAATTTCTCTGATTCAACGAGTCAAACTATCTATAAACCTATATCTGAGACTGACTATGGTACGCTGTTGTGTAGAGCTAGAAATGAATTAGGGCTTCAAAAATCACCTTGCATATATCATGTTGTTCCAGCAGGTACTTTTTAACTTAATATGTATAATTTAAAATGTGTTTTTATTTACATTGGTTTTGTTGTAGCGAAAGCACATTGAATAAATTGCCGGATTTGGTGAGTTTGGTTGAGTGTAAAGGTTCCTAAATGATTGGAATAAATTAGTAAATGATGAAAAGTGAGTGATTTAAAATAACGATTTCCAAAAATAAGTCCAATAGCTTTGTGTCTGCGAAGGATATAGAAACTGTATTTGTTTCATCTTATGTATCTAAAATGAAGAAATAACCAGCTAAAATAAATGAAAGCATTTCATTACAAAAGATCTGATTTTTAGAAAGGGTGTTTTTTTACTTGCTGGGTTTGCTTTTGAAACCTTAATCTATCATTCTGCTGAGTCTCAAATGATTATAATTATAGGTCCACCCAGTGAATAGTGCTGTATTTTTATGATTTTAGGGAGACCTGACACACCTCAAAATTGCTCAACTACTAATCGAAGTTTAACTTGGATACAAGTGTCATGTGTTAGAGGTTTTGATGGTGGATTGCCTCAAGAAATAGTAGCAGAAGTTATTCTTCGAGGTCGGACAGTCGTCAATGTAACAGCTGGTGCCACTATTGGCCCTGTGTTGCAGATACATATACCAGGACTTGAACCCGGGACTGAATACTCTCTCAAAGTTTACTCTGTTAATGGGAAAGGACAGAGTGATCCAGCTCTTTTCGTTGTTAGTACGTTGGGTCAATCTAATCAACCTCATAGACGGGTCACAGGTAAACTTTTGAATATGTAAACTACTTTTTTCAAGTAGTTTTCCTCTTCTTATAGTAAAGATGTAGAGGTTAAATCTGTTAAGTAGACCGCGCCTTTTGGTCCTCTGCCATTTACCCCAGGAGTGGAAAAAATACTGCTTGTCCTGTAATTTGAGGCCTAAGCCAATTTTTTTTCTTATAGCCATTTAACAGCAAGGCCCTCCAGTAGGATTCATAGCCATTGGTTCCCTCTCTTGTGATTGTTAAAGATCCTACCCTACACAGAATTATTTCTGTGATCCTTGAATCATAGCTTATTGCAACCCCCTTGTTATATTAAGCCCACTATACTTTGGCGTATTGAATTTCAGAAATTTGTGCTTAACATCTATCAATATAGTTACAAACCAATCCCCTAACATCATGTGACCACGAAGCACACATCAAAATTATAATTTTTGTTAATGAAATTTAAGAGTTAAATATAATTGTATGGAGGCAAATGAACCATTCTCTAGTTCTATTTTCAAATACCATAATTTTGGCAACACTACGCCATCAAAGTGACTATAGGAGTTGGCAAACCTGTTTTCATACCTTTCATACTCGTTTTTAACTTTCCTTGTGGCAAAAGAGACATATTATTACTTTGTCCAGACGCAGGATGTGGCAGGGGGTTCAAGCCCGTTTTCAACCTCCTAGGAAGTTGAACTCCCTCGGCAGTTGTCGTGTGAACAGGATTAAACACAGGATCCAACCCTGAAACTCATTTTTCTTGGTGAAAAATACTGTATGAACAGTTGGGGTTGAACCACCAAGGGTTCAACCCTTGGTGAATGGGGTACCTGGTTGTACCCTTGGGTACCTGGTTGTACCCCCAGCCAAACCCCGCGTATGAACCATATATGTATATATTGGGATTGAAATCATGATCTTTTCCTTCTACTTACTTTTATTTAACTGTTTTGCTTATCACTTTTTACCTTTAGTCTCAATAAATTACGATGTTCAACTTCATAATATGATGGGTCTTTAAGAAGATAGTCTACAAATAATAAAAAAGTTAAAATCTATGTCTTTACTTTTCCTCATTAAATTTCTAATTTTTGTTCATTGCACCTATGAGCTATGAGCAAAAAATTGTTGTGAATCATCCCAGGCGTGTCAAAGTAGTTTACTTTAAAGTTGTTTGATTACACAAGAAAGAAATTCTTTTGGTTGGTATAAGCTCATAACAATGAAATCATAGGAATTTGATTTTCTCAGTCTGAGCTAATAATTATTTTGTAATATCAATATATTCCTGACGTTTAGAGTCAGATAAACTTTCTTTTTGAGGGAATTAAATATTGTTTGATTTATTTTTATTTCTTACTTTAAAGTTTTTATTAAATTTTCAGACGGTCCTATGCTAGTTTTAGAGCCTGTAATGTTTGTCAGTGGCTGGGTCACACTAGCTTGTCTGTTTGTGGGAGGTGCTGCTGTTTTAGTTCTACTATTAAGAAGACTGAAGAGACACGGTGAAGATCACACGCCCGAGGAGAACACATCCAAAACCCCAGTTAAAACAGTATCAATGCCTGTACAGACACAAGACGATGAACCAAATCCTGATGTCATACCACATTCAGATGGTAAGTAGAGTCAATTTATGACTTATTCATAAAACTTGTAGTCATTTAAATTAATCCATGAGTCAGCAATGTTTTCAATTTGGTTGATGATTAGAGATACAGAATTCTTTTTGAGGTAGGAGTTCAAAAATTTTCTCCGGAAACTGTATTGGTATGGACATTGAATTTCCACTGTTAGGAAAAGTGTGTAAAGCATAATGAAGAATTGGAATGTTCTGTTAACTCCAGCAACTTTCACTTTTTTAAAGTTTTTTTATGCAGACTGATGGGAAAAAACTCTAAATTTAAATTTTATACAATCAGATATTAATAATATTAATCCACAGGCATAGTGTATTAGTCTACAGAAAAATGTATTGACATGTAAATAACCCTCTTACAGAGGGACCTCAGCTAATGTTGATTTGCATGTTTAAACAAAAATGGAAAAGACTAGAAAAACACAACTTTATCAGGAATACATGGTTATATTATTTGTTTATATTAAGTAGTTTTTTAAAGAACAATTTTTTTACTTAGTCCATTTATTGACCATGCATACTTATTTTTCTATTATCTTCCTTATTTTTGTATTTTGTTATTACTCATACAAGAGTTAAAATTAAAATAATTTTGCGTGGAGAAACATAAAAAAGATAAATATAGCCACTTCTACACAGTATTTTACAGTGGGACATGCTGGTCTCATCTTTCTGAACCTCGACTTTCAAGAACTTTTAAAATCTGGAAAACATTAATTTTACCTGGCAGTAATTTAAGTTTCAGATTTTATAATGTTATGGCATTTTTCATAAATATTTTTTATTACTAAAATTTCGCGATTTTCTTAAAATATACCAATAATGCAAAATGGAAACAAAACCCTCATGCCTTCTTTTTGATATGATATTTTATTGGAAATTTGTTATGGCTTACCTGAGCTGTTATTTTGTCCCTTTACTAAATAGACTGTACTCTTGGATAATATAAGTAGGCACACTGGTCAGGTACAAACTGAAAAAGCAATCTTCTGAGCTAATATGTCAACTTACCACAATCAATAAAAATATTGGGTAGGTTAGGAGAGAGGTTCTTTTGACCCCAATTCTCTTTAAGGGCCCAAATAAATACCTTTTCATGTACTCAAGGCTTAAATGACATAAGTTCCTAATACTACTTAAATGCATGTATGATTAAGAGGTTACTGCACTTTTACCTCCTCCCTGGAAAAGGAGGCCTGAGCAAATAAAATCTGGTACAGGGTTCCTCGCAACTTTTCCTCATTACATCAGATTCCATCCACCCTGCTTCCGACTCACTTCACTCATCCTCAGATAGTAAATGCCTATATATCATTCTCAGCGGTCACCCATACAGCACTGACCACGCTCAATGCTACTTAGCTTTTATGATCCAACAAAAATCATAGATATACTTGTCGTATTGAAACAAAACTTAGTGTACTTATTTATTAAGTACTTGTACTAAATTTCAACTCAATTGGACCATTTTTTACAATTTTTTAAAAAACGTATACAAGTCATTCAATAAAAATTGAACTAATGCTGATAATGAGATGAAACTTGGCACATGTGTTATCATATACATAGTCACATGCGTGTCAAAGTTCAATCCGATCGCATCATTTATCCACGTTTTATGATTTTTTGAAATTTTTGCTGAGTCATTATAGCGGTTTAATGACGTCATAAAAAATATATTCCAAATAGCACAACTACAGAGGTAGACTGAGTTTTGTACAAAATGTCTACCCTCTAGCATTATTACACTGGGCGATAAGATGATAACACACTCACCTACTCCAACTTTGCAAAAACCACTCAGGAGGCCTTAAAAACGCCTGAAACGTATAATTCCGGTTTCATCCCGGTTTCGGATTTTTTCGTTAACACAATACTTGTCCTATATACCTACGGTATAAATGAGGAAAAGTAAAAATATATACTGACTCAAAACACGTTACAAGTCAAAAGACCTGAAACAAATTTTTCTAAAAATTGTCTATAATCTTTGGGTCGACCCCCCCCCCCCCCCAACACAAATATTTTAAGGCGCCCAGAGTAAAATTATTCAATTAAAAAATTAGTACTGAAGTGGATTAGAGAGTGGACTGATTAGTAAAATTTGTAGAACAATAAATATGACTTAAATTATTCTGGACAAAATTGAATACACACCTAGGTGCAAAGTATTTTTGCACTCAAATTATTTTCTTTGGTAAAGCCTAAGGAGTTAAAATACAGTTATTGCCTTTGGCATGACTTGAATACTAACTGATTTAAGCCTCGAAAATTTCAGGTAAAAAACTTGTTATGCAGTCTTGGTGTTTGTTTGCACTCTAGGTGTGTAAATACCTATTTTTCTTATCAGTCCATAATATAATGTTTTAAGTCACGTTTTTCTTCTTACACTTTATTGTTTTTCTTTTCTTATATTTTGAAATGTTATAGATGGAGTGACACCTGTAATAAGGAGTAGTGCTGTTTGCAAGGCAGATTTCTCATGTGATACTGGTTACGTGTGTTGGGACAACGGTGTCTCTACCACTTTTCAACCAGTTACCACTAAAGTTAGATTCCATAAAGATACTCAAATGGTAATTTAAAACTATTTTTAAGAGTATGTCGGGTTTTACCGATATCAACCCATTAATCTATTTAATTTTAATTTGGTGTTTGTTTACATATACCTCTGATATATTTGAGAGTAGTTGATCATTTAAAATCTTGAGCTCAATACCATTTTGTTAATCTGCAATAAAAAGAGCACTGCTTTATTTTACTGGTAATTTATTTACACATGTTGTAAAATAATGTAAAACATTAATATGCACCACTGTCACATTGTTACGTTCAAGTAGAGATTATTACTAAAGATATTGCCTGCTGAGTAGTTTGGGATTTGAACACTAGATCCCACTAGGTCGCGTTTTATGTTCTTTTTTATTTTAGTACTTTGAAATCTCACTAGATAGCTCCACCTATTTAATTTGCAGGTCCATTTTTCACACTGTTGTCATTTTTTGACATTTTGTGTTACCATCACCTCTGGTATCTATCATTCCATGGTTACATGTATTATTTTTTTTTTTAAATTAACTGAATTATAATTTCTTCAAAAAACCTGTATCGACAAAAATCCTCATTAATATAATTAATGAACTGTTCTCTTTATTCTATGGTTATGACCTATTATATTTCGTGAATTGGCAATTTGTATTTATTAAAATCTTCAAATCAAGTACTGTCCATGACTAACATTGTTAGCCAAATATTGTTTATTTTTTATTTTGTTTGCATTTTTGATTATGTATCTACCTAAGCCATTAATTATTTGTTAAGAGTAAAGTTAATTTGGAAAGACTGAGGTTTCAATGATCCATTGAAAACTTGTTTTCTAAAAAATTGCCTCAAGGTAGATATTGCGTATCAAACTCTTTACCTTGTTTAAAGCATTGTTAATAGAATCATTTGATTTCAACTTATGTTTGATTATTAGTCAAGCAAAAATATTATTTAATTACTAAATACATAATCACATAAATTTTGGGAAAAGAATATTTTTTCACATTTTCTTTTTTGACAAATGACAATACAGGGTAAACCAAAACAATCCTTATAAGAATTTTTGTTAGTCTCCATAATTGTAATATAATTGATGATGGGGTACTAATGAGACATTAAATTACTTCATATTCTAACTTTAAGTCAGATTATGAAGTAAACTGGAGGAATATTTTAATGTGTCATTAGTGCCCCATCATCAATTATATCTTATTTGAATTAATAAAACCTGAAGTTTTTTTTATTAACATATCTTAACTTCATTTTAGTACTGCAAATTTAACAGGCCCCCACCTGTTAAAAACTATTGTAAATATTAGAAAAATAGAAAAAAATTAGAAAAACTTTTTTAAAAAAAATGTAGAATCTATATTTTAAAAGCTTTTTTCTTGGCTCATCCTGTAATTATTTTCACAGAATTGATGATTGTGTATTTAATTATTAAAAAAAAATATATATTGCTGATAAATTAAAATTAGTAAAATCAAATAACTCTGTTAGCAATGCACAAACAAGTAATTGGTGAATGTGGCTATCATTTCTATATTTATTTTTGGAATTTTAGTGTGAAAATGGTAACATATGATTTCAGTGGCAGTAGACTGTGATACGGCCGTGTGTTCATTTCACCACTTGCAGGGTTCATCCGATAACTGGTATGCATTATGATCTATAATTCATGAAGTAACTAAAATTTTTAATTAAATATATAAAAAAGTTTTTATATCTGTAAATATTATGTCATCTTAAATAATTATTGTTATTAATTGTTTTTCATAGTTCTATTTGTTTCTATAAATTATAGCTTTTTGTTATAAATATGTTAATTCATTATAATATAATTTTGTATGTAATGTATTTAATAGTGTCTGACAATTATTTGCATAATAGATAATTTAAATTAACTTTTAAAATGTATTTTATTCAACTTTTGCTTCATCCTTGAGTTTTGTGTGACTATTATATTGTTTTGAATGATTATTCATTAAAATAATAATTTTGTCCTTATTCAGCAACTAAATAAAATTTTTCATTTAATAACCTTCATGCCAGTATTTTATCTGTTATGAACATGATAATTTTATTCAATAGTTTCACTCGGATGTCATTTCGGTTTAATTTTTTTGTATACAATTTAATATTGTGTTTTGTTATATTTTAAATTTTGAAACCATTTAGTATTGGACCCATGGTCTATTTTTTAATAAAGATTAAATAAAAAAATAATCTTTTTGTAGAACAAATAATTTAAAACTTGTATACAATATTAAGAGAATAATTCAAAGAATATTCAATTATTTGAATGAATAATTATTTAAATTACTATATTTAATCACAGGTTTTGAACTAAACTATAACTTGAGTAAAACATATACTTATTATGGCTTTCTTAAAGTAACGTTTAAATATTCATTATTCAAATAATTGCCTTACTCTAGTATTTAATTTGCTTCCATGTTACTGTGCAAAGAAAACATGGAAACAGGTACTTCTACTGGCACATTAATGTTAAGTTTAATTTTTACTTTCCTCACCTACTGCCATATATAATAAAGGAGATGTATAGTGATATTTACTTAAAGGAATAAGCCTTTAGTTTTTACCAGAGCCTAAGAGTGATAGATCAAGACACTTAAACATTGAATCGCCTCCTATCTTGTAACATAATTTAAAAGGTATAATAGCAAAGTAAGCATTATTTATACAAAAGTGTATGAAATTATTTATGCCATTCCAGCTTCTTGTCTCTTAACAATTTGACAATATTTGGCTTTTATCAAATCTTCAAACGAAAATTACTCTTGGTATGATATTTTTCTTGTCATTAATCTGAGAATGAATAAAGATGCTAACCAAAGTGAAATGTGTATATTGGCTTGAGATGTTGCCTTGTAAAAACAAACATCGCACAGGACACTGTACATCGCACTTTATTTCTATATTAATAGAATTGAACAAATTAAATTAATACCTTTGATGCTTCCCTAGACTAGAGTCTTTGATAGCTCTTGCCCTCTTCGACCTCCAAAATCGTAACTTCTTACATTTAATCTTGTACTAAAATTAAATTTGCTATATGATAAGTAACAAGACTCGATAATTATTAAAATATTATCAAAAGAATAGTAATCCTCCACTATCTTCATAACTTTATGCTTGAAAAAAAAAATAAATTGAGATCCTTTAACTTCACTTAACTACTTTTAATTGATTTTCTTTTGATTTTTTTAAAATAAAATTTAAAATTTTATAGACAAAAAAATGTCGGAAAATTTATCTACTTGTTTCATCTTAGTATTTTACTTATTAATGTTGTAGATTTATTACATTTACGTTGCAGTTATATATTTTTATTATATATTTTTATTCTTATAAATAAATAATTTTAAAAAGATTTATTATTAAATTTGATGTTGATGAAATGAGTCAATGGTATTTATACTGTATATTCTTTTTTTCTCAAAGAGGGAGAGGTTTTTCACTATTTTGACATTGACATGCCAGTAGAACTGCAAGTGATTGTCTTGTTTAGATTTTTCTGAATAATTTCAACAGTTTTTTCGTTCCATATTATAATAATAGGATAAATGTTATTGTTCATTATGGATTTATGTTCATTGTTAATTAAAAAAATATATAAGACGAGAAATTTTACAATTAATATTGCAATTACTAAGTTAATATAATTAAATTGTAGTAAAGTAAAGTGAATGTATATATTGTAGTATATTTTTTTCTCATATTTATTACATAAGTTTAAGTTTTATACCATTTCTAAGAGCTTGAATACTTTCTGATCCCAAGGCTACTTACTATAATTTTTATGTTAAAGGGTACAATTGATACTTTTGTTTGTAGTCTTTATTTGTTCCTAAATTTTACTTTTTTGTAAATTAGAGTCTATCCTGTATTTTTTAACTGATGAATTTTTCGGTTGTCTACCTATAAAATATGTGGCACCATCAATCTTGTTTGAAAAATACTAATAATAATCCCTGTTTTACTTGTTTTTAGTTCTGATTTTAGACACATTTGCTCTTAATTGATTGGATTTACTATAGACTTCATTTATTGTAAGAAAATTGCAGCTATATATATATATATATATATATATATATATATATATATATATATATATATATATATATTATATATATTATAATATATATATATATATATATATATATAGCATTAGTGTCATTACTGAGCACTAAAATGTCTTATAGAATTTTAATATGGTTGCACTTTATATAGCTTGATTGTTATGTGTTTCAAAGGTTTGATCAAATATAAAGTATTCAAGCTAACCATTACTTAGTTGTCAATTTGTTTCTTATAAGACATGGATTTTGAATATTAGTGGAAAATATATCTACTAGGAAAGAACTGTGCTGGTCAATCATTTCTTAATTTTTGTTATTCTTAAGTGTGAAAATGACCCCAGTAAAAATTAAAACACAGTTAGTTTTACTGACTGTGACTTTAGACCTTTTAAAGTAAAGTATTTTTATTAAATAAATAAAAAATCATTTTGAGAAGTTGTAAAAGGTCTATAATATAATTATATTGATTCCAAAATTATTTGGATCTTAATTGAGATTAAATATCTTACTCTGCAGAATTTGCATAAAAGTAAAATAGCTGTACTTTGACTGTTAAATATTCAGTTTATAAAGGTTGTATTCTATTGAAAAGTAAACCCTTTCAGAGTGTAGTTTTAACTAGCAAGATTATTTTGATGGGTGAAAATGATCGTTTGCTGGCAAACATGTCTTATTCTTACCAAGGTCTTAAAAAGGCTTTCTTCAATTTTCTTAAAATGATTCATCACATTAGTTTTTTATGAAATACTTTATTTTCTTCAGTGTTTATATACCTAGATATTATTCAATACAGAATTTAAAAAATAGATAATTTGATATTAATAGTCTGATATAATTTTTTAATCAAAGCTTATATCAATATCTCACCGATTTACAAATAATACGACATAACTAAATAAAACAATAGAAATATGAATTAATGTAACATATTAATTAGAGTCCATCCTAAGTACTCTCCATGAATTGTGTTTGTTCCTTCAATTTTTTGTGGATACAATAAAAATTGAAATTGCAAAATTACAGAATATTAAAGGGAAACTTGAGTGTTGTAAGATTTGAAATCCTCTACCTACAAATTACGATGTACGATATATATGGGAAGAGATTTCTTGCTTATTTAAGCTATATACAAATAATTTTAAGTTTTGTAATTCAAGCCTTGAATGAACAGCCAGTTTTATTATAAATTTAAAAAAACCAACAAAGGAAGAAATAAACTACACGTATGAAACCAATGTTCAGTATAAACCAATAGAATTATTTTCCTCGTTGATTTTTAGCAGGCAGTCTGATTACTGGCATCAACTATGCTAAACAGTGTCATGAGTAATTTTATACTTCTTGGGGCCTGTTTCACTAAAATATTATACCTATTATAAACTTGGTTGTTTAACTTCATCTTCTATATCTTTCTGTTTTTAATCTTCCAATTAATTCCAATTATGAGGTCGACTGTGTGTTTTAACCTTAAATACATTTGCAGAACCTTACATGTTTTGTAAATTAGTTTCAAGTAATATTGAAGAAGTTTTGCTTCATGGTGATTCTTAAACTCTATATTGCCTGACTTCTATAGTTTTTATTAAAAGAAGTGTCTTAAATTTGGTTTCCTTAGACATTTTAATTGCCATTTACAAAAAAAAAAATATTTCCATTATTTTTTTCAAAAAATCAGTCATTTTGCTTATAAACGGGGATCTTTGAATTGTACTAAATTATTTAGTTTTCCCCAAGGCATTAATTTTTATTTAAATCTTTTTCTTTCTAAATATAATGATAAAATAAATTATGAGTATGATTTAATCTGTAATGTAACATAAACCTATGAGCTCAATAATATGTTAACTAAAAACTTATTATTTAACTATAATATCCATCAATTTTTGATTTTGTAAAATATTATCTAAACCCGTCCTGTTTATTGTATACGTAATAAAATTAATTAATTAACAAAAAATTATTAAATGACGTGTGAATATAGTCAATTTCTCTTTTTTAGTATCTATTAAAAATATATTAATGTTAAAAATTGTCTAATATAATGAAGTTATTGTTTTTTTAAGAATAACATTTGTTTAACTGAAACACTACTAGTAAGGGTTCTAGAAAGTTTCTTAAGTTTGAGTAAAACATTATGTCAGACTGAAGTGTTAACACTTTTTATGATATAAGAACATCTTAAATTTAAGGTAATGTTCTAGATTATCGTCCTTTTAAAATTTTATTGTTATTTTATATTCATGTTTAACAAGTGCTAGTTGATAAATATATTAATTAAGGAAGAAATGAGTTGTGATATTCCAGAGGGACAAAATAAAACTAAGGCGGACCCAGTACATTAGAGAAGTTCTCTTCTTACTTCCTTCACACACCGGGTTTGGCTGGGGGTTCAACCCCAACTATTCACACGAAAAGGGTTCAAACCCATGTTCACCATTTTTAACCTATAGTTTAGAGAGTTTTAAGGTAGAACCTCATACACACTGCTGGGGGGGGGGGTGAACACAGGGTTAAACCCCATGCCAAACCCCGTGTGTGAACTTAAATTTTGAACCATTAACATTATGGTTTACATTTTTTTTTACGCTTTAACCTGTAGGGTCATTTAGCGTTTTCCCCTCACTCAAATCTCACTCAACATTAACCCCAGAGTTTGTACACATCCAATCATCTAGGAAGCACGCCCTCCGTACATGGTAGCACATATAACCAGTTCACAGTGTGTCTAGTTCATCCAGCCCAACCAGACTCTATCCAAACTCACTGCTCTGGCTAGTGTCTGCGACTAGTTCACAGTGTGCCTAGTTCATCTAGACCAGCTAGACTCTGGGCTAGGCTCACCGCTCTGGCTAGCGCCGACTACTAGTTCACTGTGTGCTTGTTTCATCTAGTTTTACTAGCTCCTCTGATCACATTAGTCTCACTTGGCCTCGTCCTTCCAGTCTCACCAATCTCATCAGTTCCTCTAGCATCACCAGACTCTAGCTAGGCTCACCGCTCTGGGCAGTCCAGTGCCACCCGACAAAGAACTCTAGCCCCCAGATGTCAGCGTGTACAAACTCATTCTATAGCCCTGACCTGAAAGTCAAAGCTCCGCAGTGCTATTAGGAGATGTCTGTCTTCAAGAACCGAGCACTTTGTTCCTAGTCACTTACGTTACTCGTGTCGCCGTCATCACTTTCACTGGCTAAGTTTTCGGACATATAAAGGCTCAGTATATGTTTCCGACCTTCATCTCCCCCAGCCCGCAGAACATTAACTTTTCGTGAGCTGGAGACAACGGAAACGTGGATCCAGACTTGTCTCAGATGAAACTAGATCCAACCCCGCATTTGCGTATTAGTGGCCAAGGAAACCACGTAAAACCTTGGCTGGGTTGGCCGGCCTTGAATTCAAGACCTCCCGAGTGTACGGTACAAGGGATAACCTCATATTGAGGTCCTCCCCCGGCTGGATTTGAACCCTCGACCTCCAGGTCGAAAGGCGAGCGCTCTACCACTGAGCTACCGGACTCGGTATGGTTTACATTATAAACCATAATGTAATATAACCAGAGATATTGTAAAGGAACTTGTATGTGTAAAGGAACTTGATGACATGGGAGGAAGTTTAATGACATGATACACTTTGGGTACATCACCAATGATGATGCATTGCAAAAATAAGAAAAAAATTGAATTGAAGGATATGATCGTAATAAATGCTTAGCATTCTTAGGGTAAATCTTCGGTATACGGTGCACCCTGTTATCAATACTATATATCGATATATTTCTAGTTACGCGACACGTAAACGAGAACTGAGCACTTAAAATATAAGCAGCGTCGTTAAATTATTAATTATAATTAAAACATTAAAAAAACCATACAACAAATAAATGAAAACATTAACAACAAAAATATAATAAAAAACCTGAAAATAGCAAACACAAAAATACGTAAAAAATACGCGTAACATAAAATTAGATGTGGTGTATCATCGATTATTCTTATAAAAACATAGTTAAAACATTATAAAAACATAAAAAAATATGAAAATAGTTATAAACCATTTTACAACAAATAAAAAAAAACACAAACAACAAAAAAACATTTAAAAATAATAAAATATGTTCATAAAAATAATACGTAAAAGAAAAGGCATATATCGATTATTCCTACGTCACATCTCTAAACTAAAAATATATCGATACATAGTATTGATAACAGGGTGCACCGTATACCGAAGTTCAGCCATTCTTAGGATGTTTGTAAAATTTATCTCCAGAAGGGACTAGAATAAACTTTGTTCACTAGTTAGAGAGGACTTGTAACAATGCTTTCTATTCCTAATTTTGAAATGCAAAGCTAAAGTGAAATGCTGGAATAAAGTTAAAATTAGCTAATTGGCTTAATTAGGAGAGCACTAGAACCCGTAGGAACTACAGGTTGCAGGTTTGAGTCTCAACAGGTGAACATATGAAGCGTTAGAGTAACTTGCAACTACTACTTTGGGATCTATAAGTACATTATCATTTAGAAAACGAATAAAAATCAAAATAAAATGCTCGTCATAGGGTCTTTCGGCCCATCAGGGCATTTACCCTGCGGAAACCACCTCAGGTGGGTTGCATCTACAACGCTCTAAGAATTAATTAAAGTTGGCGAAATCTTTTTAATATAAATACTATTCATAAAATCTTAGAGCATAGCCGGGGCTGCAAACCCCAAAACTTCGGTGCCGAAATTGAGCGCCTTTACGATCACAGCCATGGAGGCAGACATTAGACATGTGATTAGAACCGAATATTTGATATTAAAATTTCACTAAAAAATTGACTCAAAAATGTCAAATTTTAAGCTAGAGACTACTTAAAAATAACCACGATGTTGAATAAAAATACAAAAACAAGCTATAGGTAGGGTTCAGAGGAAAATCTGCAGTATATGTACCTACAGTCTCGTGAGTATTTGGTCCATCTGACTTATGCAATAGTAAGCTACCTTTTCTTTAAACATTGATTAAAAATAGATTGATCTGTTAACTCAACTTAAAGCCTGAGATGATGTCGAAACCAATAATTCATCAAACAATACAAAGTGTATCTAGTAATAATATATTTATGACATAGTCAGTCTTACCAGCCATGGATGACCAACCTGATCATCATCAGTGTGATAAACTGGTAAGAATAAAAGCTAGCTATGTCAACTTTACAGACTTGACTATTTTTTCATCTAAATTTTGAACTATTTTAGATCAATTGACTCTTGTAAAAATTAATTTATTGAAAAATTAAAAAAGGTGAATTGAATTACATTTTGAATGGTTGTTTTGGATTCTAGAGTCCATAGAAAGACATTTGATCAATTAAATATTGTTGCCTACAAATATTATCTTGGCCTCTAGATGGATCTCATGCTTTAAAATCAGAATAGTTTACTTAAGATTGCCAAATATTAACTTGTGTAATGACTTGCTATGAGTGAAAATGTCTTCATGAAGCTTAAATAATACAAAACAATTTTGACGTACTAGATAATATTTTAGTATACATTCATAATTTATTTTTTTTTTTTATTTTGGTCTGCGAAATTAAAATGATGTGTCTGACATTGAAATGATGATCCTTTAATCTGCTTGTCACATTTGTCTCAAAGTATTATTTTTTATAATTGTTGATGTGTATTTCATGCAATAAAATATACACTTATCTATAAAGAAATAGGATAGGGGGGATGGAGGGGCCCCGTCTTTATTTGAAGGGATTATTATTTTTGAATCTAACTTTAAACAAAAATCAACCTTAGGGAGCATAAGAACTCTATTAAAATCTAGGTTGTTGTAAAGTCTTTGCTGAGTCCACAATTTCAAAAAAATGGTATAATTAAGTATTACAGTTTTGCAGGAAGTAAGATCTTATGTATTAAGGCGCTAAATAAGTAAAACCAGTCTAGATTTGGTTTTTAAACCTGGAGTCAAATTGATTTTGCCTCATCATGTAATTCCTGTTGCCTTCAGCGGGGGGGGGGAACATTTTAAACTAGTTAGTAATATTCCTTTTGTTTTTTCTTCTTACCTACATAAATTACTTTAACATTTTTTAAATTAAATATTTTGACTGTATATTGAACTGTATTGCTGCTAATTTTAATAATAATTTAAAAAATATATATGTCAGAGCTTGTATCTGGTGATATAGGGAACCTATACACATAATCAATACTGTGACTATCATGCGATAGTACTACCACTACAGATTAATGGGTACGAACATAGTCGTCACCAACATTAACTGGGCTATAGATATGTCGGACACACCGGACCTCCTATACAATAAATATTATCCAGTTACCTAAATGAAAGAAATATTTAGTTCAAAATTAGATGAATAATAGTTCAAAATTTAGATGAAAAAGTAGTCAAGTCTATAAAGTTGACATAGCTAGCTTTTATTCTTACCAGTTTATCACACTGATGATGATCAGGTTGGTCATCCATGGCTGGTAAGACTGACTATGTCATAAATATATTATTACTAGATACACTTTGTATTGTTTGATGAATTATTGGTTTAGACATCATCTCAGGCTTTAAGTTGAGTTAACAGATCAATCTATTTTTAATCAATGTTTAAAGAAAAGGTAGCTTACTATTGCATAAGTCAGATGGACCAAATACTCATGAGACTGTAGGTACATATACTGCAGATTTTCCTCTGAACCCTACCTATAGCTTGTTTTTGTATTTTTATTCAACTTCGTGGTTATTTTTAAGAGTCCACAGTTTTTGACACCATTGAATAATTTGTGCATTAATCACATCTATAATGCTGATAATTTCTTCATTAATTTTTACATGTTTTTCCTCAATTATTCCTTTTCTACAGTTTATATTTTAAAGAATCCATTTTCTATTGAAGTATCTTTGTGTTGAAGTATTTAATTGTTGAGTGACTAATTTATTAGTTTATTTTACTTCCTGAACAAACTAAATGCACTTTCAAGAACTAGTTGGGTTTGGGTTTGGGCACTAGCTACAGGTCGGGTAAGACAATCCAAAACATATAGCCATACTAATTATTACTACATCTTAAGGACTATTTTAGAAAACCATCCCAACTATAGTTAGTGGTTAGTGCTTGACTTAAATCACCAAGATAGCCCTGAAAAAAAAACTTCTATAGGGCAAGTTATGAAACTACACTGCTCTCATCAACCCATTCATTTACTTTAGCCACATTTCAGAAAATCTAAGATACTTTAATTTCTTGGGCACTTTTAATTAGATAATCAACATATTTTTTGACAGAATATTGCTTACTTAACTGCCTCAAAAATCAGAAAATGCGATTTCATTCCCTTAGGGATAAAATAAAAATGTTATTTTACCTACCAAAAAAAAAAACACTTTTGTCTAGGCAGTAAAAACCTACAAAACTAAAGATAGTCATATTAATTTTAGAACTTAAAAATTATAAATCCATTTAAAAAATAAAAGTTTTGTTTTTATTGTGTGTCAAAGAGACTAATACTATAGTATAGTATATATACTATAGTATTAGTCTCTTTGCGTGTGCTAAATAGAAAAAATAGGAGATGCAATATGGCAGTATAGAAAGTTATTTATTGGCTTTCTAGTGCTTGTTACAATGCCGCTTTACTGCTTAATTACATGATCTAATATTTGTCAAAAGTGGTCCATAAAGTTAATAATTATTTCACCATAAAAATACATACATAAACTGACTGTAAACATAATATTTAATAGAAATGTGAATCCACTATTTAAGGAAAGCTGCTTGCTTCTAGTAAATTTTGTATTATTTTATTTTATGTCAATGCAAGGTAAAATTAGACATTTATGACTTCTACATTTTCATGAAAAATATATTAAGAATATTTAGAAAAATAACATGCATAAAATTAATTTGGAAAAATGAAATATATCAAAAATGTCAATATTAAATCTTGAATACTATTAATATATCAAAATCTAAAAATTGCTGATTTAGAATGAAAATATTCCTTCTCACAATGTAAGCTATTATGTTTGCAGTTATCTCCATCCGAGGCAATAACTGATGTTCGCAGAAAACTTGAGATTAGTCTACCTAATTAACTAACTTACAGTGTTTGTTTTCTATGTTAGTTCTTATTATTTTTGTAAAAAACAACACTTATTTTGAATATTTGACGATTAATGATATTTTTGTACCTTGAACATTGTTTAAACTCTATTATATAATTATATTTCTTTTAAAGTATAAATTCTTTAATGTATTTTATTTTCTTTAAAAAATATAAGTAATAATAAAATTCTAAGTATATACTGTCATAAGGAACACTGTACAGTATGTTAAATTAAATGTTAATCATATTTCCTTGCTTAAGGAACAAAATTGTAAGTATAAGTGTAAGGTTTCAAGAGCTCAATAGCATAGTTTTAAGTTGTTAATGTAGGAATTTAGAGTGAATTTCTTTCACAATAATGTAGAAAAAAATGGGGCTTTAATACTACACTATTCCCACAATTATGGCTCATTTTATATTGATCGGATAGAGTGATGTATGTGTACAAATTTTGTCTTAGAATAATGATTTAAGTGAGATTATATTTTTATTTTACTTTCTAATGTTGGTTTTAAATGAGAAAATATCATTTTTTGAATAAACTTAAGTTAAGGACCCTTTACATTTTTACTGGATTTTTTAAAATTATTATATGTAATAAAGAGAGAACTTTCTCTCATTTTAGTGACTTTAAAAGATTATTACGTGGACAAATTAAATATGTTTTTTTTTAAATTTAAGATTTAGTTTATCCCACATTTCACCTGTTATCAATAAGTTAAAGTAATTTTATTGACCATAATACAACTGGCTAACTCGAACTGGGCTAACGTATCACAAAATATCTCTTATTTAAGGATTTTTTTGTTTACATAAGGACAGACACTTTTAATCAGGAAATTTATGAAGATTGGTTGTAGTCAGTTCTTGTCAAGATCATCCTACTTTCCTAAAACACCTAATAAAAAAACCAAAGATCTTGAACTACAAGAATTCCAAAGAAATAAAGATCCTTTGTTTTTGTTTGGAACAGTTTGATGAAATTAGTTTCCAACAAAAACAAATTTGAAAGCTTCGCCCTGGGTAACAAATGATCCTCAAGTTAGTCACATTTACATTACCTTAGACTAAAATGGTTAATTTTGTTTAACTATTAGACAAAATTTTCTAAATAACTTTTAAGGGTATAAAAAAGCAATACCATCTTCCCTATTTTAAACAAAATTATTTTATATAAATATATACTTGTTATAAGAAATATGATTTAATTACACGTAATTCTGCTCTTTAAAGTTTTAATTTCATTTAGAGCCACTAAGAAAGTGTAGATTAATAAAAATGACATTGCTCTAAAAAATAGAATAAATTTAAAAAAATTGTATTAACTTTTGTATAATAAGTAAAGTCTGAAATTTAAGTATTAAGTTGGCTGTAAAATGTATAAATAAATGTTGTTACTTTTTCGTCATTTATTGACATTCATTTATCTATTTTTATTTCACTTAATACTTCTATAATTTGATTTATTTTATTTGTACGATTTCATTCCATATTTCTAGAATTTCTTATTATGCTAGGATAAAATTTCATTAATAATGAAACTAAAATAAATACTTGTTGTATAAATAATAAATAAGAATATATTGTTTTAAAAAATAAAGCTATTGTTTTAATAAAAATGTTTTTCAATTTATTTTGTCCCTACCAGACATTAAAAGACAGCTATTCTGTTTTCATGAAGTTAAAAAGCCTAAGTGAAGATAAGGCTGGTTAAGCCCCTCCATTGGACTGGAATGAAACCTTTAAAGAAAGTTCAACTTTTAAAACTTTTGGGAGTAACAATGGATTGTTCTCTTCAGTATGAATAGCTTATTAATTCATTAATAAACAAACTTAAATCAATATAATGATCTAACAACACTAACAATTATAATGATCTAAACACTATAATGAAAACTAAATCAATATAATGACTAAACACTATAATGAAAACTAATCAATATAATGATCTAAAAACACTATAATGAAAACTAAATCAATATAATGATCTAAAACACTATAATGAAAACTAAATCAATATAATAATCTAAAACACTATTATGAAAACTAAATCAATATAATGATCTAAAACACTATAATGAAAATTAAAGCACTACAATAATCAGGGTGTTTTACTAATTTTACACTATAGATGGACCTACCCTCAATTATATAGTCATATTTTGGTATGGGGGAACCAGTAACCATAGGCTTATCATTCTACAAAAACAATATTAGACTTATTTTTGACATATTACAGCATGACTCTGTCAAACAAACTATTATTGATAACAATATCTTAACAGTCCCTTTGATGCTGATTTTAGAAGCATGTAAATAAATTCTAGAATAGCCAGAAAACTTCATATCTCATGCCTTTAATACTAGACGACCACATGGTTTCTGCCAGTCTTTAACTCGCACATCCTTATTTGAAAAAGCTCCTTTCAATTTAGCAGTTACAGTTACGTTCTTTAACAAATTTCCTGCTGTCATAAAAAAACCAAATCTTGTAAATTATTTGTTAAATGATGTTAATAATCTAGTCTTAATATTAGATACCTTACCTGGTAGAAATTTTAGTAGTTTTACAATGAGGAAGATACATGTTTGCCAAATATATCTTTATTTAAAAGTATACTACCATTTAATAAATAATAGCACTTGCAAAAAATGTTTATTAATGTTCCAATTATTTTTAATTAATTTTTAAAATTGACTGTTGTTATTAGGTCGTGTTGTTCAAGGCGAGACCACAGCGGATTTATTTAGAAACTATCGTGGTTTACATTTGTTGCATAACGTACCTTTTATTTTCAGACTCCTAGTTGTTTTATTCTATTGTAAAACCATCATGAGGTTTGCAGGGTTGCTTCAGTTATTTTAGTAAACTCAAGTTCTGGCGGGAAATCACTCGGCTGAACTTCGGTATACGGTGCACCCTGTTATCAATACTATAATATCGATATATTTTTTAGTTTAGAGATGTGACGTAGGAATAATCGATATATGCCTTTCTTTTACGTTTATGAACATATTTTATTATTTTTTTGTTGTTAGTGTTTTTTTTTATTTGTTTTAAAATGGTTTATAACTATTTTCATATTTTTTTTTATGTTTTTATAATGTTTTAACTATGTTTTCATAAGAATAATCCATGATACACCACATCTAATTTTATGTTACGCGTATTTTTTTACGTTTTTTTGTTTGTTATTTTCAGGTTTTTTATTATATTTTTGTTGTTAATGTTTTCATTTATGTGTTTGGGTTTTTTTTAATGTTTTAATTATAATAAATAATTTAACGACGCTGCTTATCTTTTTAAGTGCTCAGTTCTTGTTTACGTGTCGCGTAACTAAAAATATCGATATATAGTATTGATAACAGGGTGCACCGTATACCGAAGATTTACCAATCACTCTTATCACATGTGATAATAATAATTTATGAGCTATCGATGTATTTCAACTTTTTAATTATAATATTTTAACAATATTATAATTATATTTAAGCTATTTTAAATAATTAAAAGGAAATATTAGTGGTAATTTTGTGTTTTGAAATGTTTTGCGCACATAATAAACTATCAGTGATAAATTTTCAAGTGCTTGTTGTTCACCCTACTTTTTGCTTAATTTATGAAGTTACTACATTAAATTTAGGGAAATAATTACACTGAACAAAAATAATTTAAAACTAGCAATTATTAACAGATTTTTTTACAAAAGATAATGCAGACTAATAAAATAATAACTATTTACCCCAATTCTAAGCAATAATATCATAATTTAAACGAAACTTAAGGTAAACAACAATTAAGTTAACTTTATTTTTTTCACTGATATTCTGCTAAGCTAATGTTTTAGTTTTGCCTAAAACATTTTAGATCTAGGTTTGTAGATACTTTTGAGCATTGCAGGCTTAAAAATAACTCGCAATACAATGAAACCTGGTATAACTAAAAATGGGTTTTTGAACATTTGTTACTTTTAGCATTGACCTTGAGATTTGAAATGAACCAATCAACCCAAGTGATGTAACAGCTTTTTCCGGCAAATCTTACTTTTTGGTTATAAAAATTTGTACAGTTAATATTTTCATTCTTCTTCTTTAGAATACATTTTTTCTTACATCGATTAACCTAACAAAACAAAAAAAACAATAAGTTAAAATGTATGCATCTTCTTCATTGTATTGCATTATGTACTTAATGTAAATAAATATTTCTTATTCTTAAAAGCATACAATTTTTTCTAGAAACAAAACATATTTTCCTCACACTGAAAGGAATTTCGCCATGACACCTTTGCCATTAGCAATTTTTTTTGCAAAAAGACATTAATAAAAAGGAAGAACAATGAAAGATAAAAGTTCAACATGGATGTTAAAAAATTGAGAAAGTCTACAACATTTGTATTAAAAGCTTGATCCAATAAAAAAGCACTCTAACAATATTAGAACATAAATACACATTCAATATCTTAATTATGTTTATTTATAAAAATACTACCTCAATACAAAATATTTCCTTAGATAACTAATGAAACACCATAATAAAATTTCAAATACATTTGAAGTCCTTAAAATCCTCAAAAGGATAAAATACTTAAACTAATAATCCTCATAAAAATATCACAGCTTCCGTGTATACAATTAACTTTATTTAATTTAATATTTAACTAAATTACTTCAAGTAAATATTAAAGTAACAGAATATTTTTAACAACTAACAAATTTTAGGGTAAAATAGTCCCAAAGGTCTTGAGAGACCTAAAAAAGACAGGGTCCAGAGTTAGCCTTCTATAAGAGGACTTGATAAATCAACATTAAAAATAATACCAAATTTTAAGAGGGATCACAGAAAGATTTGGCAATTATTGCTAATAGATAAAATAATCGATAAAAATATAAATAAATATAATTAATTTTTTGAGGTAATCATTGCAGCGTTGAACCCATAAATAAATATTATTAACATAAGTTAATTCAATCTAATGTCTTTAGTTAAGTATTCAGGTCTTTAGTTCAGTGAGGACCAAACTATGATGCAAGATGAATTTTCAGGAGGTTTGAAAAACTAGCATGTTTATTTAAAGTAAAACAGTCCCAAAGGTTATACCTTAAAAACTGAAAAATCTATTTAATTTTGGACTATTTTGTAAAAAAGAATACTGCACCATTATAAAATGACTGCTTAGTTTCAAAAATATTATTCACCTACTTTTAATTTATTTATTTTTGCTAAGATAACATAAAAAATAAATTTGTGAATTAAATAATAGGAGAAGAGTATAATTTCAAAAATATTTCTGTTCTCAAATTCTTCTGCACATCACAGAGTTATACATTTTCAAATCTGGCAGTATTAATTATACACTCGGTTAGACAAGGTCAAAAAGTGTAGATATTAATTATTTTGGTGTAGCTTCAATCTACATTACTTCAACAAAAAATAAAAAATAACATAGAGCTCAAAAAGTTTTAGTCCCTATAGGGGATAAAACAATTTATATACTTAGAGAAGACTGAAACAGTTCTTTCATCCCTATGCAGAGTAAAAATGCAGGACAAAAGTAAAAGTCAGCTAATTGGCACATTGCTAGCCAATTGGATTTGAGAACAAAAGGATGAAGGTTTGAACCTTGCTAAGAGAAATTACCTTAGACCCCCAAAAAATTGTTTTAAATTGCAAAATAAAATTCAAATTTTAGGGCATTACAGCTGGCTCATCAGAGTATTCGCTCTGCAGGAACCCCCTCAGGTAGGTTGTTGTTGTATCTACTATTCTTTATGTATTAATTAAGGTTGATGAAATCGTTTTATTAATACAAATACTATTCATATAAACTTAGAGCATGTCCCAGACTATGAACCCTGGAAATTAAGCGATTCTCTTTTTATAAAACTAAACAAATTCTTTTGACCTGAACAAGAGTTGGAGTCAGCACATATGAATCCTCCCACCATATAAATTTTAGGGATGCCGCTCCCAAACAAATTAACAAAACATTTTGCTCCAAACAATTTCCTTTAACCTGAAACTGATACTTATACAGTACACTTAGGAAATGCTCTACAAAAATAGCTCAGTTTCACTCTCTAGGTACAAATAACTGTTATATTGAAGCTAATTATAACATCTAAAATCAAGTATTAGTAATCTTTATCAATGTAAACAGTGCATGACATTCTTTACTTGTTTAACATATAAATCCATGTTAACAATATTTATTGAAGGGGAGCCCTTATATAATTTGTACTGAATGTATAAGATAAGAAGCAATTCTTACTGAGAACAACAAAAATTGGGTCAACTTTTTAAAATTCTTTTTCAGTTATTTAATTTTATGAACTAATTCAGTCAATCAAATACTAACTTGCCCTCACTAATAGATAATAATTTGTTAATAATCTCACAGTTTTCATCAACTAAGTTTGAATATTCATACTGAGTGGATTCTAGTTCTTGTATGGTCGTACGGAGTGACTGCGAGTCTTGATTCCTTATCCTAGTACGATGCTTAATCACAGGATGCTTGTGATCTCCCTTTGATATACTCTCATGAAAACATTGATCACTTTCTTTGACTTGTTTAAGGAATTTCTGTAGTTTTAAAAGATATGCATCAACATCTTTGTCTAAAATCCTAGATTGGAGATAAATAGTTTGAGCTACTTTATACCAGTCTGCTAAGCTGTCAGACATCTGGGTTACTGTGTTAATTACGTCTCTTTCAAGGAGATTCTTAATTAGACAATTAACAGTTACATCCATCTGAAATGAATACACACTTAAATTAATAAATATACTATACATTGTTTAATAAAAGTTCATGTTGTATAAAGCTCCAAGATATTTGGCATTGATTTTAAGTAAATATTTATGAAATATTTCACACTGGATTGCATATTTGTGGATAGAGTTGGCTTGATTTAAAAGTTTATTTAAATCACCTAAATTTTGATGACAGGTAGAACAACCAAATCCAATGAAACCAAGTTACAATAGTATATTAACCATTGTATGTCAATACTTATCAATAAAAGTATATTGTTACACAATATACATTAATATTACACTCATATAAACACAAATCCAATTAACCAAGCATACACATGAATTTAAAAATATAATAATTCAGAATGTTTTAGTATAATATGTAAACAAAAACTATGAACACATATATAATAAAAATTGTATGTGTTTAGGTCTAAAAACCAAAACATATAAAAAATAATACAGCAGATAAAGAAATAGAGCAAATTTAAGAGAGAGAGAGAAGTCAAGAGTGAAATTGACAACTAGGAAAACATGAAAATCCAAAGATCCTATGAGGGGGGATAATTTTCTTAAAGATTACTTATTCATACTAGTTTATTTTGTCTTTTAATTTTTGTATTAAATTCTGAGAACTTTACCTTCATTCTTTCTAATACGTGGAATTGCTCATCATTATAAGTCAAACTTCTTGTAGCTCTGTCTCTCATCATATGTTGCCATGACTCTCGCAATCTCTGAACAGTAGACTTTGCCCTCTGAGGGATCCTAGCCTTCCAGCAGCATTTAATGCCAGTGCAATCTTTATCCCATTCTTTTATTAATGAATCTAAAGTGACGTAACGGTAATATAACTGTTGAACTGCAACACTCAGTCCATTCAACAATTCTTTTACAACACTGTTCAGTTCATCCTGAAACATTAGCATAAGCAATAGAAAGCAGAATTAAACAAAACAAAATTAAAATATTCACATTTATACTAAGGTTTATCTGGTTAAAATTAAAGCTTTGCTTGAGCAAAAGAACAAACATCCTTTTTATACATGAAGCTCACTCTTTAGCTAGTGACATTTAATTTATGTCATATTAAATATGAGAACGAGGATAAAATAGAATGTCTTTGAGATTTATTTAAACAAGGAATGACATGACAATGTCTGTCTGAGTTTTACCGCTGTTAAAGTTATGTTAGTAGTCTAAAAGTTAAAATAAAAAATAGTAATAAAGCAGTTGTGTCCAGCAGAAGTCCAGAGCTGGAAAATTTTATAAAATTGAAAGATTTAGAATTAGGCATTACCAATAGAAATTAAATATTAAATCTGAAAGAAGAGAGTTTAGATATAGATTATCAAATAGATATTAATTTAGTTAGAATAAATCAGTCAGGTGTTGAAATAGTCAAAGAAAATTTAGATACAGATAATCAAACAGACAGTTAAGACAGACAATTATTCAGCTAATGTAGAACAGTTAGATATTGGAATAGTAATTTGGATCTATTTAGAATGTTTGGAGAGCGAAATTATAATTTCTGAGAATAGACTTAAGATAGGAACTATCAATTTTAGAAACTATTGGAAAAGAAACATTTTCTTTAATAATGGAATGGAATTTCTTTAATTATGGAAAAAGTTAAGGGACAAAAGAAAGTATATTTTGAATTTGTATTTTGTTTTAAATTTTTGTTTTAGATGCATTAACAGGCCTTATAAATTTGAAACTGCGTGGAGTTTCCAAATTTGGAAATGTAAAAAATAAGATTTTTTGGATTAGGTGGATTATAATTGGCTATATTGTGCATTGATTTGTGATTGTTGATTAGGTGTGACATAGGTTAGTATATTTTCCACTTTTTCTGGGTGTGGAGAATGTTGGAAATGACACGACAGACATTTAAAGGACAGATTAATTTATAATTTAAGATTTGATGTGAATATTGTTTAGTATTAAATATACTCTATTTGCAACAAAGAACTCAGGCTCGTAGCAAAGTAAAAAAAGTTTGAAATAATAAAATACTAATACTCATAAGAATAAAAAGAAAAATAAAACAAAAAAAGTTAAAAGAACTTTAAACTCACAACAAGTAAAGTACATAAACTATAAAGAAATAAATATTAAAAAAAAATAAACACATAACAATAAATCATATTTTATAGTTAACTTTCTTATATATTTCTTTAATTCTGGTAGTTTAAATATGAATAATTTTAATTGTATTTTACGTATATACTTTTTATACAACATTTTACACAAAAAATAAATATTTTTATAAGTTTATTCATGTAATTTTATTATATTGTTGTGATAATTTATTTGAATTAATTATTATTTATCTATTTAATTTTTTTTATTTAAAAAAGTGATAAATCAAATGAAGTAGATGTAAAAGAATAGTTAACCACATAATTATAGTAATGTAAAAGTTAAATTCAATACTGAACGCATTCTTGAAATGAGAATAAAAAATTAAAATATTGCATACCTTCCAGTTCTTCCTGCAAGCTGATGATTTTTCTCCGAGAACACTATGTACAGTATTCTGACAGCGCATGATGGTCTCCACGATCATTTCCATGTAACGATTAATTTCCCTCAATTCATTGCTCTTAACTAAAACTTGTTTCAATTCGTTTCGAACATTCTCAGAAAACACAACAACGGAATCATTTATAAGTTTACTGCAGAGGGACAGATTGTCTATTTGTCTTTTGGCAGCATGAGCTATGCTACACACTGTCTTAGCAATACTAGCATCGCTTTCAACATTGACCAAAGGAGGGAATGTTGGTAGTTTTGGTAAATCATTTGTTTCTTCAAAGCACACATTATTATTTTCGTTACTGAATAGAAATATTGGATCATCTTGGGTAGTAGAGGGGTAATCTTTAGGCAGGGTTGACTCAGAGACAGAAAGCAATAAGGATTTAGAATTGTAGAGGAGGATTTGATTTGCATGAGTTACTGATGTCTGTTCTTGAACAGCTTCTTGAAACCCCCTATAAGAACTATCAGGAGGTAAGTATATTTTAACTAATTGCACATTATGGATATTAAATATATAAATTGTATTGCACAGCAACAGTTTAGTTACTTCAGAAAAGAACTTTTCGAAAGTCCAAATTTTACCTTGATCCACTTCTAAAAGTCCAGCTAATAGTGGAGTCACCAATGTCTTGAGACCTGCACTAAGTTCACAACTCTTAGGTAGAGTCCTACACCAATCTATAGGTCCGTCTGCAGAGGACTGAGTCCCAGAAATTACTCCCGAAGCTTTTTTAGTAGTAATGTAATACATGGTCTCTTTGTTCCTTCTTCCTCCATAAGGACGGAAAGGAAGATTACCAGTAGCAACATGATAGAGAGTTACTCCTATTGACCAAAGATCTACAGTGGCACCAAATGTTTTACCCACTGGTTTTCTCAAAACAGCTCTCTCATACATGTCCGGATGTAAATATTCTTCAGTTCCGTACAGCGACATAAACTGCTGGTCTTCTTCTAATTCTCTAGCAGCTCCGAAGTCAGTTAATTTGTAAACAGTTGTACCATCGTCACAGATGAATTTCATTATATTTCCTGGTTTTAAATCTCTGTGTACTAAATTGTTATCTCTAAGATGTTTCATGCCGGCAGCTAAATGGTCTAGTACCAGTAGGAACTCTGATTCTTTGAGACCAAAAGCATTTTCAGGATCGTCGAGTATATTGAAGAGACTGCCCCCAGTACAGAGTTCCATAACTATAACTTTACCCCTACCTTCCTGTTCCTCTTCAATAGCCAATAACTTGACTATGTTTTCGTGCTTCACTTTCTTCAGAACCTCAAACTCTCTCAACTGGACGTCATGGGGTCTCATGTGACTGAGCTGATTGAATGTTTTCACTGCTACAGGCTCCCCTGTGTTTTTGTTGACGCCCTGGAACACCGCTCCCGTGGCCCCCTTGCCCAGTACACTGGTAGTGCACCAAACATAGTTTGCTGACCCCCGTAAGAATGACATTCTCAAATTATTATCTTA
>JACMZG010001893.1:34230260-34290094 GCA_018340805.1 Microvelia longipes | reverse complement strand
CTAGCATAAATACACTAAGAGCAACAGACACACACACACACACCCCCACATACAGACAGACAACTTTGAGAAAACTACTCAGGAGGCCTTTAAAACACCTGAAACGGATAATTCCAGTTTTATCCCAGTTTCGGATTTTTTGCTAACTAATACTTTTTGTCAACAATACTTTTCCTCTATAGCTACATGCTAGGTATACATGAGGAAAAGTAAAAAGGCAGATTGGGCAAAAAGGAGAGGAGCATTCACCTTTGGATCTTAAGTTTATTGACTCAAAATAAACCAGAGAAAGTAATTTTATATATTTGAGATTCTTATAAGATAAAGGTTCCCGCACCCAAAAGAATTGTACACTTTTTATTTGCTATCTTAGTTTCTTTGAATTTTTGTGGTAGTAATATGCTAACTACCTCACATGCACAATTTTCTCTAAATATTATACAACAAGCTGCCAAACAGGTAACTAAACTTTTCTATCTCTCATTTTAAAAATCACAAAGAAAATCAAGCCATTTATTTTCCAACAGGTTTACAAGGAAGGAAATACACATCCGTCCATACAGACACAATTTTTTAATTTTTGGTATCTGTGGGTGCTAAAACATAGATATGTGATATAAAATTGGTAGTAACATTTTTTGCTATATCAATGCTTTCCTTTTCAATTTATGGTGACAAAAAACAACATTTTTAAAAACAGAAAAAAATACTTACACAGGATCACAGGATATATTTAAACACTTTTGAATAGAAAATAAAGTTTCTTTGAAAAATTGAAGTCTCTGAGCTTCCATGACTTGACACCTATCAAAGACTGCCTTCATTTCTTCCATATACTTAGGATTGTGATTATTTAATTCTTGTAATGAAATTTCATATTTTTCTTTTCCTCTTTGTACATCTTCCTTTGTTTTACCAACCCTATCCTGCATCTTTTTTACCTAAAATAATATCAGCAATAAAGGAAAACAGGTTTTGAAGAGATCCAAAGCACAATGGTAAATTGCACTAATCTCTTTAAATAACCTAGTAGATTCTCTTTTAAGAGAGCTTAAATTAATTTTAAAAATGTTTGAATAACTTGTTTTTTAGTAGAGAGTTTTTAACTAGAGTATATCACATGATTTTTTTAAATTCTCAATATGTATAGTTACCGCCATGTCGATTTTTTTGGAATTTAGCATTTTTTTTCTACCAATCAAGAGCTTTACAACAATATATTACTCGAGTTATTTCTTTAAATTTAATTTTTTTGAGTTCATTATTTTTATTAGTTAGAGTTAGAGTTAAATTAGTAATAATAAAGTTAGAGTTCATTATTAAATCATTTAAAATTTTGACCACGAAACATATATTTCCTTTTTCTACTCTTTAAGAGCTTTAAAACAATATAAAACACAATTTTTTCCCTCAATTTTTTTTTTATTTGGTCCCCCATATTGGCCGCCATTTTGAAAATTTTGTAATATCCATTTCGGAATATTACCAAGAACAATACAGCTCTGACACATAGTTAATTTTACATGTATACAAAATTTCATTAAAATTGGTAAATTTTTACGGCAGTTATCGCGATACGTACAAACAAACATACCCCAATCTTCTGAAATATAAAAACTCACTTACGTTAGTTAAAAAATAATTTGAATGAACCATATTATAATTTAGGTGTTAAAGGCATATATTTACGTCTATTTAAATATAAACATACAATGTACACACAAACATGCATCAAAAACAAAGTATTTCTGATGCACGATCAAAAATCTATAGATGTAAATGTATGTCTCAATAAAATAATTCAGTGAGAAATGTGAGTAAGCCAAGTAACTAATTTAGAGATTACGAGTAAATAGTTCAGCTCCTACTAATGTTAAAGACATTAATATCAAGTGTAATTGATGATAGGACAGTAGTGACAATGACTAACATAAATTCTTATATTTATATCAAGGTAATTTAATTGTGAAGCTATGGTTTTTAGATTACACCCCCTCTACTAAAATTCAAGATATAAATAGCGTAGTGAATTAAAAGCAGTAGATACAAGGTTTCACAATTTGATCATCAATATATTACCTGGTCTAGCGATAACGATGAGTCACCACTAGCATTTCTCTCCAAATTTGAAGCAGATCTTTCTATTTTGCAAGCATTGTGATAATCTTGTTTAGCTTTATTGACTTTTGCCAGAACTTTGGTCCACGGTTTTTGTGCTTTTTTAAATGCATCTTCCATTTCTTTCCTTTCCTTAATTTGCATCATACTCTAGAATGAAAATCAACAAAAATATTTTTAAAAACAAATACTTAAAAAATAAAAATATTTAGGTAATTTTGAAAACAAGAAATAAAACAAAGTCAACACAAAAATAGTATCCCAAGGTAAGTGAAGAACATTTATGATGCAGGACAAATTATTTAATTAATTAATTAAAAATATTTTTCATTTTTACTGAAGAGAGACTATTGAAAAATATACTAAATATGTGGACATGTTTAATGGTATTATGCTATCATAGTAGTATTAATCTCTTCTATTTAACATTGCGACAGTTCCCTCTATACATACTAATGTATTTTAATGAGACTATACTCCTTGGGCTTAAACTTTCAACATGAAAAAAACAGCTATTTGAATAGAAGCAAAAGGCATCCAACTTCGAACAAAAAAATACTTAAAGGTACATGGGTAACATCACAGGATAATCATGGTATGATTATGTTAATGTTATACTTATGTTAAAATAAATAAATTTATTTATATGATTATGCCCTGAAGATTAGGAGGCAAAAAATAGTTTGTTACATGAGGTAAGAAGGTAGATATATATATACATATATATATATTATATATATATATATATATATATATATATATATATATATATATATATATATATATATATATATATAAGAATAAAAACTGACTAGCCATACGTAGAATCAAACTCAAGTATAAAAACAGAAAAGAAAGAAAATTAATCATATGGCCTTACTTTATGATAAGTATCTTTCTGCCATGTTTTAACATTAGTTATAACATCATTACAAAGATTATCCCTAACTTTAATATGTAAATCTGATAGTCTATCAGCTTCAACTAACATTCCTTTCCAAGCTGCTTCCATAGTACCATATTCAGGACCTAAACACAATCACATTAAATAAGCACTATGTTCTATTTGACAATACACATGAATCTACCAGAATATAAATTACAAACAACCGAATACAAACAATAACCCAAGAGAACAGCTCAAATCAATAACAAATATGATCCTTGTATACATAAATATGGCCAGTAAGTATAACCAGGGAACCAGATACCTTTATATTTGCCCTTATTACATTATAATTGTTACTATAATGGACCAGTGATTGAGTACTTTTTAGACCCAGTTAGGCCCTATCCTCAATTTGTAACTTAAAATAAAGTTAGAGGGAGGAGTTTGAACATGAGGGGGGATGCTTTACATACATTCTTTTCTAGAGTTACATAAACATGACTTAGAGATGGTTGATATGAATTTTGACCATTTAAATTATTGATTGTTGAGCTTTCCTCTACAGAATAATTTGTTATAAACAAGAATTAAATCTTGGCTACTACCTGGTGTTGGCCACATTGATGTTGTCTTGTATAAGGCTGCCATATAACTAGTCTTAATCATTGACATACTGCTAAAAAACTCGTCTTCAAATAGTAAATGCATCCGTATCTCAGCGGTCACCCATACAGCAGTATGGGCTCAATGCTCCTCAATTTTTTAGATCCAAAAAAAATCATGGTTATACTTGTGGTATTGAAACGAAACTTAGTGTCCTAATTTATTGGGTAATGGTATACACTTGTACCAAATTTTAACTCAATTGGACTATTTTCCAATTTTTAAAAAACGTACACAAGTCATTGAATAAAAATTGAACTAATGCTGATAATGCGATGAAATTTGGCACATATGTTAGTCTTATCTGCCTCCGTGGCCGTGATCGTAAAGGCGTTCGATTTCGGCACCGGTGGTCCGGGGTTCGCAGCCCGGGCTAAGCTCTAAGATTTTATGAATAGTATTTGTATTAAAAAGATTTCGCCAACTTTAATTAATTCTTAGAGTGTAGTAGATGCTACCCACCTGAGGTGGTTCCCGCAGGGTGAATACCCTGATGGGCCGAAAGGCCCTAAAACGGGCATTTTATTTTTTTTTTTTTTATGTTAGTCTTATACATAGTCACATGCGTGCCAAATCTCAATCTGATCGCATTATTTTTCCACGTTTTCCTACTTTTAGAAACTTTTGCCGAGTCATTATGGCGGGTTCATGACAGCATAAAAAAAAAAATATTTTCCGAATAGCACAACTAAAGCAGTAGACTGATTTTTATACAAAGTTTCAACTCTCTAGCATAAATACACTGGGCGCTACGATGATAACAGACATACATACAGACAGACAACTTTCTGAAATCTACTGAAAAGGCCTTAAAAACACCTGAAAGGGATAAGTTTGGTATTATCCCAGTTTCGGACTTTTTTGCAAACACAATACTTTTCCTATATACCTGCGGTATAATGAGGAAAAGTAAAAAATGTCAAGGAACTTAGTAATAAGTATAAATAAATATTCACTTTTCATCTACCTTTTTCTATTAACTCATGCCATTTTTTACTCCATGCTTTTAAATTTTTAGCATAATTTTTTTCAATATCAGAGCGTTCCTGAAGTAAAGTAACAATATCACTGCATAATTTATAACCATCTTCAATTCTTTTAGTAGTTCTTTTATAATTTCCTGGTTCCCAGAATGAATCACTGCTTGCCATAAGCATCGTATCATCACTGTGATGAGACATATTTAAAGCTAAAACACAAAATAAACATGAAATCATTATTATAATAAGAAAATAGATTGGAAAACTATTTTAGACAAATAATTGATGGAGAACTATTCTAAAATAAATGTAGATATTATCAGAGACAAAAATGTTTCCTTTCAGTCAGAGCTATAGAAGGGATATGGGAGAGTGGGAAATATCAGAGTTCCTAGAGGTTATTCTAGCCTCTAGGGGTTTCATACCTTATAGATAGGATTTTCCTACCTGCCATTATCTCAGGTGGGGTTTCCTACCACATAAAATCTCAAACTGAACGTGGAGCAAAAAACTATGCTAGCAAACGATAGTTTTATATGTTGACGCACCTACAGCCTAAACAACTGAAAGGAATCAGATGTGTGGGGGAATTATGGATTTGCCCTAGGCCCATGTGTAGTCCTACTAGATATAATCTCAAATGCAACATTCCTATGCTGAACACAAAGCTAACGAACACTACTTTTATATAAATTGACCCCCTGCACTCTTAACTGTGTCATAAAAATTTATTACGTCAACGTGCAGTGCCAGCGAAATAAGATGAACAAAATAGAAATAATCATCAATAGTAAACACATAGATGTTTTACTTGTTGCTGAGCACTGGGTGTCAGAAAACAAAATCTTATCCGCAGGTTTACAACAGTCACAATGTTTATGGAATGTCGACCTTGTTACTGAAATGGATATTCGACACTATTCTGGGCCCTATAGTCTTTATTGTTATTAGATGCCTAAGAGAAGGTACGTTCCCTAAAGCCTTCAAAATTACTAACATAGGTATCAAATTGTACAACCATTTGACTAAACAGACTGGAGATTTACCTTACAAACAGTTTATTGGTACCATTAAACAATGCCTACTAGATAACCCTTACTATAGTCTGTCAGAATTTTATTCTTTAGTAGTTTAAAGTTGGACCTTTTGCCTTTTGTACTTGATTTTGTAGTTAAAGTGTTTTGTATTTTTTTTTTCTTTTTTCTTTGAATATGTTTGTATATTGAATATATTGTTCTATGAGTAAAAGTATAAATTTAATACTTAAAATCCCCCCCCCCCCAATCCTAATTATCCCTAATAGTCAGAATAAGGTATAATTTATATTTCTCATTACTATGCTTTGAAAATTTAGTATGTTACAATATGAATGCCATTTGTAAAGAATACGAAATTCTCATATTATTATTATAATACAACAACATAATTTATTTGATTCCATGATTCCTTATCAACCATAATTGAATGGGAAAGCATTGTAATAATAAAAATGTGACATCTGTTATTTTAATTAAATGTTTGTGTTTCAGCACCAACAGACCCCAAATAATTGTATCTATGTAACAAAACTCAACAGATCCAAATGGAACTTTATAATAAAAAAAAGTCCTATGAGTGAAAGAATTGATCAGATTTTAAGAAAATTCAGCATAGTTTCTCAAAATTGCTGCCACTTAGAATTGTCAAAAATTGTTGATTAAACTGATTCCTAGAGATAATTTGAAGTATTCTGAATCTTACCAGAACTCAACCAATTTCATAGTTAAACAGTTTTTGAGATGCCAAAAAAAGCCCCTCAGGCCAACAAGTATTGAAGGCTCTTTTTAGATCAAATTTAGATGTAAACATTAAAACAAAACTTTGGAACTCAGTCGTATTACCCGTCTTGTCTTATAGAACAGAAACCTGGGCACTCACCAACAAAATTAAAAATAGATTAAGAATAGCAGTAAGAAGTATGCAAAGAAGCATGCTTAGAGTAACCACGCTAGATAAAAAATCAAAAGGTTGACTTCAGAATGCTATGTTACGAAGATATAGGAAAACTCATAGCTAAGAAGAGTGGACTTGGGCAAGAAAAAAAAGGACCAAGAAGCTATTAGAGTGGTGTCCAAGAGGTCATACCAGAAAACCAGGCAGACAGTCAACTGGATTAAGGAAGCTCAATCAAGAGAAGGATGGAAGAAGCATTTTGTTGACTTATTCATTAGCACTGTCCTCCCAACCTCCTGACTATCTTAGGCCGTTCTTAATTACTTATTATGCTAATGATTTTAAACTTATGTGGAATGATTTATTTTTTCTTTATCGTTCAGAATGATTTTTCCTCTCTTCAGTTAATCTATGGTAAACATGGAAGCTAATAATAAGTAATTAAAATCTTTTTATCTCCAGACGGTATATAATACGGAATTTAATGACTAGATTTAAGAGAGTAAAGAATCACTTTTCACTCCCAAGGGAGTAAAAAGTACTTTTTACTCCCTTGGGAGTGAAAAGTAACAGTTGCCAACTTAACTTAATATCGACAAACTGAATAGTATATAATTATTTTTTATTTGAAAACTAAGATACCTATAAATAAGAAGATATACAAGAATAAGATGTATAAAAAAAAAGAATATAACATTAACAATCATTTTAAGTAGAACTAGTGTAATGCTAATAATAATATAAGAATAAATAATTTAAAAAATAAAAACTAGTTCTTTATTTAAAAGTAAAAAAAAATAATAAGTTTCTTATTTGTGGACTTATAAAACAATATATGAATAAAAACAGATTAGTTACACAAAAAGTCCTTTATTTTTTAATATATAATAATAACTAAGCTTTCGACTAAAAATTAGTCATCATCAGAGTTTAACAAATATAAAATATAAAATGAAAATACAATTTTACAGACTACTTCATATTGCACCTTGGTATGTTTTGGTAAGCTATGTTTAAAAAACCGTTAAAAACTGTTACATTGAAGAATTTTAAAAATATCAGTGTTACCAATAATATTAGTTGAAAAAACAATATTTTAAACTAAATCAAGAATTACAAGATTTAAGAGTTCCTTATTAAATTTGAGTAAATGGAGCTTAATTTTTCTACATATTTTTTAAATTAAAATTATTTAAATAATTTATATAACTATAATTTAAATTAATAAATAAAAATATATTAATTAATAAAATATAATTAATAATTATATATATAAATATAATTAATATTAAATATATTAATTTTAATATATATATTAAATAATAATTAAATAAATATATATTTAAATATATATATATATTATATATATATATATATATACTATATATATATATATATATATATATATATATATATTATATATATATATATATATATATATATATATATATATATATATATATATATATATAATATATATATATATATATATATATATATATATATATATATATATATATATATATATATATATATATATATATATATATATATATATATATATATATATATATATATATATATATATATATATATATATATATTATATTTATATTTAAATATATATTAAATAATAAATATATTTAATTAATATTAAATATAAATTAATATTAAATTAATATAAATATAAATATAAATTAATTAATATAATATAATTAATTAATTATAAATATAATTAATAAAAAATATAAAATATAATTATAATTATAATAATAATTTAAATTATTAAAATTAAATTAAATTAAAATTAAGTTGGCTATCCTGATTTTTTAAAATCATTTTAAGATTTGCATACTCATAGTTTTTTTTTCGACAAAATATCATTAAATCAATTTTTTTAGTTTAAAACCTTAGCTTTAACTGTTTAACCAGTCTTAAACTTTTATAATTAGATTAAAATATTACTTATAACTGCTCTAATATTCTACTCTAATATTTCAATTATGTCAGATAATATTGTGTGCGATATTGACGAACTTTTTAACAATACACCTCCTGACATTGCTATTAAAGCGAACTTGGTAAAAGAAAACTTGTTACCAATGAAATCGAAAAAGTTATATGACAAAGCATGTAACAATTTTAATTAAAAATTGGTGTCATGATCATAATATACAACAAGTAAGTGAAAATGCATTGCTTGTTTATTTTAATAATGAATGAAAAACAAAACAAGCGTCAAGTCTGCAGTCACTGTATTCAATGATCAAATCATCTTTGCTTGTGAGAGAAAATGTTAATTAAATAAGTTAATTAATTAATTAAGCATTATTAAAAATAAAAAAACGAAGGTTATGTTGCAAAGAAAGCAAATGTTTTTACTGAGAACCAAGTTGAAGACTTTTTGCATAATTCAACAAACGACGAGTTTCTTATGATAAAGGTAAGATAATTTTCAGTTGAAAAATCTCGAAAAAAGAAACGAAAAAAGACATTTTTACTTTATTTTCAATATTGACGTCTGGAAATAAAATCTTGTATGTACCTTAGGAGTAAAATGCCATTATTCCCTCGCAATAATTTCCTCCTCGGCTTCGCTTCGGGAGTAAATGGCTATAGCTCCCTCGGCTTCGCCTCAGGATTTAAATCCTTTGGTTCCCTCGGCTTTTGCCTTAGGAACCAACATAATGCTCAGGGGAATAATGACATTCTTTACTCCCTTGGAGCATAAATAACTATTGTTGTCTAAAATAAATATAGTAATAAATAGTTTTATACTATTTTTAAGACCTGGCAGAAATTGAGTCTTTCTCTTTTTTTTTTTTATTGAATAATACAACAACAATTGAGGTTCACAACATTTGAGAGTCTTTCTCTAAGTTTTAATTTCAGAAGGGTACCACAGCACAGCGCTGATTTGCATAAAAATGTAAAAAAGAAATGTATTTTTTGGCTGTTTCTTAATGCAATAAATGGTTATTATTAAATAAGTTCTTAACATTTTTTTATATTTATATTTACATTTTTTATATTCAGCATTCAGGTTTAATAGGCTGAACTAAAGCGTTTATCAGAGAACAGTAGGGATTACAATCTTAGCATAAAGCTTTTAATTCCTCTAAGAAGCTTTTCTTTAACATACTCAGCAATATTTTAAATGAAACAAGTAATTTCTTACTTCTACTTAAAGATTGTAGTAAAATAAATAGTTATAGTAAAAATATATAGTGTAGGCTAGTTAGTAAGTTAGTAGGGAATAATAGTCAAAGACCCTGGAGATAAGATAACACGACTCCCCTTCTCACCACAAAATAATTCAATTATCAAGTCCCTTGTTACATAACTCTACTGATAATATTGACAACTATTTACTACCACATACCAATACCTTACTATCTAATCTAATACAGTTTAAAATATTATAAAAACTGTCTATTGTTTTCTTAACACAGTAAAAATGAATATGATAACGCTTTTATTCCTAAATGAAATTAAAGAAAACTAAAATAAAAAAAACTGCAGAACATACTACAAAATAGTTCAGTCTGGACTATACTTAATTATTAAAGTTAATATTATTATTTAAGAGTATTTATTATTATTAATTACTTAGTTGTAACAACAGGCTGCCAACTTAGGAAGTAAGCTTCCAAAATTATTTGGAAGAATAAATAATCAAACAACTACCTCTTCTAATGATCTACCGTTTGTAGAATGGATAGCTATGTTTTAAATACTGCTATTTTTTTATTATAGCTAAATGTTTAAAATACTGCCAAACTGTTAAGTTTTCAAAGTCTATATACAATGTCTAATTTTTATTTTATTAGAGACATTAGTAATAAAATTAAATAAATAGCTTCAAACAATAGACTAATTCATCTAAATTGATTTTGTTACCACCAGAAGACCTACTCCTTATGGTCACCACTAGAAGCCATACCTTTATGGTCACCACTAGAAGCCCTACACTTTATGGTCACCACCGGAAGAACTACCATATGGTCACCACTAGAAGCCCACACTTTATGGTCACCACTAGAAGCCCTACTATGGTACCACCTACACCTTATGGTCACCACTAGAAGCCCTACACTTTATGGTCACCACTAGAAGCCCTACACTTTATGGTCACCACTAAAGCCCTACACTTTATGGTAACCACTAAAGCCCACTTTATGAAGCCCTACACCTTTATGGTAACCACTAGAAGCCCTACACTTTATGGTCACCACTAGAAGCCCTACACTTTATGGTCACTACCTGGAAGAACTACACCTTATGGTCACTACCGGAAGAACTACATCTTATGGTCACCACCGGAAGAACTACACCATATGGTCACCACTAGAAGCCCTTCACTTTATGGTCACCAAAGTAGCTTCTCATGAGCTAATATAGCGAGATGTGCATTGATTAACACAGTAGAGCCAAATTACAATATATACTTTCAGTTTCAGTTAAGTTATAACAATATTTTAACATTATATACTGTGGTTAGGTGACCTGAAGCCGGCATCCTAAAAAGAATTTTCGAAATGCTTTATTGTCTCAGTATTGATGTTATATTACAAGAAAAGAGAATCAATTCGATGCCATGGCTTGGATTTTTAATCAAGAATATGCAAGCTACTAAGAACAGTAGGCAACTTTTAAATCTTTTGACCTTTTTGGAAAATAAAACTAGAAGTACTAACTTCAGGGTTGCAAGGGGTGTCTCTCCCTGTTGGAATGTACCTGAGTGGACAGAACAGGGAGTTTAATGAGTATCTGGTGAGACTATAGGAACTGGTGGGATTGGTAAAACCTTTAGCAGTCAGGCTAATGCAAAGTGGCTAGTTTGAACAAGAGAAAGTGAACTACACAAACTGTTTCATATTCAGGTGTCGACCTGTAAAGAAGAGGGTAGAAGCACCAAGGGCATTGGATTCAGAGTGTACATAAAATCCAGGGGTTATCAGTAGGGTCAATTCATTTCAAGTGATCCAGAGATGTTGCTCGAAAAAAATGAAAATTGATATTTTTTTTCTGTGTTGGTCCTACCCATAGGTAGTCCTAAACGCCTAGTATTGATTTTTTTACAGCCTCCTTCATTTTCAAAAATCACTTTTTAGTTCACGAGACACCCAAATTTTGAGGTTTTTTTGCCGGCTTTGGCTTAACCCAGCTTAATGAAACAGGTCTCATTTGAAAGTGCCCTCTTTGGGCTTTACATAAGAACCAACATTTTTTGTTCTACTGCTGCTGATCTACTCGTGAGTTTGCATAATAAATTTGACCACAAAGACTAAAAATACACTTTTTCACTATTTTTTTAGTGAAAAAGTAGTGGTAGATTAGATGTAGATTAGCAGCAGTAGAACAAAAAATGTTGGTTCTTATGTAAAGCCCAAAGAGGGCACTTTCAAACGAGACCTGTTTCATTAAGCTGGGTTAAGCCAAAGCCAAAATATTATGCCTCAAAAATTGGCAAAAAAAACTCAAAATTTGGGTGTCTCGAGAACTAAAAAGTGATTTTTGAAAATGAAGGAGGCTGTAAAAAAATCAATACTCGGCGTTTTGGACTACCTATGGGTAGGACCAACACAGAAAAAAAATTATCAATTTTTATTTTTTTTTCGAGCAACAACTCTGGATCACTTGAAATGGATTGATGACCCAGTAGAGTGGCATTCAGGAAAGCAAATTGGCAAATATTACCTAAAGGGTTTAAGTGTGGAAGAAGACAAATTTTCACTAATCTATACTTTATAGAGAAAAACATAATTCCATTGGAATTTGCTGATTCCGATATCAAACAAATTTTGAAGTTTCATTTTATCACTAGCTTCTATATCACTGGTTTTCAATGGATGACTTGATATAGTCCACATCATAATACTTAGCTAGGTGACCACTAAATGACATAAAACTTGATACTTTTGTGAACTTTTCCATTTTAAAGACAACAAACCAAATCTCAAATGAGGAGGACGTGAGCAGCAAATCAAAACTTATTAAGATGATTTACTCATCAGTGAATATTTTATAGTCAAATATACTATGGCACATTTACTATAGTCAAATGAGAAACTAAAGAAACATGATATCAAAAAGAAACAGCTGTATTATAGGCTGACCACTAAGTGAGAAAAAATTCAAATGAGCCATTGTAATTGAAATTAAATGAGAAATTGTTAATGTTCTTTAATAAAGCTTTAAATTGAAACATCTGTCAAAACTACAAATAAAAATATCATCGTAGCTGGCTATACAGTTTGCAACAAGACTGGAAATTAAAATTATAATACCAATCTCTTAATATGCCTTAAGTAAATGTGTGATAATAATACTTTGATAATGGTTACATATATCATATAGGCTTATTAGCCTCATGAAAGCAGGCACAGCAACAGTAAAAACCTTTAAGACGCAAAACACAAGTGTTATAACACTATACCGTCATAACACTTTTTTGTTCTAGCAGAGTTTATAAACAGCCTATCAGTATTTGTTATTAGGATTATATAATGGATGAGGACCACTGGTTCTATCAATTTACTCCATATGATAGTAAGACAAGGCCCTATAGTGTTCTGAAGTTTGCAACCAGAAGACCTTAGGAAATACTTCTAGACTAATTAATAATACCCCTAACAATCATTACCAGGGTCCCAGCACAGAGCATATTTAAACTAATATCAATACCTATGAAGTAGCAGGGAATTTAATAATTTTAGTCTTTAATTAATAATAAAAATCTGCTGGATGTTGAAAAAACTGTAGGTTCTTGTCTCAATAAACTCTAAAATGATCTATGGATAAAATTTCAGTAAAAATGAGCTTGAGTGATAAAGCATCTTCTATTAAAGTTCTGGATAGATTTTTAAGACCAAAAGCAAATAGCAATGTAATACATCACGGCAGTCAATCTTAAATTAATCTTTGTTAATAAATTTAACAATGCTATAGGTTGGTTCAAGTTCATTACAAAGCAGTAAAAGAATGTTCTTGTTTGAATCTGTATTGTAATGAGCAAATATTACATTTGAGATGGGTGTCTCAAACGGGCTTGGTTTCACGGTGTATTGGTTTAAATAAAGGGAACCGTAAAAGCTGTTCAATAAATCATATTTAAAATGTTAATAATTCAACATTATAAATAAATTTGATTCATTGCATACTATTATATTATAAAATAACTCACTGTAATTGTCAAATCTTGATAACCCATAGTTAGATATAAACAAAGCTCCACAGGTGGTTAGACAAATGTTTATCAACCAAACACAACCAGCAACTACAGCAAGATACAAATTAAATTTAGTAATAACTAAATTAAATGATGATCAAACACGAGAGCTATTCTTTAATTGAATCATCGCCTATCAAACAGAGTCAATTGCAATAAATAGAGATGGAATTTCTATCAATTTGCTCTTTATTATAAGCAGTTAAAACGAATCTGGAAGAATTTACAACATAGAAAAAATATGACAGCTAAAAAATCATAAAATACTAGATAAACCGGTGTGTGCGTTCAAAATCCTAGTTTTCGAACCTGTTAGAAATCTGTCAAGTACTCGATTAGGTACCAGTAGAAAAGATTTAATAATTATATCTAATAAGTTACCTGATTTATTAAAAAATTAAAGCACAATGACAAATTCTTTTTTTGATTTGTAGTAATTACAATAATCTTCAGAACAAATATCAAACTAGTACAAACATTTTACACCCGAAATTTCTATGTTACTAAAATTGTTAATTTGAAGTCGGTGTTTCTTGATTAGATTAAAAATGTATAAAATTAATGTATCTCAAACGGAGAAAAGAAGCCGTGAATGTACATGAGGTTTGAATTTTAACATTTATAATTTGTTCAAACAAAAATAAAATAAAGACTCCTCCCAGAACAAAAAATCTAAATAAACTTTAAAATTTTCAAACACAACTGATAAAAATTAACAAACGAAATATTTTCCGACAAAAAAAGCTTCAAAATTTGACACTAAAACTACACTTTTACTTTGATAAGTTTAAACAAAATAAACTTTCGATTATTTTTATAAAAAAAAAGAATATCAGTGGGAATCCGAATAAATTTTTTCTCTCTCGGACCAGGACAATAAATAACTGTTTTGGAGATGACAGCGGGGTCCCCACGATCCACTAGTCGACTCCAACACCACAACCTGTTTTGTGGGAATTTTTTTTTAATATTCCAAGTTTTTCTGCGCATCACATTCTTTAAAATCCGACCGGCACGCCCTAGCCACAAATATTCCTTTATTCATATGCGCATGCTCGCCAATATACCGGCTAAAAGCCCGCTAAAAAAGGATAAATTCAAAACTTTTTATCAATAAATTGGAATAATGGAATAATCAGTACGAAAGACCTGCAAATGAAATAAAAATATAATATAGTGGTGTCGGTAATCAAGAACATTAAAACAAAAAATTAAACTTTTATTTTACATATTCACATTCAAAAACCGAAGAAAGTATAATATTAGTTACCACAAAGTAACTGCCCGTCATAATTAAGTTTGAGGCATAAACAAGGAACACAACAAAAAAACATTTAGATAAAGTTTAATAGGTTTATTAATTCATTAAAAAGTCAAGCCTGCTAGTTTAAGGCTCTAATAAACTCAGAAGTCAACAACAACAAGAAATAGTTTAAATAAATAAAAATAAAAAGTAATAAGGGGTGTCAATCGGTGGACATTATATCAAGAATACGAACAATTCTAAAACAAGAAGCCTTCGGCCGCTACATGCCGTCGGCGCTGGAGGCCTCGCCGCGGCCTTCTCTGTGCCACATGGTTGTTGTCCTATATTAGTTAGTTCATCATATTACTAGTTTATACAAGTTGCATAATGCCACGATATAAAGGAAATTTCCAAATTTATTATTTAAAAACGCGATTTGTTTACATTATGTTACAAATGTCATTATGTTACATTGTTTACATTATTTCAATCAACAACATCAGAAAAAAATATAATAAAATGTAACTTCGTATTTTTGTTAACCATACACAGCAGTACATGTGTAAACTATATTAGCCCGATCTAAACTCTTATTGAAGGTTTGAGATTTTTTGAAATGTTTGTGGTGCCATTACAGTGGGTGGTTAATGACGTTACACACATTTCATAAACAGAGGCATTAACAGGGTTCGCTTTTGTTCCAAGGTTCATTTTAATCCGAGAAAGCACAATCACACACACACACACACACACACACACACATATATATATATATATATATATATATATATATATATATATATATATTATATATATATATAATTATATTATATATATATATATATATATAACAATCTCAATTTTTTTTCGTGAAAATTCGCTAAATGGTTGAATAAAAGTAAACAACAGCCCGTCAATAAACAACACAAGGGCAGCAATAAATTTTGCCTGGAAGCCCTTTTATTTCGTACGCCCCTAAATTCTATTCATGAAAGGTTCAAAATTCAAAGAAAAATAATCAAGAACTTTCTTTATGAGTGAGGTTGTAATTTTTAATTAATCTATTGTCGTATGTTTTATATTAAGTGTGCTTCTTTTTTGTATTAAATTCATTCTACTTTATCACATGAAGTAATTTTGTACTGTTTATAAGATTATATGTGTTATATGATTGTATGAAGGTGTTCAAATTCAACCAATGGGCCCTCTACAAAGAGACTAAAAATATATAGCTTTAGTCTCTTTGGCCATCTAGTAATAATATCTCAATGGGTTCGGTTATCACCGGAACCCCTGCAGATTAATTGAGCCAAACCCCTGTAAGGGGAATGACCAAAGAGACATATACTAGTAAAGGATCTTGAATAAAGATAATTAAGAATAAATATTCTTGTACAATTAGAGTAGTATAATCCTCTTTTTAAACGACTCTTCAGAATTAAAGACTAGAATAAAATTCTTGTAGTAATTCTTGAACGACTCTATAGCCAACTCCAAGATGGTGGACTGATAGAATTGTTTTCCTTACATCTGACATCATTTTTAATTTAATTATAATTATTTACATCTTTCTAATTATAATTAAAAAAAATAATTAAAGATGAAGTTGTGTCCTATAGGGTGGTAATAAAAAACTACGATTATTGTGACGTTTCGGCTATGAAGCCGAATAGTTAAATTTCAAGTAATACTTTTTTCATTATTTTTTACTATTCGTTTTACTTAAAGTTTAAGTTTCTAAGTATTTTTATGGTACAGTAATTGATTTTATTTTTTTAATTAATATTTTTATTTATAGTTAAATACCGATATTGTTTATTTTTTGTTCCTTACTAATTATTGCATTTTTTAATTGTTTTCTTCTTCTTTTATTTAAAAATTGTTATTGAGCTCTGATCGTTGTTTCCATGAATAAACAAATAAAATTTGGCGGTTTTGATAAGGCTAACTTTAAACAAATAAACTATTACTTATAGTATTAGTCTTTTCACTTTAAACTTTCAAAATATTTTTTAGGATTTAACCAAACAGTTTTGGTGAATATAACCATGAAGTCGACATCTATTATGAGACATTTATTAGAAGTCTACTCAAGCGCTGATACGTGGATGTACTTAAAAATCTCTTTTTCGTTTCCCTATTACAATTTATCCCTAACTTTAGGATAATAATGAAAATAAAATCAGATTGGATATTTTTGACGTACACATTGGCTAATACGTTTTAAAAGTGTCGCGGAAAATATGATTGATCGAATGTTGCGTATAAACCAGAGAAAAATAAGAAGAAAACCAATTTTTTAAATCAAAATAAAAAAAATTCAGCCAGGATTTTATTACCTATTAATAATACTCATTTTTATTTAACTTAGCTAAACATCGTCTTTTAATTAATTTATTAATATTATTAGATACTTATAGTTATGAGTGGAAGAAAGTGTATTAATTTAAGGCTTATTTCTGTAAGTTTAAGCCCTTTTTTAATTACTGTTTCAATTGCTACCTTATTTGCTGAAAATCTTGAAAATTAGCTTTTTACGTCAAAGTTAAAATGAAAATAATGTAAAAATACTGAAAGAAGCACCTATTGCTTAATTCTTTGTTACATAAAGTCGTATGTATGCTAATACAATTGGCAGTAAGTTAAGCACGTTAGTAAGGAGTACCGTAAGTTAATTAAGTTCACACAGTATTCTAAATCCGCAGATCGTATTAATTACGCTAGTTAAAAACGAACCAGCTAGCTTTTTTGTTTAGTACTGAGAGTTGGAATCTAGATCAATGTCCCGATACGCTGGACGCCTTGAGAGGCAATCGTTTTTAAATGATAACCTACTCTACAAACTATTATTTCACATAAATATTTTTTAGTTATTAATAAAAAAACTTTTCCAATAATATTTTTTTAGTGCAGCTTTATAATTATGCCAAGAAATCACAATTTAATTAAGTATATTTTTTGTTTTAAAGTTCCTTATAACCTAAGTCAACCTTCACAATAAAAGACGTGATGTTTTGGTGGGATCAGTTATGACTTCATCTCACTTGATCAACTAAACAAATACAGTGCAAAGAACCAGATCGTATTACATGCATGTAGAATACAATCACCTCCTAAATACACACTGTGTATACGGAGTCATTGTTTCAATTTCAAAAATCCTTTTATTTATTTATAGTACATTTTAGCTATTATACTATATATATATATATTATATTATATATATATATATATATATTATATATATATATATATATATATATATATATATAAATTTTCTTAATACTAACATTCAATAGAGCAAATCACCACAAGGCTAAGCCTGAGAGTGGAGGAGCATTAAAAATTATCAAAATATAGTAAAGAATATAAATTATTAAACAATAAAATTTTTTTAAAAAAAAATTGAATGAACAATCTATAGTAAATTATCAATAAATATCACATTTATAACTAGTAAGTTAAAACAAGTCTTTAAAATATATATATCACTTTAGTTGTATAAAAATACACATCTTTATTTTTATTTTATTTTTATTGAACATTGAAAGTTTTTTCTAATTTTATTTAGGCTCTATAATGTGACCTAGCTGATTTAGCTCCTGTTGAGAATAAGATATTAGCCAACTATGTAAATTTTTTTTAAAAGACTTAGTTATTTTTTCTTTTACATCAAATGAAAGAAATGTTGGAAATAGAGAAGCAGAATATTTAATAATCTTTTATTAAAGTCAACTTTGTTTATTTTATTGTTTGATTGTAGATGGTTAGAAACTATTCAGAGACAGTTCAAGGCAGCTCATCTATCAAGGCATCTGGTCCTAGTCCTAAAGTTGTTACTGTCCCTTCTAAAGGTATTATTGACATTCTTATTATATTATTTTTGTTTAGACTATAGTCCTGACAAATAGAAAAAAAATGAGTGAAGTGGCTGTGTTGCCAAATCATTCTTTTGTTTTATGAAGTATATGAGTGAGGGGTTCCTAAACAGTGAAGCCAGAGCCAATATAGTACTGTCCAGTTAAAAGAATGAGAGAGAACTTAAAGAGACGCTTAAATTTTGAAGCTTTTATATATTATTCTGACGGGCTCAATTAGAGCTGATCTCCCTTCAAACCACTCAATGAAGTACTTGCATTTGTCTCAGATTATTGATATAACATTTTTAAATAATACTAATGATATTTCTGAGTATGCCCGAAATCTGTTTTAGAGGAGTTTGGACTCACTGGTTGTTAACCTGGCTTGTTGAGTCAGCAGCATTTTTAAAAAATCGGTAAATTTCAAAGTTAAAACTTTTCGCACTAAACCAAATAAAGCTGGTCTGAAGTCAATACGACTTCTATAAGCTGACCACAATGTCAAAAAAAAAACTAAAGGTCGTTAAAAGGGAAAAAATAAATAAAGGCGGTGTTGTATCTGTTTATGTAGATTGATAATCTAGTAAAACCAGTTTATGCATCCAAAAAACCCTAAAGAACCAGAAAACACTTAGTTAACAAAAAGTAATTATTTTGAAGTAAATAATTAGAATTTAGTAGTATAATGTAGTAGAGAGTGTGGAATACCATAAGTACTACCAATGGATTCATGACCTACATCCATGTGAGTGGCTAAGTGGTTAGAGTGTTGGACTATGGATCAAGAGATCCCGAGTTTAAGTCTTGAGAGATGCGTTTAATTTTTAAGGAGATTTAATTAAAATTATGTTCTGGTTTCTTCTAATATCACCAGTGTTTCGTGGAGTGGTTTAGAAGTGTTGAGATAAGTTATGTAAGACAAAATAAATTTGCTGCTAGGTGATAGTTTTAGGTTATTTGTTAATGTGGTGAGTTTGTGACTGGTTTTGAGCATGTATTTGTATTCTAATTGTGCAAGTTCTTTGGATGTTTTGTATGCTGGTGCAGGTCTGTGTAGTTATTTACAGGTCTGATTGTTTTGTTAGGTTTTTGGAAGAGCTTTAAGTGTTGGTGCAAATGGGTTTGGATTTATGTAACAATACAAGTTTTAAGGTGCTACCACCAAAGATGACTTTTTTTGCCTTTTGAGGACAGTTTGATATTTATTAGTGGAATCTTATTGGTTTTTATTTATGAATTCGATTAACACATTTGAATAATTGGTGCTCTTTATTATAACTGTGGTGTTGCCCTTATCCGCTATAGTTATAGTGAGCATGTTATCTTTATACTGAAGGTATATAGGAAAAGTATTTTAAAAAATTCAAAACCTGTATGTCACAAGATTAACCGTTTTCGCAAAGTTGTCTATCTTTATGTGTGTGAGAGTCTGTTATCATCGTAGCTCCTATTGTATTTATGGTAGAGAGTTGAAACTTTGTACAAAAATCAGTCTACTGCTGTAGTTTTGCTATTTCAAAAATATTTTTTTTATGACTGATTCCTTTTATGTTTTTTATGACTGATTGATTTTTTTAAAATAAATAAATAAATAAATAATAAATCGTTTATTTATATATAAATAACTGTTTACAAAGGTTAAATTACAAATTATAAATAAATAAAATAATATATATTGACCATTTGTGTCGCATAAGCTCAAGGCTTGTGCGCAACACAAAAACCAAAAAAAAATTTGAAAAACCATAAAACGCAGAAAAATTATGCAATCAGATTGGCACACATGTGACTATGTATAAGACTAACATATGTGCAAAGTTTCATCTCATTATCAGCATTAGTTCAAATATTATGGAATGACTTGTTTACATTTTTTTAAAAATTGGAAAATGGTCGTTAGAGGTTAGAGGTGGTTAGCTATTGAGTTGATGCAATCGGATTGAGATTTGGCCAAGTTTTATCTCATTTTCAGTATTAGTTCAATTTTTATTAAACGACTTTTATTAAATCAGAAAATGCTACAATTGAGTTGAAAATTGCTACACGTGTATAAATAGGTACATAATAAATAAGTATACCAAGTTTTGTTTCAATACGACAAGTATACCCATGATTTTTGTTGAATCATAAAATGTAAGTAGCATTGAGCTTGATAGAGCTATATAGGTGACCGCTGATTTACTATCTGAGGACGAGCAAGGTGAGTCTGAAGATATGTTGGAGTATACATTTGGTGATTTGTATATTCTGAGGACTAGTGAAGTTGAGTCTGAAGACATGTTGGAGTATAAATTTTGTGATTTTTATATTCTGAGAACGAGCAAAGTGTATCAGGGTAGCTGATTTTTCTGCTGAAAAATCAGCTACCCTGGATACTTGGTGTTGGATATTTACTTATTTAATTATCTGGGGGCACGGCAGTGCCCCAGTCAAGTCCTTGCTGTATAAGGTACAAGTTTCATATCCAAGGCTGGCACTGACGACCACCCTTTTCCCGAAGCAATTCGGAGCATTTTCTACCCCCTTATATCTGTTGACCTGGTTATCCTAGAATCTTACAATTTGGCTTCCGCAAAGATCATATTGGAACAATATTACTTTTGAAATTACAATTCTTTCTCTTTTATAGAAAAGGAGAAATTTCGCTTTGAAAATGACTAATTTTGACCCTGACTGACTGACTGACTCACTCATCATAATTCTAAGACACTTCTAATAATCGTAGATATGAGGGTAGGATTTGTTCGATAAAGCAAGGAAAAATTGTCAAATTTGCAATATTTTAATTTGATCTCCTGAATATTACCTCTGATATGAAAAATTAGTGGTTTATAAAGGCTTTATCAGCGGTATATGATTCATTATTTGTAACATAAAAATATATATGTCTAACTATAATATAATGACTGTATTATATAAGTAATATATTTTTTTTAAATCTTTATCTAGTATGTTGAGAAATTTAAATAATTTAAACTTAATAGCATATTGTTGATTTCAATATGAAGCATCCCTCGTTATATTTATTTCAGATGCAAAATGAGTTATTTTACATATTGGGTTGTAAGAAGGGCTCGACCAAAATAACGACATGTTAGCAAATGTACCTGCTTTTAACTTCAGGCAGTTAAAATATGTTACATTATATAATATATATATATATATATATCATCTAATATTTAAAAAAAAAATACTATTTATCATGTTTGAACGTAATACCAATGCGGAGGATAATATTATAAATTGCAAGAAACTATGCAAAGAGCAAATTACTCGATTATTAACAGTTAAATCAGCTTCTAAATCTTTCAATATCAGAAAAAGACTAGTCAACATGTCAAGTCAAGGGTTTTATTTAAAAGGCTTGGGTTAGAGTGTTGTAAACTAATATTTGTGAAAAAATAGTCAAGGTAGTGTAAGTATCAACACATGGTAACAACAGAAATTTAATTGCCGTCTAGATTTATTATCTACATGTGATATTAAGATGGACCAAAAAAGACAGAAAATAGGCTCTTCCAAAATCCACACATCTTAGGTTCAGTAGCAAAGTTAATCGTAATTGTCAGGTACTTGTTAAAGATTCCTTACCCTAAATGAAACTGGGTATAGGCAAAATTTAGGACCCTCATAGTAGATTCATTATAATACTATAGTATGTCTGCCTTGTAGTTTAAAGTGTATGGAGGTTTGGTTTAACAGCGAGGGCACGTGTTGTTCCTAGTTTTTAATAGACTATAAGAATCAGTGAAAATATGTATAATTGCTTGAAAAAGCATGAGAGAAACCATAGAAATCCACAGTTCATCTGTCTATATTAGATGAAATATACCTACACTTGAAATTAAAATGAGTAGAACACTATCTTAGGGAGCTGGCAAAAAGGGCCCAACAACGTGGCCTACTTGCCTGGTTGCCACTCCCCCCCATACTACTACTACTAATATCCGACACAAAGCCATAGTCATCAACAACGAACTCCAAGCCAATCAGCTTATCAGGCATGCCTGAATTTTTTTACATAAGCTTGTATTAAGGTTTCCCTACTTGTTTTTTTGTATTCTTTCCCCTAATAATTTATTCTATTTAATTATACATATTTTCCTTAATTTGGTTTATCTTACTATTTTTTAATATCTATATTATCTATGTACATATTTATTATTTTATCTTTCATTTATTATTTTATTTATTTCTCTAGCGATTATCGATATTAAACTGGCTTTTTTTTCTTTTTTTTCTATTTACTACTGTAGTCATTATATAGAATATCTCATGCCAGCAAGTACTACCACTGGGTAGATTCTTGCAACAGTCATATCAAAGCCATATCTTATCACTGTTACTATTATTGCTAATAACATATCTTTCATGTAGTTGCAATATTCAATAAAAAAAGTTAAAAAAAAAATCTTTCCCCTAAACATTTTGTGAAAACGCCAAAAATACATTGATCATGGATTTTTTAATCAATTTAAAATTTAGCATTCATCTACAACAAATAAGCCAATTTTTATCTCATTACAGCATAAGTTCAAAAATGATGTGTATACATTTGTTTAAAACATTGTTGAAATAAATTATTTGAGTAAATAAATAAAAAAATAAAAATTGAGTAATATTTTAATTTTGGGTTGAAATTTAGTGAATAATAAATGTACTATTTTTGTGTATAGTTTTTGTCTATTTGGGTGTAGTTTTATTTTATTATGACTTAATTAAACTTCATATGTAACTTATCGTTACACACACTCTCACATTGTGTGTGCGTGTGTGTTTGTCTAAGATTTTGTTCCTGTTTTGTAAATTTCAAAAATTTGCAAATCTAGAAAGTTATATGATTGGCTGAAATTTCACACACATGTATTAATTTGTATATTAAACACATAGGAATAGGAAGTTATAAATGTAGACGAATCACATTTTTGGGGAATACATTTGAAAATGCACTTATATTACGGCAGTATGCCATTTGCAACTCTTCTAATAAAATGAACTGCTCCAGGACAAAAGCCAGCCAAGAGGCTGGAGGCATCTTGTTTTCAAAAATTGTGCACAATTTTTTGGTGCACAAAGCCAAATATGGCTGTGATTTCATTTTAGACCATCTTCATAAAAAAAGGTCATCAGACCTCTTTAAATAATTACCCACTTAACAAACTTAATAATATTTTAATAGGATTCTAAGTAACAATAGATTCCTTCACAAAAGGAAACTTAATCACGTGAGACTGACATAAGCATAGATATATGAAAATGAATCTATTAATAATTGATTACCATAAATTAATAAGTAAAAGTAATGGCATTAATATGACATAATTTGTCATATATAGAGACAAATGCAAGTATACCATTAAATATACTGGTAAGAATAAGGGATGAGGCTGTGAGCAAGGAGAAGAGAGGTGAGAGTCAGGGAAAATCCAATTAACTAAATTAACACTCCTCCAAAAATATCAAACAATATTTTATCCTTGTAAAAACACTAAATTTACACTCCTTTTTTTATTTCAAAGTGTTCTGTAGTGTCTTAAAACTGTTTTTATTTAATAAGCTGGGAGTAAAGTAGGCACTTAGAATAGAGAGCACACATTTTTTTTATTCTTTAATTTTAAAGTATGTAATATAAATGAACACACTGTAAAATATTAAAAAGAAAATATTTATATTTTAGAAGATATACCAAATACAAAAATATATTCAAATATGTCCTTTTGGCAGGAAAATGGCCTTGACTGTGCGGTGTAACGTAAGAGGTACAAATACCGCAGTGTGACCCAAGAGTCATAAGAGCAACATTTTATATTGCCTACAAGTTGATAGAGACAAACTGTAGACATGACATTCCTCAGGCAATGCATTACCGGAATCACTCTTATTGACATTTTATAACTCAATTACTCTTTTATAAAACTATTTGTTCTTTCTATCATGTTTTAAGACCTTTTGTTAGTAAATAATATGTTAAATAGTTGTTAGTTTATAGTTTTTTAAATTAAATTATGAGTCATTAGTTTAATTAATAATTATCAATATAAAATTAAAACTGAACTGGCACAAAACAACGATGTTAATAGTTTGGTTGACTGTTTCCTAAAGGAGAAGTGCAACTGGTGAGCTAATCGCGATTCAAAGAGATAGCTGTAAGGTTGGCAATACTAATGGCGAGAAGACGAAAGGGTGATCAAATTTTTTTTATCATAGGATTAGCATGGGAGCCGATAAAAATTCTTCTTTTATTTCTTTATTATTAGTTAATTTGTGATAAATGAGTTAAAAATTAATGGAACAACCAAAGGTACTAAAAAAATTGCCAATATTGCATGGATAAATACTTCATTTATTCCAGGATTTTAAATATAGAATTAGGCTCTTATCACTACAGACTTGGATTTGTCCGATTTAACCCAGAAATAAAACCTAAATGGATTATTTAAACAAACATTTCAAAAAAGAGTGAATTTAGTGAGTTATTAATTATTTTAGTGAGTTAATAAAATTGATTACTAATTAATAAATTAAAACACCATTATGGTGAAAATCAGCTTGTTATCAGTTAATTAATTAATACAATAAAAAGGTGATTTTGAGTGTTCATGCAAACTAAAATCATTTTAAAGTGACATTAACAATAAATAAAATAAAACTCTGTATTGTGATTTTCACCTTCTTATCTCTCAATTTAAATACTAGTGACAACCCATTAAACCCCTATTTTTCAATGAAATAGTGATTCTACTGGGTTCATACACCCTAAAATTAATTAAATTAAAGCACTTTGAGAAACAATTTTAAGAAATAATCGTCACAAACCAAAAAAACCCCATAAGAACTTTAACAACAATCACTCCTTTGTTATCAGCAATGGTGGCGCTGCTACGGACTTAGAATCATGAAATTACTTTTCTACTTAAAGTCCCCCCTAAGTATGTTTAAATGACCTAACCTAAAACAATCCGTTTTCTCCCCACTCTCTCACCTATTCCTCTTCTTTGGACTATTTAAAAGTGAATGAAATATTTTTTTTACAGTCCAATGTATTTTAATATCATTTTATGACCAAATTATTTTTGAAAAAATGCAAATACTCTATTGTTATTGATGTATGGTTTTATTGCTAAGGTGATAAAAATTTTCTTTAGTTAAAGAGTGATTCATAATACATTAACTCTGAATAGCTGAATCTCTAAAAGATTTATGATATATATTTCGATTACTTTTATCTCTCAAAAATATTCTAAGACTTGTCTGCAAAGTATTTTTTATTGCTTTAGAAATTTATAACTGCCCCTCCCCCCTTACTTTTAAAAATATCTGCAGCTATGAACTCTCAATTTGTGCCCAAGTAGCATAATCTACAGTTAAAATTAGTTTCTTCATGTCTATTTTTTTTTATTTTTCAAACTTACCTATGATTTTGATTGTTGTTTAGAAGTTGGACCAGGTGCATCTAAGGAAGGACAGTACAAAAATCCCGAGTATTTCTGCTACAGCGATATGTCATATTTTAATGCTGACATAGAGATGTTGAAATTCAGGCTACCGCAACCCTCTCCTAAAAACTAGTTGTATATAATTGTGATTTGTTATTGCTATCAATGTTAGTGTAAATAAATTAGGATTTTTCAATAACTGTTTGTATTTTATATTTTTTGTTCTATGACTGATTGATCTAATGATTCCTTCATACCAACATTGCCATACATTACATTTATGGCATACATTCATACAATTATTATCATAATATAATAGCTTTACTTAAGTAGCACATAAGACTCCATGTTAAATAACTCAATAACCTGACAAAATTATATTGTTCTAACCATTCAACCATCATTGTGCCTATTTTTAAGACCAATGATTGTCTTTATTTAAAACTATCATAGACTGAAAATATATGCATGAAGGTTCATTAAAAGGCCATAATTATATAATTAAAAAAACCCCTCTTCACATTTAAAAAAAAAAAATAATAAGATTTAAGATATAGGATATCAAATTTTTTAGAGTTTTTTTGAAGGATTTATACATTTTTGTAAAAATTACACTTATTAGTCAGTCATAAGTCTGCAATAGTGCTGAAGATGTCCATAATGGTATCTCAATAATTAAAACAAAATATTAAAGCCTAAGGAAAAACACATTTTGGTAATTAGAATATCATTCATGCCAGACGATTACCAAAAAATAATTAGGAATCAAAACTCTCAATGGTTAATTTAGGAGGGTAGGTACCAATTCATCGTTTTGTTCCGTAACTCCAAACTGAGTTATCAGAGGGATGTATTTAAAGTTAAAGAGTTTAAAGTACCACCTTGTGTGTGTGAGTCTATATATATATATATATATATATATATATATATATATATATATATATATATATATATAAATGGGGACTCCCCCGTGCCAAAATTAATCAGTAGTGATTAATTTTTAATAATAGTGATTTTTTATTAATAATAAAAAATCATTAGTGATTTTTTTAAGGAAATTAAGAAAGTATTTACTTCATTGCAACTACTTAGATTGACTGACGTAATGAGGGAGAGGTAAAAAGATCATCATGTCACTAGGCTTTTTTTGCTAAGCTTATAGAAAATAATATTCTGTGTCTTTCGATTAAAATCTAGGCATTATATGTCTGATCCACCGATGAGCTTAAATAATACAAAAATTGCAAAAGACAACACAATTAAGATAAGAGTAAGATTAGGCATTTTCATGAATTTACATGAAAATAAATAAATAAATTAAAGATATAAATATTCAAATTTTGTTAAAGGAACATCTCAACTTAACTACTAATATTTAAATTAAATGTATTTTAATGAATAAATCTTAATGTTTAAACAGAAATCTTCTGCAAAAACTATACAAAAGTACAAAAGATCATGCCTGTATCCCAAATCTTAAGGAGAAGCTGCACATGAATTAGCATTTAACCTATGGTTAAATGATAATTTAACCATAGTTAAAAAATTTTATATATATATATATATATATATATATATATATATATATATAATATATATATATATATATATATATATATATACATATGTGTGTGTGTGTGGGTGTCATCTCACTTAGAACAAGACTTGAACACACACTTGTTAGGAACACAATTGCTAGGAAAAGAGAGGACAAAGGAAATCCAATGAGATATTTTTAAGGAAGATTCTAATACAGATCTAAGTATTTAGGATTTTTTATTCACAAATAATTATATTTATCTGTAAATTTGAAGGTTCAAACTAAAGGAATATATAAACAAAGTAGGGAAACTCCTATACTGACACATGTAAAAAAATCCAGACCTGCCCGATCAGCTGATAGCTGGCTCAAAAAATAAAAAAAATGCTAAAATTAGAATAACGTGCATGCGCCTTTTCGGATTTAGGTATTTTTATTTAATTTTATTGGCAACCCTGATAATATTAAGTGAGTTTTACATTTTATCGTGTTTTCGTACTTTAATATGTACGTGACAATTTAATGATTTTGTATTAAATTCTGTTAAATAATTGTTATAATAACTTAGTTAAAAGGAAAAGATAAACTATAGTAAAGGTAAACCACTTGTTTTATTAAGATTTTAAAGAAAATGCAGACGACAGTGTATTGCCTTAAAATTACAATTGCTTTTATTACATTAAAAAAAAATAGGGGAAATTTGTTGAACTACTAATTACAATTAATATTTTAAGGGGAAAAACAAATATCATTAGCAAAAATGTACTAAGTTAAGTGGTGTACACAAAAAAAAATTCTAGCGCGGTGGTCCGCATGTCGGGCGAATTTCCTTTGGATGCGAGCACTCAAACCATGATTTTTTACCAAGAGTATCTGGGTTCAAATTCTAGTAGGGACAATAATTTTTTATCATTTTTTTTACCTGATATAAGTTTACAACTATAAAATAATTCTGGCGCAGTGGTCCGCATGTCGGGCGAATTTCCTTTGGATGCGTGTTTCCGTGCTTAACAACAATCCTGGTTGAAATGATAATTTTTATAGTTTCTCACATTATATAAATTTACAACTACTAAATAAATAATTCCGGCGCGGTGGTCCGCTGTTGGGCGAATTTCATTTAGAATGCGTGTTTCCGTGCTAAACAACCCATTTCTTGCTTTTGCAAGAACCATGCCAATTGCGTGGTTCCGGTTCATGCTTTAGAATGAACCTAAGCAGTTACTCAATTGTCAAGCACTGCTCGTAACTCATTTTGTCTGTATTTTCCAAAGGAAATGCGTATAATCATCCAGATGGTTGTACAAAACTATGCCTCTAGAATTAGAAGTACGCACTATTATTTGCACTAGTTTAAAGCTTAGTTACTTATCTTTAAGCTTAGTCAGTTATCTTTAAAGGTTTTAGCGCATTTCCTTTGAAAAATACTGACAAAATGAGTTACGAGCAGTGCCTCTGAAACGGATTTGTATTGTGGTCCGATTTCCGCCATGACGCCTATCCCATTAGGCGAATTTCCAAAGGAAATTCGCTAAATGCATAATTAGCCGCTAGTTTTAAGTAATTTAAGCAAACCTAGTATTTAAAGATTCAGACTTAAACCACTATTGGATGTGACAAAATGTATTTCTTACACAAATTATTAATATTTTAAACTAAACTGTTCAAATAAATGCAATAAAAAAAAAATTTTGAGTACTGTAAATAGTTAGTTTACATTTACTAGGGTAAAACAAAATGGCCGCAGCCATAGGAAAATTTGAGCCAACTCTCTGGTAGACAAAATGTGAGCTACATGCCAGGTCTGACAGAAATCGCGTTTGTTTCCCTACTTGGTTTATATATTACTTTAGTTCAAACAAAAGAGGTTTTGAACAAAATGTGTCTTTTGTTAATGAGTTATTGAAAGCTTGAAAACAAAAACTAAAATTGCATTTAGCTTTTCCTTTATGATATTTCTCTCTGGCTGCTTCCTCCTTGTTAGAAGACAAGCAAGAAAACAACATTATTCATCTAAACCTTCAACTCAATCTACTTTTCTAATAAAGATTTATAATAAAAGGATAATAAATAAACAGCAATAAGAAAAAAATAATAATAATTTCAAAATATAAGTAACATGAATTATAATAGTAAATAGTAACATTTCATAGAAAGCCTTTAGCATGTAGTCTAAAATTCAGTAGGCTTACACTTTTCTGTCTTTTCCTTTCTTACTCATTGACATAATTTGTAAGTAATAGATAATAGAATCAAGGGTCTGATAAATTAATAAAATACAGATGGTGAGGTAATGAGTAACTTAGGTTTAACATAAATAAATATAAGTATATAAAATGTTTAGCAAATGATGGTGGAAGGACTAGGAGAACTACAACGATTTATAGCTCTTAATTTAACAATATTGTCCTTTCATATCAAACCGATTAAATAAAATAAGCAGTGTCATACCCTTAAACATAATGAGTACAAGCTAAATAGAATCTGTAAAGCTAAGTATTCTTATCTATGTGAGCAAAGGCAGAAAATTATTATATTTTTACACTAATGGTAGGTAATGCTGTTCTATAACTGAAGGAGCTATTATTCCCAACTTTATTAATAATATATATACAGTAAAGCACTACTATTACTTAACTGGTTTGGTAGTCTTTTTAGTGATGAATGATCACTGTTAAATAATTAATATTTATAACCATAATAAATTACTGATATAATGACGTCAACAAGGGGTGCAAAATAGACACCATTGGTTTTATACACTCATTAGTCAATGAATTTAAATCTTGGTATGCTTACAAAGGTACTATATAAATATGTACTATATTTAAGCATCCAAAATAAAACAAAATTTAAATCTTTTTCTAAATAGCTAAAATAAATTACTTCATGTTTCTTTAAATAATTTAATATTATTAACATTTCATTATTAATTTAATATCCCGTAATTTAATTATATTTAGCACTTTTTCACAATTCCAATAGTGTCAAAAATATGCCTACTCCATTACCCAACACAGAAATAAGAATAGACAACATAAGACATGAGTGAAACCGACTCTATAATGAAAACAAAACAGAGCTCAAACCTATACTATAAGCAAATCCTTACAGTGATCATTCTAACTAAATTATTTATTTTTCACAAGCCTGTCTACCTCCACAAAGAATTTAATTTTAAAATGCAAAAGTAAAACGTAAGGTTATAACAATATAGCTGATAGCAATCAGAATATTACTATATTATTTTATGTTTTTTAATTTACAATATTTAGCACAAAACCGTGTAGGGAAAAATAAGAAAGGCCTAATAAAACAGGAATGTTGATCTGAAGTTTAGCATGTTGTTATTAAAACTAACAACACATAGAGTAGTCCTATTGTAAAACCAGCTTAATCCTTAACAATTCAAAAATTATATAAAGCGATCCCATAATTACTTTTGTAAAGCTAAATGATATTATCAAATTTATATAACTATCCTATTTAGATTCTTTTCTTATCACTAACTTTTCCTATGCTCATCACCACCAATTCGAATATACTAGGCTTCGTCACATGTTTATACAAAGTATAAACATTGCCTAATTTCGGTTATCCTTTGGTATTAAAAAATCAATTTTTTCTTATAGGCCACCCTTCTAAATACTGACCTCAATTCATACTGCTTAACACTAGTGGTCTGACAAAACCTGTTGATATACTAGCCACTATGAAATGAAATGCTGTATACTTATTTATCACAACAAGGTGATACACTTGCACCGAATTTCAGCTCCATTGGATGATTCTTAGATTAGTAAAATTAAAATAGTGTATACATAACATTCAATAAAAACTGAACAAGTGCTGATAAAAATATTATAACAGTCACTACGTGTACAGAATCAAAGTCGTCTACATTTATTTATTCTTTTTTTTCAAAGATACTAACCTAATACTACAGTAGATGCAGTTCAAACACTACATGCAAAAAACCAATGTTACATTTTTATTTATTAAAAAACACCAAAAATCTGAGAAAATTTGGTAGTGGCCAATTCGAATGAGATACTTGCATTTGTCTCAAAATATTGATTTACCTTTTTAAAATAAAACTATTTATTTTCCTATTAATAATAAAACTTAATTATATCTATAGTTTTTTAATTTTAAATTATCATTTAAAGTAAATGATTTTTATAACCAAAACAAACTGCCACCACAGCCATAGTAACTCTTATTTTATTTAAGTTAAAAATGAGGCTCATTAAAAAAAAGTTCTATGGAATTTTTTGTAATATCACTTTATTTTAATTAACTTTTAACACATCTTATAACATATTATATAAAATTGTAATCAGAAAAATATTATCAATGTGATTTTAGAGTTAAGAAAAAATACTGAAGGTCTTACAAATAGAGAATAATAACCAATTTGACATCATGAATTATTACTAAGGTTTGCCTCAAGATGCCAAACATTCTTTTTGTATCCTTGATTTTAGCGAATTTCCTTTAGAAAAAAAATTTGCAACCCATTTCTTGCTTAAGATTCCGGTTCATGCTTTAGAACCTAAGCAGTTACTCAATTCTCAAACACTGCTCGTAACTCATTTTGTCAGTATTTTTCAAAGGAAATGCGCTAAAACCTTTAAAGATAACTGACTAAGCTTAAAGATAAGTAACTAAGCTTTAAACTAGTGCAAATAATAGTGCGACATTCTAATTTTAGAGGCATAGTTTTTTACAATCAATTGGATAATTATGCGCGTTTCCTTTGAAAAATACTGACAAAATGAGTTACGAGTAGTGTTTGAGAATTGAGTAACTGCTTAGGTTCTAAAGCATGAACCGGAATCTTAAGTAAGAAATGGGTTGTTTAGCACGGAAACACGCATTTTAAATGAAATTTGCCTGACAGCAGACCACCGCACCAGAATTATTTATTTAATAGTTGTAAACTTATATAATAAAAAAAACTTATATATAAAAAACAATAAAAATTATCTTTCCAACCAGGATTGTTGTTAAGCACGGAAACACGTATCCGAAAGGAAATTCGCCCGACATGTGGACCACCGCGCCAGAATTTCTTTTAAAACAAGAAAAATAATAATTTCAAAACTTGCAAGTAACTCATTAGAAGTTTTATATGTTATAAATAATACAGATTTAAGTAAGTTTATGTTGAGATATCAATAAAATGGCATAGGCACTAGGTATTAAAAAGAAAGGAACCCCTAAAAGTCTAACCTACAGTCCAGTATCTAAGTTCTATCCTACTAGAAATATTATTTTCAGAAACCACTATTGTGATAAAATATATGTAATTTTTTTAGCTGTAAGCTGTAATAATAATAAAAAAGTAAAATGTAATTTAACTGGTTTAGGAATAGGGCTACTCTTTCACATTACTATGCCTATTAATTAACTATATTTATTTTACAAAAATCATATTAAATAAATTCTATATGATACATGAATTTACTATATCAAACTAAATAGATTGCAGACAGCATGCTCTGATATATTAAGACACAGAAACATTTAGTTATCATCACAGATAATATTATAATTAATCATATTAAATCAAATACACTATTGTATTGATTTTGTATTAAGATTTCTTTTAACATAAATTATTGCATCTGGTCTCTGACATAAAAAGTATTTATTAAATGTTAGCTTTGAAAAATGATCACTCTCAGCTCAATCATAAAATTATTGGTAAGGTTAATGCTAAGGCCCATATACCAACACAACAAGGTGAGTCTAACATAAATAATAACAAGTTTGAGATTTGAAGCAAATGTTTGTCAAGCCCCGCAGTAAAAATAAATGTATCTATGAATTCCCTTAAATTTTAAGAAGAGGGTTTCAATGGTTTTTTCAAACATTTCTAATAATGAGAAAAACTGGTTCTTGTAAACCTTGTTGTCAGACTATGTAGGCTATATTTTTTCATGGTCAAGATGCAAAATTGTACAAACATATACCTACACCATGATAAACAAAGTAGAATTGTAAATTACACATTAAAAGAAATTCAGTAGGTTGCTCTTCTTGTATCCCTATAACTAATTTTATATTAACATCAAAGTCAGTGAACTATGACCAGATTACAGTATTTTTTCTGATCAGTTGAGAGCCAGTCAGTTAGGGAAGAAATTTGATTTATTATGCTGTCCTAAACCTGGTCTTGTAATTAATATCAGTAAGGTATTGGTTTTCTTTAAAAAGAATACTAATCATTGTTGACAATCAACAATAATACATGTTTTCAACCATCTTATTTTTAACCAAACAAGTAAAAATGTTCAAAATATGCCCCCAGTAATAAAATAGGAATAAGCTATTTCTTTCATAAAAGAGTGTAATTGATTTTTTAAATGAAACACAACGTATAAAAGAAGACAATGGTAGTAAAATAACTTAAAATTCACAAATCATGTTAAATAGCAATAACAATTTTACACTTACTTTAAGCTATTTTTATTGAAAACAATTACAATTGCAAGAAGTGCAAAAGTTAACATGTTACTTGGTATGACGACACTTGCAGGAAAAACAATCCAGTGACTGCAAGTCTTATAGTAAGCTACAAAAATATATGAAATAAGTAAAATAGACTTAAACTTAAATGTCAGGCCACTGAATATTTTTAATAAAGAAATTATCAGTTCGATAGTTAAGTGGGTTTAAGCATTTATCTTTAAAACAATAAGCATTTAAAAGTATACAAATCTTTAATAAAAAGGAAACTTAAATTAGCCATAGAAAAATAGGGAAAATTTTACTGATCTTGGGGTATTTTTAATAAACACTTATTTTTTTAAATTTAAATAAAAAAATTAAATTAATTTAAATAATTTCTCAAGCGGAAATTTTAACACATGCTTAAAAGTTAGTGTAAAATTTGTAACCGCATACCTTTACCTAGAAATAATATAAATAATAAAAAAGTTTCTAACTTTAAAGTAAAATGAATACCTCCCGATTCAAAATTATACAATAGGCGTAATTTTCTTTTAACATCCACTAAACATTATACATTGCTGTTAAAATATGGTTACTGAACTTTAAATTTAGCTTCAAATATGCAAAAATTAATAACTACAATCAATCAAAAATTAACACAAAAATATACCTTTTTAACATTTTTTTAAAACAAATAGATGAAATTATTTATTTCATACAAGAAGAAAGCAATAAATAGCCTGTATTTAAATTTTTTTATTGTCAATAAAAAAATGGCAAAGGTAGTTTTGTTAAAATATAATACACAGAAGCTAGTGTGTAACCATTTGAAGTGAAAGCATAGGTTGAACAGAAGAATTGGAACCAAGAGTGTTAGGGCAACCACACTGTCAGATATGTCGCATCATTTGTCTCCTTAACATAATTATACAGCAAGTAATAAAGCAATTTAAAAAAATTAACTCATTTTGAAAAGCCTATTAGTGTTACAATTAAGATTTATAAATGTAAAAATATGTATGTCGTTATAATAAGAAGCTTTGCTAAATAAATATACATTTCATTTTCTTATAAAACCTTCGTTGATTGACATTATAAATAATTTTACATATTGGCTGACCACATAAGTTCTAAAAATTTACTTAAATTATTATTGTGATTCAGGGGTAGCCAAAATCTGTATACTTAGTATCACAACAAACATAAATATAAGAAATGTATTAACAATTTTGACAGATTTGTAAATGAAAATTGTGTAAATAAACTTGAGAACTTTCCATTTTACCAAGCATTGCCTGTATGAAGAAATACAATCGTGTGGGATGTTTTTCGCTTATTGTCAGCCCCTAACACTCGTAAACTTTCTTCAATACATATTTAAAATAAATAAAAAGACGTTTACATAAATGATTTCTTTATACACCTATCAAAACAGTAAAATGCTAAATAGTCGACTTAAAACAGATTTGAAAAATAAACAAAAAAATTGGGTACAGGGTACCTCAGTACTTTTCCTCACCATATTAGAAATGCTTCGCTCATCCTTACTACTTCAAACACGCTTCGCTCATCCTTACTACTTCAAACACGCTTCACTCATCCTTGCTACTTCAAACACGCTTTGCTCATCCTTACTACTTCAAACACGCTTCGCTCATCCTTACTACTTCAAACACGCTTTGCTCATCCTTACTACTTCAAACATGCTTCACTCATCCTTGCTACTTCAAACACGCTTTGCTCATCCTTACTACTTCAAACACACTTCGCTCATCCTTACCTTCAAACACTCACTTACACTTCAAACACGCTCATCCTTACTACTTCAAACACGCTTTGCTCATCCTTACTACTTCAAACACGCTTCGCTCATCCTTACTACTTCAAACACGCTTTGCTCATCCTTACTACTTCAAACACGCTTCGCTCATCCTTACCTTCAAACACTACTTACTAAACACGCTTCGCTTCATCCTTACTACTTCAAACACGCTTCTCATCCTACTACTTCAAACACGCTTTGCTCATCCTTACTACTTCAAACACGCTTTGCTCATCCTTACTACTTCAAACACGCTTTGCTCATCCTTACTACTTCAAACACGCTTTGCTCATCCTTACTACTTCAAACACGCTTCGCTCATCCTTACTACTTCAAACACGCTGCGCTCATCCTTACTACTTCAAACACGCTTTGCTCATCCTTACTACTTCAAACACGCTCCTTACTACTTCAAACATGCTTCGCTCATCCTTACTACTTCAAACACGCTTCGCTCATCCTTACTACTTCAAACACGCTTCGCTTGTCCTCACAATACAAAAATCTCCAAATTTATCTTACAACATGTCTTCAGACTCAATTCAATTTTCCCCAGAGATTAATACATTCATGCATCTTAATTTGTATTTTCCAACAAAAACTGTAAAATAAACTTGCTGTATTGAAACAAAACATAAGATACTCTTTTGTTACGTAAAGGGATACACTTGTACCAACTTATTCACAAAATTAATTATTTTTAAATTAGGAAAATATATCTCAACAATTGATACATTTTTACATGATTCATGAATTTTACAAAATTTATGCTGAGTCATTATCACCAATTAATGATGTTAAAAAACATTATTATCTAGACAGCACAGCCAGACCAAAACATTATTTTTTTTACTAAGTTTTAATTCTCAGCGATGATAACAGACACACACACAACTTAGTGAAAAACTGCAGAAGGTCTTAAAAACACCTGAAACTGACAATTCAAATGAAATCTAGGTTTCAGATTTTTAGTGCTAACACAATACTTTTTTCATATGCCTACGGTATAAATGAGGAAAAGTAGTAGTTCAATAAAGGCCTTTAATAATAACTGAGAGATATGAAAGAAATGACTATGCAGTATTCTTAGATTTTAATCCTTCTAAGATGAAATAAATCAATTCAAGAATTATTATAATAATTAAATTTTTAATACTCAAAATATACCTATATAATCCTCATAAAAATAAGTATTTGTTTTTTTCTTATAAAAATACCAAAATCATAATATAAAGGGCAATAGTCTCAGTAGAAGGATCTAATAAATAGTGTAGGTATAGAGTTGAGAGGGAGGTCAGAGGCTGAGTGCAGTATCTTCTCACCTACCATTTTCAACGATTTATTTAAATAATAATATGTCCAATCCGTATTTATCTTCTATACTGAAACAGTCAATAAAATCTTGTGTTATATTAAAATAAACAGGTTAGTCTAACATGGTGAAAAAGAAGTAACATCACTTTTTCAGAAAAGGAAAGAGACTTTGCATGGTACTACATTGCGTGTAAGCATACATGTAAAACCCAACATCTATTGGTCACTCTATCACTATTAGATGTACTACTATTGGAGGGTTGGTTTTAAGTTTTTTTAACAATAAATAATGCTTGATTTGCAAAAAGGGAAATCGTAAAAAGTACAAAACTAAAATTAATTCACAAGAAAAACAAAAATTACTCAAACATAATTTTATTAGAGAAGTACTCTTTAATACTATAATAATTTTGGCGGGGAGGTCCGCAAGCCAGGCGCCAATTTTCTTTGAAATACCCAATTTCTGGCTATCAATCCAATGTTTGTTTCAGTATATATTAAATAACATGAACAGTAGCGTCACAACTTGTAATTAAATTCAGTACGATTTTTCAAAGAAAATGCCCATATTTATCCCATAGATTATACGCCATAGCTAGAATCATTAGGTTATAAAACCACAGAAGTTCAGAGTTAAATAAGAATAATTAAGCCCCCTTTCAGAAAAAAATTGATGTGTACATGTGTGTGTTTCCAGAAACAATAGAAGATGTCAAAGTACTAAAGCAATTAAAAACTTATTATTTGAACACCTATATTTAGAAATGTTAAAACTCTATTAGTGTTAAAATTAAGTTTTATAAAAGTAAAAATTGAATCTTTTATAAATTTTGTAAGTAGCTAGTAATATATCTTTAAGCACCAAGCTGATAACATACATTCACAAGATACATAGTTCAGTCTAGCAGTTAAGGCCTTTTTTACCTCACTAGCCAGGTATGCCGCAAAAACATTCTGATCCGTTCCAGTTATATTTTATTATATTTTGATAATTTTTTAAGCAGAAATGTGACAGATGGTGTTTATTTGGATGTTTTTTGACACATGGGCAATAAAGTGATAGTACTCTTTCTAATAGTTTGAGGTGGCCTCTTATACATCCAAGAAGACATAAAACATAAATTTAACTCTAAACTATGCCTTGAATTATGATATTATCACTCGTTGATTTTATCTAAACTATAGGCATAAATATTTTGTAAGAAATTGTCGACTCACTCAGCAGATTCTTAGTTGTTGTTCATGGCGTATTTCCTCGTCCATTCCTTCGCATTTCTTATAGCTTCGTTCTCATCTACTTTCCATAGCTCAGCGACGTCATTAGCCAGAGGATCGTCGGGATTAGGAGCGCTTAAAAGAGCTTGAATAGATAAGAGTACGGTGCGGATCTGTAAAGCTGGACTCCATTTATCCTTTAATATATCTAAACATATTCTACCGAGTTTATCGATATTAGGATGATATATCTTAGTTATAAATCTGACTTTAGGTGCAGACATGGGATAGTCTTCCGGTAAGAAAAGTTCTAGCTTGAACAGACCGCCTTCGAACGGCGAACCTTCAGGTCCGGTTACTATAACGTGAAAATATCTGGCGTTGCTATCGTCCGGTACGGCAGATATCCCTGGTACCGGTTCCATCATCAATCTCTGAGTCTCTTTGATAATCCTACGAGGAAGGGATTCCATAACTACTTATATATACGACAGACACTAAAATAATAATAAGTTTAAAGATGAGTTAAGAAGAAAAGCGACTGAATAAACTCACACGATTTATAGCGATCATAAACACGATACTGTCTCTACATTCACTCTACAAATTCAATTTAAACTGTAACCATCGACTTAATTTAGATTTAGAATTTAATTTCTGGTTAACTTAACTTTTAACTAGAAACTTGGGTAATAGTGTGTGTTCATAAAACTGACCGGTAAATAGTCGATCACTAGGGATGTGGTGTTCAATAACCCAGCCGTTTCTCGTTTTGCTTATTCATAGAGTAAATATAGAATGGAGTCTTAACTTTAAGTAAGATCAAGACGCCAGATAAAAGTATTTACTTATTCTTTATTTTCTTCTTCTTACTGAAATATTTAATCAAAATCTTCTTATTGGTCCTTATTATTCAATTAAATACGCTTTCGAATTTCAGGTGTGATAAAATAAAACTTTATTACTATACTCTATGCCAGATTAACAATAAGTATATTTGCTGCCATGTGCCATAGATAGAAGTCGTATTCCTCGTTCCCCGCGGACGGATTCGTTGAGCGCGACTGGTCGACAACGCAACCGTACATTTCACCTAAAAAAATGGTTTTAACGCGACTGGACGTTTGCGCTACATTAGCTAAGATGTACAGTCGCGTAGACGTCCATTGCTGTAAGCCTATAATCATGTCGAATCAAATATGGTCAACTCCGCTAAATGTTACTTCAATACATTTAAGAATGTGTGTTTACGCGAATAGTCATTTAACTTTATAAATATTGTAGCTAAAACGCCTAGTGAAGTTATTACAGTTTAGCGCTCTCGTCCGAACTTGAAAGAAGAAATAAATTAAGTACTATATTAATAATAATATAATAATAAATTCTGAAGAGTAAATAATTATAACTTTTCAATGTGTAATAATTATTCATTTTTATTTCACTTTTTTTTATTGAATTGTTTCTTTTTTACTCTATAAACATATTTTCTTTATAGTAAAAATTCAGTCGTTTTAGTTTTATATTTTAATTGGTAAACTTTTATTTTATTTTTCTTAACAAATTTTTATCATGTTTATAAATTAAGCAATTTTGTTTTACTTATATTTATTTTCACTTTGTCTTTTTTTAATTTTGCATCAAACATTTTTATTTTTGATTTTTTATGTAATTCTGCAATTCTTTTAAATTGAAAAGACTATATAGAATAATTTCTTAATTATAAACTCCTAAACAACTTATTTTAAAATATTCGTATACACACTATTTCTTTAATTGATCTTAAAATTGTGTATTTGTTTGTATTTTGTGTATTTTTTTAATATTGTATTTTTTTTGTATTATAAAAATTGGGCTAAAAACCCGTTATTGTGTAATAAATAAATAAATAAATAACCCAGGTTTAATCACACAAATATCAATCACAAAAATCACGTTTATTATTAGGAATTCTTAAATCTTTTAAACGGATTGTTTTATTAATTCCCGTTCGAATTGTAAGATTATTCAAGCTAGTACGTATAAATAAATAAGTAAATATTTTTTTTCTGTGTCAGGTTCAGTCAACTTAAAGCATTTAAACTAATTTACTCACTTGAGTTATTCATTAGATTTATTTCAAAACGAAAATGGTCCTACTTCAGAGTCCCGGAGCACAGGTGTTAAAAAGTATCCACATCACACAATATTCCTAAAGTGCTGTTTGCTAAAGCATCTATAGAGAAATTAAGCAACGCTTTCACGATAAAGACCGCCAAGCATTCAAATGTTTTCCAACTTTTCAAGTAGAATAACTGAAAAAACTGGTACATTCATTATAGCTTTATTAATATGGCAGGAATTTCACGTGATTATATAACCTCTGATTAACAATGAGCGGCACTACGCCTCTCCTCCTAGAACCTTAGGAAATAATATGTGAATTGCAATTTAATGAAAAAAACTTGCTTATTTAAATAAATAAATTAGTTTAAAGACGAACGTACACTTGAAGTTTTCTTTTTTTGCGATCACATACTAATGAGCAATGCATACAAATATTATAATGTTTCCCTATTCCTTTCATAATAATAAATTCATAATTTTTAATTCATTAATATGTTAAAGTAACCTTCATTAAACATATGTAATTAAAATAATCATGAAATATTAAATGTAAATATTCTATTACCCTCAGAACAAAACATAAATATACTAAACCCACATTTAAGTTTTGTGAAGAACCTGGGTTTATAGTAAACGTGTAGCGCAAATGCAAATATATGTGAGTAGCGTAAACGTCCATTCTTGATTTTAGCGTAAATGAACTTTACTCTCATTACAGAGTTGGATGTCTACGCTACGGGATGTTAACGCGAAAGAGCGTTCTAGCGACAAATATCAAAAAGGCTTAAAAGGTCGTCTTCGCGACTGGGCATCTTAGCTACATATTTTTGTAGCTATGGTGTACAATCGCGGAGACGACCATTAGCGTAAATGACCAATCGCGTTAATACTCTTTCTTGTTGTAGCTAGAATGTACAGTCGCGTTGCTGTACAGTAGCGATAAACGCCTTCACTCGACTTTAACGGATCCTATCGTTGCCTCCATAACTCGTTGTCTCCAAAGTTCACTAGTTCCAGCTAGAGTGCCTGTATAATCATATTATAATGATTATACAGGCACTCTAGTTCCAGCGAGTCAATAAAGTTCATGAGTTCCAATTGGAGCTAACGAAATAATGTGGCAAAAGATTTAGCATTCAAACTTTTAATCTAGAAGCATATTTTAATGACATAAAAGTTTACTAGATCCAAAATAATAAAAAAAAAATTTTGGAACTAATGAACTTTGGTGACAACGGTCTTTAGAAGCAACGAACATATAGAGCAAAAAGTCACGTGGGTGACAAAAACCATTGTTGGGTCGCTTTAACTTTACACTACAAAAAAGAAAAGAGATCAGGTTAGCCAACTATAGAATTTTATGTTAACTCCGTTTATAACGCATATATTTTTTTGGAAGAGAGGGTCTGGAGTGGGGTCAAGTTTAGACTTAAACGACAACCTAAGAGTAATACTTATATTGTCCATTGGTTACCCTTATACCTACATTTAACGTTCTGCCGAATATTTCTGTTGACCTTAAAGTTGAGCATAAACATATGTGTACCTGAAGACAATGCATTCCTCAGTTTTTTTAACATCCAAAAAATTACTCTTCCTTCTTGATTTAAGAATTTTTTCTTCTCTATTTTCTATAAAAAGAGGGGAAGCTTTAAAATAAGAAAAAATAATATGCCCTTTTTTAAATTAAGTTTCGACATTTCAGCCCCGACAGAACCCACAAATAGAAAAATTCAATTTCTGCATGTATGGATTTGTTAATTTTCAGGACGAAAATTAAAAAAATCGTGTATGGGGTACCTAGGAACTTTTTTTCAACTTATCGGATTTTCTACGCTCATCTTCCCCACATAGGACTCGCTTCGCTCGTCCTAAGTTTGTGAATACATATGTTTAGTTTCCAGCGGTGACCTATCCAGGCACTGTCCAATATAGATGCTTAACTTAGAATAGAATAGGGCAGAATATAATTTATTGTCAAAAGCTAACATAATTAGATACAATACGTCATACAAATACAAAACTAAAACACAACAATAACTTAATACTTATAAATAAATGTTGAACTATAACAATAAAATGGCTTTTAATAGATAATCATTTTAACTTTTTTTATAATTTCATTAATAGAGTAAAATCCATTTTCTTTCAAAAATTTGGTTAATTTTTATTCCTTAAATTTATATGATGCTTTTCTAGATTTTGAACGAAGTAGTGGGGATATTTTCTTACAAAACAAATACTTAATATGATTACTTCTTACTTAACTTAATATGATCCATCATAAATCATGGATATGCGTGTAATGAAACGATTTTTTAAAAAACGTTGCTGAACTAATGCAGACAATAAGATGATACTTGGCTCATATGTTAGTCTTATACATGACTACATGCGTGCGAAATCTCAATTGCAACATTTTTTTGAGAATTATGATTTTTCAAGTCAAAATTAAGTCCAATAAGATAGAGAACCGACTAGGAATTTTTTAATGAAGTGTTTGAGGAAAGACAGATCTTAAAAATCTGGTACGGGGTACCTCAGAGAGATTTGATAAGCTCATTCTCACTTTATAGAATTCGCTACGCTCGTCCTCAGAAAATGTATACTGATCTAACAAAAACTCTTGGTATACAAGACGTAATTAAATGAAACTTATTATACTTTTTTTTCTATTTTTAACGATCTTTAAAAAAAATGAATGCATGAATTGAAAGTTAGTGCATTTGTTGGACACACACACACACATACACACATACAACTTTGTAAAAACCACTTAGGAGGTCATTGTCATTATGTTTTATTGTCAATATAGCACAATGCCTTATATGGTATTTTATTGGTCTTGCTGCGTTCGACTTCTAAATAAAAGGTTTTTAAAACGTAGACTCGCTGTCAACTGATTTTTGCCGTGTTTCGAAATATAATATTTCTTTTTATTTAAAAATTTCTTTATTTCTTTTATATTTCTTTTATAAATAAGAATATTATTGCTTGGACAAAGTTTGACTTGACATTAAATAATGGTTGCCCCCCTCGATGAGATCCTCTTTCCGTGGAAGAACCTCTGAAAAAACCTTGAATAAATGGCTGCGTGGTATTTTCTAAACCCGAAATTTTTATCGTTTAATATTGTTTTTGTTGTTTTAATTGAAAATGGGCGGAAAGAGTGTAATAAGAAACATATGTTAGAAAGTTATATATATTTATTATACTTGAAGTACTGGACAAGACTATCTTTGAAGCAAAAAAAAATTCAATACAATTCTTATTGTTTCTTATTTTTTAAGGGGTCTCTCGTAAACAAGCTTTATTTTTAGTCAGTCTTTAACAAGCTTCACTTGGTTATAAATGTTCAACGATAGCTAGTTTGCAAAGTTATTGACATGGAAAGGATCGAAGGTTTACGAGCGGGAACAGCAAAATATATTTATCAAGGATACATTTATTATTATAAAGATATTAAAAATAATGTTACGTACTTTTTTTGTCATAGAAAAAAGTGTGGATGTAAGTAAATTTATGCTACTTTTAATTTATTTTTTTGACTCATACAATACCAATACTCATAATTAATAACAAGTATTTACTTTTTCTTTAAAACGCGATTTTTTATATTTCAATAGTATCATGAGGTTTTACATGTTTTAGGCAAAGGAACAATTCGCAAAAAAATGAGACTATTATAATAAGCCGACCTCACACTCATCCTGCTGAATCCAGCGAAGAAATAGAAAGTATGAAAATTATGCAAAGTTTAAGGCTAGCAGCCAGGCGTGATTCGAGACCACTAAAATGTATTTTTAATCAGGTTCAAGAAAAGTAAGTGCAAAACCAATGAAATATTTTACATTTCACTTAATTATTTTTCTTTGTGTTGTCTAATTTAAATCAAATTTAATTTTCAGCTATCCGTTATCAAATAAATGCTATGACAACGTGAAATCATCTATGAGCAGATCACGACGAAAAAATGATCCACGAATTTGTCACAGCATTGAAGAACTGGATCGCACAATCAGAGACACTTGCTACTTGAACCTACAAATGAACTCTCCTATTCCTTGGTAATTCGTTATTTCATTCTATATCTTCGGATAAGCCTATTTGAAACTAATAATTATCAGCTTATATAGCAGAGAGTGCTAAATCTAGGTTCTGGTTTCCCAAACAAATATAAAGATTTGGGAAGCTCTCTTGATAATTCGCGAAAAAGAAAATTTTATTTTTCACCTTAAGCACTTATTCTACTATAATTACACTTATATTATTATTACAGGTACAGAGGTATGGAGAGCACACCAGATGGGCACCAGTGCAGTTTTTTCTGCCAGTGTTAAATTTTGAAAGGCACTATTTGCCCCTGAATGTGTTAATAGCTGATGGCACTTTCAAAACACTGCCAACGTGCTTAAATGCAAGACAAATTATAAGCCTCCATACTTTGATTAATAATCAAGTAAGTCATAATTTTTGGCCATTTGAAAATAAAAAATAGAGTTGATTATCGATAAATATGAACATTTAATTCCTCATCTAGGAAGTAAACATTTTAGCGATTTTTTAAGGTGTGCTTCGCTTCTAATTTTAAGTTAAAGATAGATTTAAAAAAAACATTGTCAAATTCGTAAGAATATATTAATTTGCCTTTACTCGTATAATTTTTGATTTTTTTTTACCATTGATCAAACACTAAATTGAAATAGTCGATAGCACCCTAAGGCTGTAAGCGTATAGGCCTTTGCTCAAGCTTATCAGGCCTCTAGAATATTACTTTATTAATGTACTTTGTTTTCTCTGCAGGCTATATGTATAGGTCATGTGATCGCTACAGGTCAGACGGAGAGTGTTTACTTTACAACGTTCTCTAAAGTCAATGAATTTTTAAACGGTACGTATTTCTAACAACAAATTATTCACTTAAGTGTAATATGCATAAATAAATGGATTGTTTTACAAGTACAAAAAAATAGATGAGCCAAGACACCTAACTATTATAATTTAAGATGTGTACAACATTAAGGTCTAAACAAAACATTTTATTCTAAGGACATATTTTTTTTCATGGATATTTCTTGTCTATATACCTGCATAACGAATGCCGAAACCCACAATATAATTAGTGAATTATAATTTATTAGATAACTGATAAAAGGTTTTTGACGCTTATGTTTTATTTAGGTATATTACCGGAGGTGGAATTTTTCGTAAGCGACTTTGAGCGAGGAATGCTGTCAGCTGCCACCAGAATGTGGCCAGGAGTAGACAATAGAAGAGTTGGATATTTCTTTCACCATTCACAGGTAAATATATTACATTGACTTGCTGAAACAATTAGTTTCTGCTTAATCTCACATATCACATTATTGCGAGCAAAGTAAAATTGTTTAATGCTACTGCAAGATACAAATCTTTCTTACTACTTAAGAAAGATTACTACTTAAATCTTCTTATTACTTTACAGAAGTAAAATAATATTAATTATACCCACTTAAAGACACCGATTTGAACTCACAAAAATTAATATGTACTTTTATTACAGGCTATTGTGAGACGGGTTAAGTCTGACGCTATATTTTCCTCTGCTGATCAAATAAACTTTGTTAGATGAATGTGTCAGTTGGCGTTATTACCCCCTAACATGATCCAGAGGGGATATAATGTTTTGAGGAATGATGCCCCACCAGATATTCCTGTTACTTTCCTCAATTACTATCAGAAATAAGTACATATTAACATAATATGGTAGTAGCCTAGAAAGAAATTGTTTGTTTTATTTGGAATATTTTTAGCAATCACAATAGTTGGTATTCATTGGTGAATCACCATATAGGTTATTAGTCTAGAGTTCAAAAGTTTGGTGGGCGTAAAATTGTTGGTCCTATTTATATTGAGAAAAATTCTGGCACGGTGGTCCACATGTCGGGAGAAATTTCTTTTGTATATACATATATATATATATATATATATATATATATATATATATATATATATATATATATATATATATAATATTTATATATATATATATATATATATATATATATATATATATATATATATATATATAAAGTTTCGCGAAATGTATTTTTTGTGATCAGTAACCTCTGAAACGGTTTGTTGTGTTGTCCGAGGTAAGGCTCCCGCCTTGATGCCTTACCATTAGCGACTTTTTCCAAAGAATATTTTTCTAAAATGATGTAGCCTACGTTGCCAAAAATTAAAATTTCAAAAGATAGACAATATATAATATTAGATATAAATCAGTGATCTTTTGCAGTAATTTTAAAATCGGCTGTAGCCTGGGGCCAAGCTGATAAATCTGTGTCTGATAATGAGTCTAATGATCATCTAGGAGTTGGGGACCACAAACCTTTACGCTATTAATATCAATGTATTTTAAAAAACTTTATAAGACGGCTTAAATTAGGATATTATTGCCTTTTTGGGATTTATACAATTAATGATATTTAATTTATTTATTTTGCAGCTACTGAATTAACTCTTTTGGCGTTGATGTATTTTCTGTTTGGGAGAGCCCTTGCCGCACCAATAATATAGCTGAAAGTCACAACAATGAGTTGAAAATGAAAACCGTCGTGTGGGGCTTTGAGCTGCCACCACACTACCAGGGGGTACCGGACGACCTGTCACGGCCGGACCAACCTGGGGCTCAATAAGGCGACTTACCTTTAAATTACTTTCGCAAAAATTCCTTAGTTCTACGGTCGCCAGTCTCTCTTTTCTAAGAGAAGAGACAAACTCTCCCGTGTGGGCAGATCGCTGGGGTCTAGGACGTGGCACTCCGCCTATCGCTAGAGAGAGGGTAAGGGTGTCTTTAGTGGAGGCCTTCCACTCAGGGCTAGGATGAGATAGGTCAGAAAGGGAAGTAGGGCTGGCGAGGGCAGTTTAATAAATTAATTACTAACTGATTTTGATTTCTAAGATACTTAACTATATTAATATATATATAAAGCTTGTAACTACCATATAGTATTGGCATGCAACGATATTTGAAATTTAAACTAATCGGCCCTATTCTTTATTATACTTCTCTGTGGGGCGTTGAACTGGTCCTGATGAGGGAGACTGAGACAGTGGTGAGGCGTCGAGGCAGCCGGCTGGACGCACAGTTGGGCCGGGGCTTCCGGCACGTAATGGCCGAGGCCGTCGGCTCCACGCACTGGTGAGCCGGGGCTCCCGGCAGTAGTGGCCGAGGCAGTCGGCTTGACTCACTGATGAGCCGGGGCTACCGGCGGTAGTAGCCGGGGCAGTCGGCTCGGTGCTGGAGTAAGCCGGGGCAGTCAGCTCGGCGCTGGGGTAAGCCGAGGCTTCCGGCACGCAGTCGCCGAGGCAGTCGGCGCAACTCACTGATGAGCCGGGGCTTCCGGCGGTAGTAGCCGGGGCAGTCGGCTTGGTGCGGGGGTAAGCCGGGGCAGTCGGCTCGGCGCTGGGGTAAGCCGGGGCAGTCGGCTCGGCGCTGGGGTAGCCGGGGCTTCCGGCACGCAGTCGCCGAGGCAGTCGGCGCAACTCACTGATGGGCCGGGGCTTCCGGCGGTAGAAGCCGGGGCAGTCGGCTCGGTGCTGGTGTCTGGTAGAGGTGGTTCGGGTCTGATGTGTAGGGGCTTGTGGCTCACAAGCTAATGTGAAACTCCGTCCGACGCTGAGGTACCTCGATTTCCCCCCACCACTAGCGGAGTGGGGTATACTGGCAGGGCTACCAGTATATCCCCCCACCTCTCTCGCTTGTCTCAAGTCTCCTCTACATACAGATCTACCCCACATTTTATTAATTAATAATTATTTTCTTATTTTACTTTAGTATTACTTCTTGATTAGAATTTATTCTTTATTCTTAACTTAAATCAGGAAGGGATTGTCGGTTCATAAACCAAAGGACTATTTGTCCGTTGTCAAAAACACTCATTGGAGCAAACACCGCATTGTGGAAATTTATTAGTGAATTAATATTTTAATACACTTTTTTCATAAATTAAGTAATTTATAATTGAGTTAAGCAAAACAGATTATTTAGAATGGTTAAGGGGGGGGGGGTCTTGGCGTAACCCTCCCCCAAGGAAAATGTTGCCTTCTCTTAAGAAGTAATTCTTAAAGAAAGTCCCTTCCTCTGAAAACTACAAAGATCTGGAAAGGCAAATTGGTTTTGCCCTTCATATATATTCTGGCTGGCTATGGGCCTGTATTACTGTGTACTGGAATCTACCGTAAATTATTATACATTGTATTAACCATTGCTTGGACTCTCACAATTAGCTTCTAAATAAATTTTATTTGTAGTATGAAGGCCTTAAGCTATATTATTTCATTACAGAAGAACTACGAAGATTTGCTCAAGCAGAGGTGAGGGACCTCAATGCTATCCAAGAAGGCAGGAGAGCAGATAGGACCAGAAAAAGGTCTTATCGGGAGAATGACAGAGCAGTTGAAAGAGAAAATTTGTTTTTTAATATGAGTTCAACTTTAATACATAACTTTAATAACTTTAATTTATGTTATTAATTTATGTTATGTATTATTAATTATGTTAATAATTTAATGAGTCTCAAATACACGTTAGTCGAAATACGCAACACAAAATTAGTCAAAGACTGAGTTGGGACTCTTTGACTAATGCAAATTTTTATTACATTATGATAATATTAATTTACATTATAATAAACATTAGAAGATAAAAAATTAATTTAAAATGATCCCCTAATGTTATTGAATTGAAGCAGAGATAATTTATAACTATTTATTAACTTTATAGAATTTATAATTATAGAAATGTATTAACTTCAAGAAATCATGTGTCAAAAAGTTATGGAAAATTTAGGAAAATTAACGTGATAATAAACATATTTATTTAATTATTATGATTTTCAGAATTATTTCACTGACAATAGAAATGTAAACATTAGGGACCGCTTATACAACTTTTTTAGGTTATCGAGGACAATTGTGGAATGCATAATATCAAATAACCTAGAAGCTCCACAACTCGGTGTTCTTCAGTCTCCGCACTCAGACGATGAACCACAAGAGGAAGTATGTGTGGTCTGCCTTATTGGCACACGATCTCACGCTGCTATGCCGTGCGAACCTTTTATGTTCTGTGCTAGATGCATTGAAACACTAAATAGTGCTAGTCAGAAACAATGTCCCGTGTGTAGAGGGACAGTCAATTTATACGTCAGACTTCATGTATAAATTGTATGTCCTACTACAGCTTATATATATATATATATATATATATATATATATATATATATATATATATATATATATATATATATATATATATATATATATTATATATATATATATATATATAATTACAAATGAAAAAGGAAAATACTAAAAGTATAACATAACAATCTTTTATAATAATAATAACTTACAGGAGGTGAAGCGAAGAGATTTAGAGGGGTTTTGAAAATTTTCGACATATGTCTTCTTCGGTCAGGTAAGGTTGGGAAGTCCCGAGTGACAAACGGGACATTGTTTCTGACTAGCACTATTTAGTGTTTCAATGCATCTAGCACAGAACATAAAATGTCCGCACGGCATAGCAGCGTGAGATCGTGTGCCAATAAGGCAGACCACACATACTTCCTCTTGTGGGTCACTCGGGACTTCCCAACCTTACCTGACCGAAGAAGACATATGTCGAAAATTTTCAAAACCCCTCTAAATCTCTTCGCTTCACTCCTGTAAGTTATTATTATTATAAAAGATTGTATATATATATATATATATATATTATATATATATATTATATATATATATATATATATATATATATATATATATATGAAAGAGATTTATTTGTCCCTAGTTTTTATATTTATCTGTGATTCGTTTATTGTGTTGTTTTCATTAGTTTCTTGTAGTGGGTAAATAATTAAAGATTTTAAATTAAGCATAACTTTGTATTTATTAATCAAATATATTAAAAAATTTCTTTTTTTAAATGTAATTTGTTTCCCCTTTCTCTTTTTAAAAGAAAATAAACTTAGGCGTAATGACTGTTTCACACACAGGGTTTGGATAGACTCTCCCTCCCAATAAATAAAGTCTCGCGAAAATTTTTTTTTCGTCATTAGGGACCTCTGAAACGGATTTGTGTCGTGGTCCGAGGTTCGAATTCCGCCATGACGCCTATCCCATTAGCGAATTTTTTCCCAAAGGAAATTCGCTAAAAAAAAAGGAAATGTTGTAGGTTGAACACCATGTTCAATTTCGTTCACACGACAACTGCGGGGGGGGGGGGGTTGAACCACCTTACCAAACCCCGCGTGTGAACGAAGTTATGATTCCTTTGGTTCGTAAATAAAAATTATTATAACATTTTTGATATAAAAATGTTATAACTTTGAAGCTCAGAAAAAAATGCTTACAGCCGCTTAGAGATTACAGCCACTAAAACCAAGCTGCGTTAGCTATCCATGTGTACAAAAATTAAAATTTCTACAACATAGGGATGAAGATATTTGATAAATTTGAAAAAGTACTGGCTGCACAGCCTTAAACTGCATGAGCGCTATGCAGTTTACGCACCAAAAATCTTATTACAGTTTCTTGTCATAGAACTCTGGATTATTAGAGTTCTAGACTCAGAACAGGGTTTATTATTACCAATTAAAACAAGCTTTAATACAGATTCTTTATTCTAAGGAGGTAGGGTTTTATACCAAGTTTCTGTTCAAATTATTAATCTGCAATCATACTAACAAAAAATGGACTAGTGATATTTCCAAAAAAAAAATGCTAATACAATTACTCCCAAAATGTTATGTGAAAGAATATGGAACATATAATGTTCAAAATTCAGAACGCTGAGATTAGATGGGGAGATACTTGCTTTGTAAACTGTTTAAAAGCAAAATATTTTAATATTGAGTTGTTATATGAATATTTTTGACATCGATGTTAGAGAAACAGGACTGACGTATTGATTGTATTGTATGACGCAATCAAAACCCATATCTAAGTCCCCTCTCTTAAATGAACATACAAAGGTTGTGGTGTACACATCCTGTTATATTATACCCTTGCATCCCCTCTAAGTTAAGTTAGCGTAAGTTGGTAGCACTAAAAAATAGTTGCTGTGTGTTAATATTTTTTACTTGTCAAGAAAACAGATTTTTCAAACAAGGTCTACTCTTTTTGGAACTAACGGGAAGACTAGGCAAAGGCTTTGGATCTATCGAATCAGTCAGTTGCCTCCCAAATTCATTAGATCCAAAACATTATTGTTAACGTAGTAATGAATGTTTAATGTCATACATATTCGTAAGTTCCAAAAATTATATTAAAATAATTGTGTCTAACGAATTTTGGAGACAACGAACCTTGGGGACTGTGAACTTTAGAGGCAATGGGATTTTTGTTTTGGAACTAACGAACTTTGGAGACAGTGAACTTTGGAGACAACGAAAACGCACCACTTTAACAACGAACACCCTTCCGTTATCAATTTCTTATCAGCGACGGTGGCGCTGCTACGGACTTTGAATCGCGAATAACCCCAAGAATGTTGAATAAAGAACATCCTTGAATAACCCTCAGTTCATGCTAATTGTAAAATATTATAGCGCACTTTATGATAACAGAGACACACACACAACAGACAGATAACTTTGTGAAATCCACTCAGGAGGTCTTAAAATGCCGGACCGAGAAATGGAAGAGGTCTTAAAACGGATAAAATCCCAAATTCGTATTTTGACATATTTTATGATGGTTATAAAACATTTTAGGATTTTTTAAATTTTAGTTCTAAAGCTTTAAAATACTTTTACAGATCAAGTATGATTGAATCCTCTCGGTACGCTACTTGGACCAACGGCCATGATAGAATATAAATTACTTAACAAAAATAAAAAATCGGGTACGGGGTACCTTCAAATTTTCTCATCACGTCGAATTCACTACGATAATCCTCCCTACTTCGGACTCGCTTCGCTCGTCCTCAGAATATACAATTCGCAAATTTATAGTGCTGCATTTCTTCGGACTCGCTTCGCTCGTCGTGAGATATTAAATACATCCGTTTCATACTCAGCGGTCATCCATACAGATCTTAATCTCATAAGATCTAAATCTTTTTAGATTGTTTTACAATTATTTAGAAAACGTGCACAAGTCATTCGATAAACTAATGCTGATAATGAGATGATGCTTAGCACACATGACAGTCATAAACATGGCTACATGCGAGCCAAATTTCAATTGGATCGCATCATTTTTCCGTGTTTTAGGATTCTTCGAACTTTTTGCTGGGTCACTATTGCGAGTTAATGACTTCATAAAAAAATCATTTTCTGAAGAGCAAAACTACAGCAGTAGACTGATGTTTGTGTAAAGTTTCAACTCTCTATCATAAATGCACTGGAAGCTACAATGATAACAGACACACACACACACAGACAACTTTGTAAAAACCACTCATGAGGCCTTAAAAAACACCTGAAACGTATTATTCCGGTGACATCCCGGTTTCGGATGTCATACTTTTCCTATAGATCTACGGTATAAATAAGGAAAAGTATTAATGTGGGTGCGAATCAGCCCGGGGCCGAAGACCCCTAGTGAATTTTATGACGTGATATGCAAGTATAAGTTCACAGAAAGTTCAATTCAAATGAACTTTTCGGAGGTTTTATCATTTTTACAAGATATTTGGTACAAGAAAAATCATAAACATGGAATAAGTTATGGATTTAGGAGGGTAGATTAAACCTACCCAACAATATGTTCAAGGTGATAAGGACGAATTAATCTGGGTAATTGAAACATAAATTTTTATTTTCTTCAGGACCCTCCTTTAGGAGAGGAGCGATCAAAAATTTGCTAAAAGACCTTGTTTGTAATTTTGTTTTCTTGTTCTTAAAAATATCGTTATTGCTAAATTATTTAAACCTTTATTTTTGAAACGAGTGGTCAACGTTCTATCTATTTATTTCGGTAATTTAAGTCTTTTCTATTGTTAATCGCGTACTGTGTTTTTGTTTAATCTTCTTTAAAAAAGTTCGGTAACGAAATGTGAATTTTATTAGCCTTTAATTTATTATTCCATTCGATTGTTCGATATAAATTTAGTTTAGGTTACTTGTGAAAATTATATTTGATCGAAGACAAATAAAATAAGCTGTGAAATTTGGGTCGATATTAAAATTTCAAAGAGATAAATGGCAGCTGAAAGTGTTATGGATACATCATCTCCGGAAAACTCAGACTCGAGAAAAAGGCCTTTGGATGTCGATATCGAAACTGGTTCGACCAAACGGTCGAATCAGGGTGCTACTGGAGAAAATGGTAATAAAAACAATATTTGAAATTAATGTTATAGTTTACAATTCAAATTATAGTACCTCAATACCTACCCTACCTTCGCGAATTGATAACAAGAATCTTTTAACGTAAAATTTGAAATTTTTAAAAAATTTTATTAAATATCCTAGGAAATCAATGAATTTAATTAATGGATGTAATAATGACCTAATTGCTTGTAAATAGCAAATAGTAAATAAGATTAATAAATTTAAAATTCTTGTGTCCTTGAAATATAAATTGTAATTTATTTACTTAATTACCTACTATAAAATCATCAGTGAACTTAATTTAACTTATAAAACTCTTATTTTATTTTATTAAAAACTAAACCGAGAATAGGCTTTATAAGAAAATAGCTGACTATTTTTACTTACTTTTTTTATTATGAAGCAATTTATGTAAATAGATAATTAATGTACAATTACCTAGATAATAATAGTTTAGTTTGATGATGATAGATTTAATATGCTCCAGCCAATTGTTGAGCCCTATATTATATATTTATATTGATAAATATTTATTACATTAAACAATTTAAACTACAATGACAACAATATTTACTAAAATATCTCCTTTCCTAGGAATTTATCCTACAATAAGATTCTTGTTTTTAGAGTATTTTTCTGGGTTAGGGTTCAACCATGGGTTGAATCTATTGTTTAGATGTAATATTTACAATATTTTAGGGATTCATTTATGAAGCTTGTTTTTATTTAGTTTATTACCTCTACATTAAGTCAAAATTGGGAAGTCTAGATCACAATCCAATCTAAAATTTTAAAAAATCTGGCATGAAGGTCTGGAATCCAGGTGAATTTTGTTTGAAATGGAGCTTTCTTGCTTTTTATTCCAATTATTACTTAAGTTTTTGGTACATGTCTTTAAAGTTGAGCAATAACATCTCAACTTAATTAATTTTTGATTATAAATGCGCGTATTTCCCGTAGATTATACACCGCACTGTACAGCATTATTTGCACTTATTTGAATTGCAGTCTATGCAAATTTTTATGCACATTTCTTTGAGAATTTAAAAAAAATATATCTAATTTTGACATTGTTGTTCAGCATATATTGAAAACTTTAACAAGAATTGAATTGATAACCAAGAAAGCATGCACTTCTAAGAGAATTCCTCTGGCTTACCAGAGAAATTCCTCTGTGCCTGAATTTGTTTAAAGGAGATTTTAAAGTAAAGCTTACATCATTACTTTTCAAAGGCTGCTCCAGGTTTCTGGGCCATTATGAGCAATTTGTATTTTTACTATTTAAATAATATTTTTAAGTTATAAAAACATATATTGTAAAAAAGACAACAAAAATTAGCGGTGGCCCCAAGATTCGAACTTGGAACCCTATGTTAGAGTACTTTAAGGGGTCAAATTGACTCTGGACTGACTGAAAATTTTGTTATGTGTTTTAAGATTTCCGGTAGTTTATCACAGTTTTTTACTCTATGGTCACTTAGTTGTGAAACTAAGTGAAAAAAAAAACTCTACGGTTTCTTTTGATCAGTGCCCCAAGAAATATTGAAAACCACACCCTACTCGACATTTGTTGATTGCCAACCTTATTGTAGGTTTTCCGGTTATTTACCAAGGTTTCTTATGTAAGTTATTCAAATTTTGTTTATTTTTCAAAAGTTATTGTAGTTTCATTTTACTTTTCAAACGTGTGAAGGTTATGATAAATTGGGGTTTCCCAGGTTTCAATATTCAAATGCCACCTTAAGTATAAGCAGGGTTATTCATATCTAACAGCAAGTATTGATGGTTGCTGATTCTTCAATTAGGTATAAGTATTTGTATGGCTGAAACATTCTAGGCATGTATGATGACGTCAAACTTATATTTATATAAAATGATTCTATCTTTCGTAATTTTCTTCAAATTGAATTCTAATGGTCATCGCTAAATAGAACTTTGCCTTTGTATGTACATTGCATATCATTTGTATCTCAACTAGCACGCAAATCTGTTTAGGAGGCGAATCGGGGATGTTTCATCTTAAAATTCTCGTACCAAGTGTGGCTGCAGGAGCCATCATAGGTAAAGGTGGAGAGACTATAGCTCAACTACAGCAAGAGAAACATGCCAGAGTTAAAATGTCCAGAGCTAATGATTACTACCCAGGTATTTTACTTTGTAAAAAATCAATTTAATAATCACAATCTGCTACCATTTTGCTTCTTTTGGTTACAAATTTATAAAAGAAGTCCCTCTATATGTAATGTTTTAGTTACATCAATTAATTATTACGTTGTTATTTTTTACATTATATATTTGCTCTATGAATTATCATTACTCATATCTAGCAATTTGAGGACTCTAGTGATTTTGTTAAGTAAGACATACTTACTGTCTTTAGACTTTAAGTACTATCAACCGAATTGGGTTGCTTAGTGGTAGAGCACTCACCTTTTCTACCTGGAGGTCGAAATCTAACCAGGGGATGACCTTAATATGAGTTTATGCCTTGTACTGTGCACTAGGGAGGTCTTGAATTCTTGGCCCTCCTGCCCAGCCAGGAGTTTATGTGGTTTCCTTGGCTGCTAACAGTTCCTGATTCATCTGAGACTAGTTTTGATCCACGTTTCCGCTGTCTCCAGCTCAAGAAAAGTTAGAGTTCTTCAGGCTGAAGGAGATGAAGAGAAGAAGTGGTGAATAAATGTGACTAAGAACAAAGTGCTCGGTTCTTGAAGACAGACTGCAGAACTCAGACTTTCAGGTCTGAGGAGTTTCAGGGAGTTTGTGCACAAATGATGTTGCCAGAGTTCTCTGTTAGGTGGCGCTGGACTTGCCAGAGCGGTGAGCCTAGCTTAGAGTCTGGTGATGCTAGAGGATCTGTTGAAATTGGTGAGACTGGTTAAACAAGGACGGGGCCAAGTGAGAATAATCTAATCGGAGGAGCTTGATGACATAAGCATCTTGCTCGGCGCTAGCATGAGCTGTGAGCCTAGCCAGTGTCTAGCTGGTCTAGATGAAGCAGGCACAATGTGAGCTGGTCGCGACACTAGCCTGAGCAGTGAGTTTGGATAGTGTCTGGTTGGGCTGGTCACATGTGTCGCCATGTATGGAGGGTGTGCTTCCTAGATGATTGGATGTGTACAAACTCTAGGGTGGATTAGTTGAGTGAGGGGAAAACGCTAATATGACCCTATGGGTTTTAGTGTAAAAAAATAAGAGTACTAACTGTCGTAATCAACATGGATTTTTTTCAATAATTTATATTAATTGACCTTTTATTAACAACCAATAGTATTTATGTTTTAATTAACTTAAAATAAAAGGTAACAGTTAAAATAAGTTTACATTGTTTTTGTTGATAAACATTTATACATATTAATTTAAGAAAGCCTGCGTGATAGAGTGAGAAGTTTGAAGTTGTTTAGAACTCAACACTGAAAATTATGAGGAAAAAGGTTACACTCAGCTTATGTGGTTTTCTAAAAAGTCAATTCTCTCTTGATTTTTCATTAAAAGTAGTTATTATTTTGCCATGGGTAAGACCTAAATCAATTTTCTGACCAATGCAACCTTTTCTCTGTTAATATTTTTACTCGAGATACCTGTAAATAGTTTGTTCTTTTCTTCACTTTTTGTTTTATTTTAGGAACTACTGAACGTGTGTGTTTAATATCTGGTAGCATAGAGTCTATAATGGAAGTTTTAGATTTCATCAATGCTAAAATCCGTGAAAAGCCTGATGGTACCAAACCTGGAGTTGACCATGAAATTAAAAGTGATAGAGAAAAGCAGGTCAGTTAAATTATAAACACCATTACAATAAACTTACTATATATTTTTGAATCAACTCTTATATCAAGCGATATGATGCTTCTCGTAGTTCATATGAAAGGGGGATCCTCTCTCTTTATAGCCACTCTTATTTTCTCTGGCAGACTTAAAAAACTGGATCTTAAAGCTTAATCTGGTGAAATGTCATTTATCTTATAATTCTTACAATCTAATATAAGTAATGTTTTTACCTTTCAAAATATTAATGTCTTTATCCTTTCTACTTCTAAAACTTAAATTTTAATTTTTTATGCTAAAACTATGTATTGTTTGTTGATTTTCAGATTAAAATATTAGTGCCAAATAGTACTGCTGGTATGATAATTGGTAAAGGAGGAAATTATATAAAGCAGTTAAAAGAAGAAAGTGGAGCTTACGTTCAAATATCTCAGAAGGCAAAAGATCAAACTTTGCAAGAGAGATGCATTACTGTTATGGGTAATTTTATTATGTTTCTTTTAATTACTAGAAACACTGGTTGTTCAAATTTAATAATTTAACATGCGATTGGTATAAGTTGTTCTATAGTTTTAACCACCCCTGTAGGAATAGTAATGAGGGAGAAGTGCTGGATAACCTAGCTAGTAGGCTAAACGAGGAAGATGCATACTAAATTTAATGAATAATAGCACTTGTAACATTTTTTTAGTGTTTCAATTATTTTTTAAAATTTACTGTTGTTGTTGGGGTGTGTTGTTCATTGCGAGACTGTATCCCACCACAGTGGATTTATTTAGAAACTTTTCATGATTATCATTAGTTGCTTAACGTAACTTTTATTTTCAGACTCCTAGCTGCTTTATTCTAATGCAAAACCGCTTCACAGTTTTTTTATCAACTCAAGTTCTGGTGTGGAAATCGCTCTTATCACGTGTGTTAACAAAAATTTATGTGTTATCAATGTATTTCAACTTTTTAATTATAATATTTTAACAATGTTATAATTTATATTTATGCTATTTTAATAATTAAACGAAATCTTAGTGGAAAATTTGTTTTTTAAAATGTTGTCTGCACGTAATAAACTATCAGTGATGAATTTTCAAGTGCTTGTTGTTCACCCTACTAACTCGCAATACAATGAAAACTGGTATAACTAAAAAAGGGGTTTCGAACATTTTTTACTTTAAGCATTGACCTTGAGTTTGAAATGAACCAATAACTCGACAACCCGTAAATAGCTTTTTGCCATGAATTTTACTTTTTTAAATATTACATTTTTTTAATTGTTTATAAAAAGTTGTACAATTGGTATTTTCAAATTTTTTCTTTGAAATACAGTTTTTCTTACCTGGATTAACCTAACAAAACAAAAAGACCATAGGATAAAATGTATGCATCTTCCTCATTGTGGCACCCTTTTTGCCATTCCTTAACATAGAAGATACTGTTCTATATATTCTGTTCTATGACTCAAAGTGCAGGTAATTTGTGTCTAATTCACAAGACGCATGTGAATTAGATCTAAATAATTTTTATTATTAAATAATCAAATTACCATTATTAATAATAATAGTTTATTATTAAATAATAAATAGTTATTATTAAATATAAATAGTTTATTATTAAATAATTTTATTTATTAAATAATAATAAAAATTATTTTATATTATGTCATTAAGAATCTAGGAAAAAATTACTCTGGAAAAAAATACAGGAATAAAAGTACACAGAAAAAAATACAAGAGGATAAAAAAGACATAATTATTACAAGAGGATAAAACAATTATTCAGAATAAGTACTCTGTAAACTTGTAATGCTGATAATTTATAGGTTATATAGATTAAATCTAAAAATCGGTACGGGGTACCTCAGAACTTTCCTCGTCACATCGGATTCGCTACGCTCATCTTTAGAATATGCAATTCGCAAATGTATACTGTAACAGTC
>JACMZG010001893.1:33955187-34219864 GCA_018340805.1 Microvelia longipes | reverse complement strand
AAGCACTGCTCGTAACTCATTTTGTCTGTATTTTTCAAAGGTAATGCGCATAATTATCCAGTTGGTTATACAAAACTATGCCCCTAAAGTTAATAGTACCCCCTATTATTTGCTCTAGTTTAAAGATTAGTCACTTACCTTTAAGCTTAGTCAGTTATCTTTAAAGTATTTAGCGTATTTCCTTTGAAAAATACAGACAAAATGAGTTACAAGCAGTGCTTGACAATTGAGTAACTGCTTAGGTTCTAAAGCATGAACCCGGAACCTTAAGCAAGAAATGGGTTGTTAAGCACAGCAACACTCATTCTAAATGAAATTCACCCGACAGCGGACCACCGCGACGGAATGATTAAAAAAGTAGTTGTAAACGTATATAATGTAAAAAACTATAAAATTATCATTTCAACCAGGATTGTTGTTAAGCACAGAAACACGCATCCCAAAGGAAATTTGCCCGACATGCGGACCGCCGCACTAGAATTATTTTTTAGTTGTAAACTTATATTAAGTAAAAGAAACGATAAAAAATGACCGTCCCTACCTGGATTTGAACCCAGGTACCCTGAGATTGATTGCTCGTATTAACTCGGGACCACTGCCATTCAATTCAGAGGCCCAAAAAAACATGGAAAACGACACCCTACTCGAAATTTATTTTTCATCAACCTAAATATTGGTTTTTGGTAACTTACAATGGTTTTTTCAATTTATTGGTAACTTAGAGCGGTCTTATCGACTTCGGACCGGTTTCATTTAAATATTGACCTTTTAAACATAAATATTGACCTTTTTCGCGGCGAAAAATATTAACTCTGAATTTTACTGATTTTTTGAAAAATTTTCTGACTTAGCAAACCGGGTTTATGAAGTCACAAAAACCGGGTTTTCAATAGGGTTTGTGTCCTCTCAAAGGTTGATTTTTGTACCAAGTTTGATTAAAAAATATTAATCCGTTTGAAAGATAAAGTGTTTACAAGAAAGTGTCTAGAAATACATACATGCACATATTATTAATATATATAATTATATAATATATATATATATATATATATAATATATATATATATATATATATATATATAAGTCTTGCGAACCGTGCGTTTTAATCATTAGGGACCTCTGAAACGGATTTGTGTCATGGTCCGGTTCGACTTCCGCCATGACGCCTATCCCATTAGCAAATTTTATTCCCAAAGGAAATTGGTTAAAACTTTGTCTTTACTTCCTTGTACTGTGGAGGTAAAAATTTGTTCTAGTTTTAATATTGAGGTTGTTCTTACCTTGGTAGATAATTTTATCTACCATTTGGATCAAGTCCATTTACCAAAGATTCACCTCATTTGGATATTTTTCCTTTGGCAACATCCCTAAAAGAACCAAGAAGATTAAAATAAAATGGCTTATAGTTCTAAATCCAAACATATAAACAGCATATAAATTTATGGTAGCTTTATATTTCAGCCAACTCTGTGGCCATCTTCAGGCTTTCAAACATAAATCTTAAAATATATATGTCACAAGCAATAGCTTTTGCTAAACATATTATAGAAACAAAACATAACTGTATGGCAGAAGAAAAACTCATTTTACATTAAGAAGATTTTGATAGAAGACTGAATGCCTTAGAATCTCTAGAAATCTATCTTTCTGGTAATAATCTTTCCACAAACACTCTTAATGAACAGGTTGAGGTAGTTAAATCTTTTATCTGTAAAAAATGTTATAATAAAACTAAAATCTTTAGAATTACATAATGCTAGTCTTTCTAGTTTTTTAAATTTGTCCGACATTTTAAGTTTCACAATAGGTAATACTTCTATAACCTTGATGTTTTTGAACCTATCTATTTATTTACCTTTTTTTCTAGTCAGACTGAGTTAATTGTTGTTAATGTTTTAATTATTTTATTCCTTGTTAGTTGTAGTTTTTTTTAAATTTTGTGTAATGTATGTGTTTTTATTTTAGTTGATTGTGATGTGTATTTTTAGGATTTATGTTTGAAAGCCTGAAGATGGCCACAGAGTTGGCTGAAATATGTAGCTACCATTAATTGATGAGTGTAGAAAGCTTAAATATGTATGCATTTTTACTTGCTAGGAATCTATGAGAAACCTACAAATACAAAATAATTTTTACCTCAAAGAAAATCTTTCAATTCTTTTTATTATTAAAATATATTTTTTTTTAAAAATACAGGCAATATTAATTGATCATGAAATTATAAAGTAAATGGCTTTGTATTAAATAAATATTTAAAAATCGGGTTCAGGGTACCTCAGAACTTTTCCTCATCACATCGGATTCGCTACGCTCATCCTCCCTGCTTCGGACTTGCTTTGCTCGTCCTTAGATATTAAATGTATCCGTTTAATTCTCAGCGGTCACCCATACAGCACTGATCACACTCAATGCTGCTTAATTGTTATGATCCTACCAAAATAATGGATACACTTGTCGTATTGTTGTGTCGTATAACTTAGTGTACTTATTTATTACGTAAGGATACAGACTTGTACTGAATTTCAACTTGATTGGATTATTTAACCATTTTTTACAACTTTTTATAAAATGAACACAAGTCATTTGATAAAATTTGAACTAATGCTGATAATGAGACAAAACTTGGCACATGTGTCAGTCTCATACATAGCTACAAGCATGCTAAATCTAAAATATCTCATAAATTTTCCGCATTTTATGATTTTTCAAATTTTTGATGTTCCAAATAGCACAATTACAGCGGTAGATTGATTTTTGTACGAAGTTTAAACTCTGTAGCATGAATACACTTGGAGCTACGATAATAACAGACACACACACATATAGGCAGACAACTTTGTAAAAACCTCTCAGGAGGCCTTTAAAACACCTGATACGGATAATTCTGGTTTCATCCTGGTTTTGGATTTTGTTTGCAAACTCAATACTTCTCCAATATACCTATGGTATAAATGAGGAAAAGTAACAATGAAAATGAACTTGTAGTATGTTGTGATTTCATTTTTTTGTGTATTTTACTTTTATCAATGAAATATATCATTAATCAATCCATCTTTTAAGTGACATACATGCTATTCCAAAGAGAAGGCCTTGCAGGGTGACAATTACAGGCAACTTACCCTATTTAATTTTTACTGATGAATTGTTGTATTATGTGTTAGGTATGGTATGTTGGGATTGAACCCAAACTACAACACTCCGGCTACTAACGGGTTCCTTGGTTTCCCCACTCTAGATTCTTCTGCTTCATCACACAATGGTATAACATCGGGGATGTTTGGTGCAGTAGGCACATCCGCCCCCAGAGCAGCTATTTTAGATTTAAGTTTGGAATCATTTTTACATCCGTCATCACGACCCCTATCACCTCCCCAGATCAATAATAACACTGCATTCAACTTTGCTAAAAGTGATAGAAAGGACAGCAAAGTAAGTTAGGTCATTGCATTATATCTGACTAATTATACACTACCCAAATATTTTGGTACCTCATAATGTAAGGCATAATTCACATACTAAGGCATGACTTCCTCTCATATTCATATAAAAAGGTAATACATGCTGTTATTTTTGGGGTTCATTGCCTTGAAACCACGACCTACAGGTTGACAGATAGCCAGTACTTTATATCTACTAAGTTCGTATAAGGTGCCAAAATATAAAGAACAGAGTATAACTTAATTCATTTACATTCATTTTATAATTTGGTTGACACCACATGCTTTCATTACATTTTACCTATTATGTATTCTATTCAAGTTTATGTCAAAGCATGAATGGCTTAAATTAGTTTCCCATCTTTTGACTTGACAGTACTTAGTACAATTGTCATTAACCTGGGTTCTTACTTTGAAGATTTATTTCGCAAACTTTTTCTTACTCAAGCAATAACTATAATAATTCTTTATGCCCACTTAAGATTCAATATTCATTTTGAGAAAGTGCCATCTTTCAAAGTATATTATCTGTGTTTAAAACTGGTATTTTCTTATTCTATTTATAATAAATCTTAAGTTGTTAATAGTAATTATTATCCTAGGTCTTTGTTATTTCAGTGTTTTTTTACAATTTTTCAATCTTCCTTCCTATGAACTTATCTCAAGGCAATTAGGATCAGATAAACTTTTTACGTTTTGTACTATATCTTAATATAAGTACTATACTATATATAAGATGATGTTATTGTTGTTTGAAACATCTTTCCAGATGTGTACAAAAGTCAAAAAATATAAATTAATATTTTCTTGACACTTCAGGGAAATATACAAACAAATTCTTCTTACATAACTATATTTCTACTCCTCCACGAGTCTTATTCATGCCTAAAATAAAAAGAAAATAAATAATAAATTTGAAAACCAATAACAAGAATTTTAAAAAAACTACAAAAAGTACCATTCGAATTAAGAAAATGTATAACAGATAAATTACTTACAATACTATACTAAAAGGAAAACATCTAACAGAAGTTGTATCAAGTTATAAATAACCAGAGATATTTTTTTGGACATCACTGTTGTTAAATCTTCTGATTGTACTTTATCTACTAAATGGGCCAATAAACCAATAAAAGGAACTAGATTTTTAAATTGTAAATCTAATCACCCCCGTTTACAAATTCAAAATATAGCTATAAATTTTATTAAACGCGCAATACAATTAACAGATAATCAACACTTACCTGAAATTAAAACCTGAATCTACTGTAAACTAATTGATAATTTTTATCTTATTAAATTAATTAATTGGGTATTTGATTTTCAACGAAAATAATAATAGTTCCGCTAGTAACAATGATGCTAATACTAAAGACAATAACAACAATAGATCTGCTATTTTTAGTAGTTTAACTTTCATAAAAGTTTTATCTCTTGTTGTACAAAAAAACATTCAAAAAGTATGATTGTGACCAAATTAAATTTGGGTTAAAACCTTTAAACAAAATTCAAAATAGTCATTTTTCTCAACTCAAAGATAAAATACAGTCGGACCTCTATATAAAGAACTTAAAGGTTCAAGTGAAAAAATTCGTTATATAGAAATTTCGTTGTATAGAAATTGAAAAAATAAATAACTCTGTACTACTTTATGATATTTTAATGGATATATAGGATGAATAATAACCTCGCAGGTGCATATTTAGCAGCTTTTTCTTTTATTAGCGGTCCTGTCACAGGCATATTTTTGTCCCTTAACATTGTCACCCACTGTAAAATTGCGTCATCAATGTCTTCGTACTTGCATACTCGAGAACTTTTTTTTAAATCGCCACTCGTTTCGTATAACCTAAGTATAGATTCCCGATTTTTTAAAATTGTTGATATAGAACTAGGAGTGATTTTATACTTCAGAGACAAGTCTTTGTTTTTGACTCCATCGTCAGAATCTTTTAATAAATTGATTTTTTGAGAAAGGGACAGCGATTTCCGTTTTGACATTTTAATAAACTCGATTTACAATAAAAAGACTAATAAAAAGTTTCACAAACGAACTGGTCAGACCGAATACCAAATTAAAACTGAAAGATTTTTAGTTCTATGCTGTGTTAATCCTAATTTCATAGAAAATTGTACAGAAAGAGTTCACAAAATTAGATAAGGCAGGGCGAGAATCAATATATAATTGTTCTTGGAAATTACTGAAAAACAGAAGTGCCGTTTTGGTCAATTCCCTGAAAGTTTGCGGGTCTTGTCTTTATCTTTATTTCTGGAAATTTTGTTCGTTATATAGAAATTTTTTTCGTTAAATAGAAACACTTTTAAACACAAAATTCAAGGGAACGTAAAAAAATTTGTTACATAGAGACTTTCGTTGCATAGAAGTTCGTTATATGGAGGTCCGACTGTACCATTAAAAGATACCATGGGCTTTGTTTATAAAGTCCCTTGTAGAGATTGCCCTGCTCAATATGTTGGTGAGTCAAACATGGCAAAATCGTAGAGACAACATGAAACTAACATACGAAGTAAATAGCAAATAATTATACTGCCTTCACTACTCATGTGAAAACTAAAAAACATATATTTGATTTCGATGATTCTAAGGTGATTGACATAGAAAATAATAATAAAAAACGCCTATTACTTGAAGCAATTTATATCTCGAAAGATTCAAATAATGTAAATTTCAAAAATGATGCTAGAAGTATGAATAAACATTACAGTCATATATTTAACAACCCCAATTAAATCAATTCAGCTATTCAGTCTTTCATATTTTATTTGTTTTTAATTTAATTTAATATTTTCATATCAGTCTTTCAGTTATTTCTCTGTAGCCTCCATCTTTTTTAGTTTTAATTACTTATTAAATTTTATTTTATTTTTTTAAATTAATTTTAATCGTGTAAATTTTAACTTGATCTTTTCAACTTTTCATGTAAGTTGATTATAATTAATTTAGTATAAAAAAAGAAAATACAAAATTTTCTATCTAGCAGTATTAAATATATGACCGTTTTATTTTCACTCTTTTTTGTTATTTTTAGGTGATTTTCTTAGATTAAAACACTTTTTTGACTAAAGAGATAATAAATATCTCTGGTTATTTATAACTTGATACAACTTCTGTTAGATGTTTTCCTCTTAGTATAGTATTGTAAGTAATTTATCTGTTATACATTTTCTTAATTCGAATAGTACTTTTTAGTACTTTTGTAGTTTTTTAAAATTCTTGTTATTGGTTTTCAAATTTATTATTTATTTTCTTTTTATTTTAGACATGAATATGACTCGTGGAGGAGTCGAAATATAGTTATGTAAGAAGAATTTGTTTGTATATTTCCCTGAAGTGTCAAGAAAATATTAATTTAGTAATATGGGAAACAATGAAAACACTAGAAAAAAAATATATATGTATATATATATATATATATATATATATATATATATATATATACATATATATATATATATATATGTATATATATATGTATATATATATATATATATATATATATATTATATATATATATATATATATATATTATATATATATATATATATATATATATATATATATATATATATATATATATATGTATGTATGTATGTATGTATGTATGTATATAATATATATATATAAATGACTATATAAACAATCAGCAAACAAAGAAGTACACATTATTGCTGATAATGCTGTTATAACAACTTTTTAATAAAAAACATGATTCAAGTTTTGTGACTTGCCGATATTTATACCTTGGCCTATTTCTTGTTTTATTTTTTGTCTGCATTCTTTTCAATTTTTGATAATATATATTTGATCAATAGGTTGAGATGGAAGTACCTGAAGTGTTGGTGGGTGCTATCTTAGGACCAGGTGGACGATCTTTAGTTGAGCTGCAGCACCTGAGTGGAACTTTGATTCAGATATCTAAGAAAGGAGTTTATGCACCTGGTACCAGAAACCGAGTGGTATCCATATCAGGATCTGCCAATGCCGTCAATACGGCTCAGTATTTCATCGAACAACGCCTCGGGGAAGAAAAAATCAAACGCCAGCAACAATTGATAGTAATTCAATAAGACAAGAGTGATATTATCATTCATTAAAATATTTGTGAATAATAACTAAATAAAAGATCTTACCAGAGTTTATTTATACGTTTGTTATTATTACTTTTAATGTTATTATTTTTGTTATATTGTTCTTCTTATTGTTCGGATGGAAGATAGTAGTTAATACAAGTATTTATTCTCATCTGAAGTTGGTTATACTTTGTGTGATTAAAATATTTATATTTGTTAATTTAATTTTAAAAATGTAAACTTTTATTTTGATTTTTTAATAGTAAATTTTTAATTTTAGATGATTATTTCTTTAATAGACATTTAGAGACAATCTGCTCATACATTTTTTTAATAAATGAAGAAGTAACATTGAAATATAAATAATTAAAATAATATATATTAATTAAAATTAAAATAATCAAAATATTAGTAGTATTGTTCAAAAACCTGTTTAGTTTTTTATCTGTTGGTTAAGGTGTTTATGTAGGGGTTAATTATCAAGGATTTTAAGCCGTTCAGTATAAATATATATTACGTATAATTCATGTTAATATTAATAATTATGAATGGCTATAACTTTGTTATCTTTTTGAAGTTTATTATTTTAAGAATTTATTGTTAAGGGATTATTTATGAAGGAATATATATTTTTTTTGAAGCTTAGCATATAATTTTAGTGGGATATTCCGAATTTATAATAAAAATAAAGCAAATTAATTATTTGTATAATGAGTGTATGATATGTGTACATTATTCCATTCCTGTTCTGTCATTTTTTAAGGAATGTACATGTTAATAATATTTTAAGGAAAAAAAATCTGATTGTTGGGCTTAGCCAGATATACTTAAGTGTTAAACCAAATTCGCTGTTATTGTTAATGTAAACTTTAAAAAATTAGATTTTAATTATGTGTATATGACAGAAACAGTTGGTTACCATGTTGAAACTGTAGAATGTGATTCTCTCTAGTTTTTATTTATAATAAACATACTTTTTTCTTAACCCTTCTGAGGGGGATTTAACAATTTCTAACTATTTGGTTCTTTGGCTTGATTTTATTTTATTTTAATTGTAGTTATTATTTTTGTCGTTTTAAAAAGTGTACGACAAATTCAAAATTATTCAGGTGCGTATGAGAGCTAGTGAAGTTATAAGTTGAGCTCTTACGATTACCTATAATTATTAGGTAGAGTGTTACCTATATTTTTTATGGCTTTGAAATAAGTCTGTTTGTGGTGCCCCTTATTGTTAATATCTTATTGGTTTGTTTAAGTGTGCTGAAGTGTTACCATTTGCATGCATTAAAATTTATGTTTTAAAAATAAACATTTTATAACCATTACCAACTGAATTTGATTTGTTTGTTTTTATTGCTTCAGGGAGCTGTTTATTTTTACCACTTTGTATATATTTTATGTTTTTTAAAATTTTTTTAGCTGCCTGATTTTAAAAATTGTTTGTTCTAATTTGTTAAGGATCAATCTTTCCTCTTATTTTGCACACTTTTTTAAATTAGCTTTGAAATATCTTAATAACAAATTTTAAATGTGCTTTTAATATATACTTAATTGTATGTATTGTTCTATTTAATACTTACTAATGAAATAACTTTGCTGTTGTCATTTTACGTACTATAGTTTTTGATGGATTTTGTTGCGGTAGTTGTATTTCTATCTAATGGGACATTTAAGCATTTTTATTTTACCATAAACATATATTGTATTGCTCCAAAATTATAGGAATCATTTTTAGGTATTGTTTATCAGGAATGTTGCTGACTTAGTTTTTTTACTACAGAGTCATTCCATGTCAAATCATCCCACTAAAAAATAAAATTCACATGCATGGTGACCGATTTTGATAAAATTTGGTGGAGGTGTAGGGTCTATGCCTAAAAGAAAAAATACAAATTTTCAGCTTAAAATATGCAGCCACTTCCGCGCACTGATGGGGCAAAGTTGTGGAAAATAGCTGATTTTCAGTGTTTTGGCACTCAGATTATCATTTGTATCTCTAAAAGTCGCATATATAAAAATTTCATTCTGCTTGCAATTTGCAGCTAAACCCTAAGGCTTTCAATATTATTTAATGTCATTTTGACCCCAACCATTTTTTGCCCTTTGACGAGCCCCTTTTTTAAAAAAATTTAAATATCTCAAAATGCATATTTTTAAAAATTTTGAAAAAAACCCCAAATATAGCCCATAGTTATAGGAAAGTGTCCACAAAGTTTCATGATGGGACCTCCATGGGCTTGGGCCCAATAATTTTTTAAGTGGCAGAGGGTATAGGGATTGTCAGAAAAATATGACTTTTTGTTAGAAACTTCTCTAAAATAATCTTTATAAAATTAATATATTTTTATTTTTATTATAGTTTTGATAAGTATATGATATATACATGCTTATTTGCATACAGGGTGGCCCAAAAGTCACCAACCCCTATTTTATTTTGAACAGTTTTGTATAAAATATTGAAACATGGGATACTTCCCTTGTGTAGAGGGAACTCGGTTTAATGGTTTACACTTCCCCCATCCCACAAGTATTGGCTAAGCTAAAAGCCAAACATTAATTGAAGAATGTACATATTATTGAAGTTAGAGTGAAGAGAGATAAAAATTGTTCTACCCTGAATGAAAAGTCTTAAGTCACCTTTGAAATTTTGGTTTGCACTAACGACCCACCTAAGTGGCTTACGGTTTTGGTTCATACCTCCGGTATAATACATATATATATATATATATATATATATATATATATATATAATATATATATATATATATATATATATATATATATATATATATATTGCTTAAGATCGAAGGTATAAAGCAAACTAAAAGTTTCAAGGGTAACTTGGAACCTTTTCTTATTATTTTCATCTCTCTTCCCTTCTAACTTCAAATGTTAAAGAGTGTCAAGATTGAGGTGTCCAGGCCCAAAACTTATGATGACTGGTGAAACTTACAAACCTAGTGATTTAAAAAACAGTTAACATAAATATATTGGGGCTTTGGTACTTTCAATGCCAGATTAGAGATCAAAGATAAAATCATTTCTTTGCTAATATATCGGAATAATACTTTATAATCCGAATAGCCCATAATATGTACATTCTTCAATTAATGTTTGGTTTTTAGCTTAGCCCATACTTGTGGGATGGGGAAGTGTAAACCATTAAACCGAGTTCCTCTACACAAGGGAAGTATCCATGTTTCAATATTTTATACAAAACTGTTCAAAATATAATAGGGGTTGGTGACTTTTGGGCCACCCTGTATGCAAATAAGCATGTATATATCATATACTTATCAAAACTATAATAAAATATAAATATATTAATTTATAAAGATTATTTTAGAGAAGTTTCTAACAAAAAGTCATATTTTTCTGACAATCCCTATACCCTCTGCCACTTAAAAATTATTGGGCCAAGCCCATGGAGGTCCCATCATAAAACTTTGTGGACACTTTCCTATAACTATGGGCTATATTTGGGGTTTTTTTCAAAATTTTAAAAAATACGCATTTTGAGATATTTAAAATTTTTTAAAAGGGGCTCGTCAAAGGGCAAAATGGTTGGGGCCAAAACGACATTAAATAATATTGAAAGCCTTAGGGTTTAGCTGCAAATTGCAAGCAGAATGAAATTTTTATATATGCGACTTTTAGAGATACAAATGATAATCTGAGTGCCAAAACACTGAAAATCAGCTATTTTCCACAACTTTGCCCCATCAGTGCGCGGAAGTGGCTGCATATTTTAAGCTGAAAATTTGTATTTTTTCTTTTAGGCATAGACCCTACACCTCCACCAAATTTTATCAAAATCGGTCACCATGCATGTGAATTTTATTTTTTAGTGGGATGATTTGACATGGAATGACTCTACATTCTTTAGATTACACATCGTTTTAATAGCTAGCATAACTATTTCGTTGATTTTTGCTCTGTATAATAATCTTTGCTTCATTCTTAAAATGAAGATTTTTTTTTATGTATACTTTATATATCAAGATTGGATATTGATAAATGTGTATTAGAATAATGATCAAAATTATGTTTAACCTATTACCTTGTGAATGTTTATCTCAGATAATTTAATTAAAAATGGGAGCTAGGTTCTCGAGTATTGATAAATAAAGCAGTTGAATGAGCTTTCCTCAGATTATCCGAGTACACTCCTAATTTACATTTGCCAATTTCTTGTTGAATTTTCTTTAAAACATTTATGAGATACTATGTTGTAAAAATTCTAAATTTTTAGCTTATATGCTTATATGTTACCAGTAATAGATAATATTTTTTAGGTAAATAAAAAATATTGATAATTAAAATCATATATAGTGAAAAATAATTGTACAAAATTAATAATTTGTTAAAAATGGTATACGTAGTTAAAATAGTGGCTTAATAAGTTTTCCTGTGCTTTTATGTCCTCACAATGTAATAAGAAATCAAAATGAAAAATATCAAAAAGTTAGTTTATTCAGTTGAATGACATAGTCGAATAGAATTTAGATAATTCCAGTGCAAAACAATTTATGATAATTATTAAGTTAATTTTAGATCATGGCCTAAAATAATGATTGTAAAAGATCAAAGAATCCATTTTGTTTTCTATAACGTACCTAGAATGGCTTCTATTTCTAAATATTTTAAGCATTTTATGATGCCATAAGTTTGAGTGATTATTTATGCATTGGCTCCATGTTTGTAAAGGCCCCATATTCTAAAATTAACTTTGCCTAAAAAGTTATTAAATAAAATAAAAATCAACTCAACCAAAAGAAGTTATAAGCTTAAAAAGATTAATATGTAAGAGAAAAAACTGTTCAGGCTACATGTTTTTTTTTATCAAAAATATCCTTATGGTTCACCAAACTAATTTGGTTTGTAAAATCATAAGCCGAAAGTAATACAAAATTACTCTTAACCAGAATTAGATGCTCTGTTTTAATTGTTCATGAAATTATTAAAATAATTTGTCAATGTTTAATAGTTTTTAATGTTTGAAACTTTGAATGTTTGTACTGCTTTTACTGGCAGGGGTATAACTTCATATTTAAACTGCTGTTTTGTAATAAACCACTATGGTGTGCTTTGAAAGCAGTTTTATAGAACATTAGTTAGGTTTGAGTGAGGCTTATGGTAATGTTAAGAACATACCCGTTACAAATCTCTCTCAAGCATGAGTTAGCTTCTGTGATTTGCCCCTAATTTAAATTAGCATTTGAAGTGAGACAAAAAGGAAGGATGTAAATAGATCTAGGTGCCCTTGCATAGATTTATCATTTAGAACTTATTTTTTACAAATTGCATAGAAACGTTTATGAGCGTACGGATATTTTTGTTACAAAATGCTGTATATTGCTGTTTTTTGTTTGAACCGTCCTAAACATATTTTGTGATGTTTTACTAGCTGTACAAATAAGTTGTAGATAGTATAGTGTAAAATCGATGATCAGATTTATATTTTGCAATCGATTGTGTTATATCAACTGTTTAATATCTCATCTCACTTCATTTGCTTACCTGACATTACATTCAATTCTTTTTTATTCAATTATTAAAAATAAAGTTTGTTCTTTATACTATAGTTCATACTTAAGTAAATTAATACGTGTCTATTTGTCTATAGAATATATTTCTTTTTTCATTGTTGTTTGTTTATATGCATTGCATATTATAAATAAATAAAACTAAATATCAGGATATGCCTAACTATCTGTCTCAATAAATAATAATAATTATTTATTTAATATTGATGTTAATTATACTTGTATTAGTGTCAATTTAAGGATATAATTTTATTTTCATATAAAAAAGTTAAATAATTTTGGTTTCAATTATGAAGTTTTGATTTTTATGAATGTTTAATAAACCTGTACATAACATGTTTTAAAAATTATTTAGGCTATTTTAAAATGATCATAAATCTTAAAATAAAAAAAAAACAATTCTTAAGTTTATGATGTAATATTATTCAGTCTTTTTGAGTTACCAATTCAATTGTTTATCCAACACTAATTATTAGTTAACTGGCTAGGAAAAATGAGATTTGGTTTATGGAGAAGGAGGGGGGAGGCTGGGTTTTCCATAAAGGGCGGCTAACTCCCTTATCATATTTTTTTATGAACCAGATTGTATTAAAAGTCATTTTTTATGACTTTTCTATTTAGATCTGATTTATAAACTGTTGGTGAGACTCTCATCATAATTTATAAAGTTTCATGATTTTGGTACAATACAATAGTGCTAACAACAGAAAACTATAACAAACATTTTGTCTCCCGATTTGGAAAACATTGTATTAAGTATATAGTTGCCATGCTTGGGGCTTGATTTTTTCTGATGGGGGTTTTAGCTGTTGAAACGTTTGTTAAAAATCTCTATGGACTTAAACTCCAAATTTTATTTTAACTCAGTTTCAAACTGTTTTAGACTCAATCCCTTAATTCAGTCCCCTGTATATCTTTAAACTTGTTTTATCTCATACATACCAATTAAAATCTATAAACTTAAAGTTACCTTAAATTTCACATCTTATCCTTCTATTCCACTTCCTTGCCACTTATAATACTATATTTTTAATTTAGGTTTAATAATGCCAAAAATGTATAATATTTTTATTTTGAATGGTAATACAATTGAAAATTATTAGTTAGAATTTATAGGATTAGTTAGTACTTTTTATGGGACTGAACATTGAAATGAAAAATAATAATTTTCAAACATTTTGTTTGAAAATTAATGTAGTAATATGTTTAGTGTATATCAGCCTGTATGACAAGTACTCCAATCGGGCAATGTCTTAAGTTTTTAGTACTACAGTTATACCTTACTCTGGAACTAGAGATCATGAACGACATTGTGTAAAGTATAAGTTTGTTTTTAGTACTACATTCATACCTGTCCGTGAGGCAAGAACTTTAAACTATGTTAGGTTAAGTTTAAATTTTTGGTACTATATTTAAAAATATAGATTTCTTTTTTGAAATAAATTAGAACCGATTATTATTATTATCATTTTTTGTGAATATAAATATTAATCATACATGTTATGTACAGGTTTGACTATTTTTTTACCACTTATTACAACTTGACCATTATACTACTTCTATTCTAGTTATTTTCATTTATTTTATCTATTAGTTTATGTCATACTTATTTTTATTAGTGAATGACATTTCTTTATCATAATTATATGAATACTAATCTCTTGAGGTATGAAGTAAAAAATGAGATGATTACAAGCTGTAACGTATAATTAGATTTTTTCCAAAATTACTATTTTCCTTTACTTAATTGACGGGAAATAACTCCCTTTAAACTTGAGAATTCGCTTTTGTTGAAAAATCTATAGAAGTTCAAATTTGATTAATCAGTTAAGCTTGGTGAAGGAATAAGTTTTGTGTAAAAAAGTAGATCCTTTGGCAAAGTAAGCGACCGAAGTCAAGTAATAAGTCAGTAACTAACAATCTAATAAAAGAAAATTGTTGTGTTGTATTTTTCTGATTTTCACTCATGTTAAAGGAGGGGCATAAGAATATCAAAATAATATTATTTATAATTAATTTTTTACATTTTTCAGAAATTTTATAATATCCTTTAAATTCTTAGCTTACTTCTACTTTTATTTCCTGTTTTTATATGAGAGCTATCATTTTATCTATCAATAAATTTAATTTATTTTATAACACCGATTTGCTTGTTTGATGTTTGCTTAAAATGCACATTCTTTCCTTCTCTTTATTAAAATAAAAATTTTCTTTTATAATTATTTATATTAAAATAGTAAATATTGCTTCTTTTTAGTTTTGAGTTTAAGTTGTGTTAGCCGTTTTAATGTTAAAGATACGGCTAACATATCTTTAGCCGTAAAGATATGATAATATGTTTTTGTTTAAAATATTTCTTGTTTAGAATTTCAAAAGACTGATTGATAGTCTCAAGTACTGTTTCAACTTGATCTTTATTTAGTTTTGTTTTGACAAAATTTCGTGTTATTTTTAAAAGGAATTAATTTTATCCGTTTTTTTGGATAGTGTAAAAAAATTACTTGCTCAAAGTCTTTTGTTAACATCAATACATGATTGTTATGAAATGTTATCATTACTCATGTTGTTTTCATTTACAAGTCATTTTTTTCATTGAAGTAGATTTTTTGTTTAAACCATCGTTTTTTATTGTGACACAGTATTTATATTAATTCTTATTTCAAATATCTACTAAATTAATTAAAATATAAAAACTGCTGTCACTTAAAGAAAAAAATTACAAACTGTGATAGCCATCCTAAAAAGTAATTTTTTGTGTGTATAGAAGAAATTAAAAAAAATGAGTAATTGTAATTAAAAAAAAAAATTAAAATATATAATTAATTAGTACATAATTAAGGCAATTTATGTGTATTGTTTGTTATTTCTAATGTGTGTCTTCTGAAACTGTCTTCAGGATTATTCTGATAAGATTCAAGTTGTTAAGCTGTTCAAGTTAATCATTCAAATTTTCTGTTTAAACTAGATAGGGATTATATTCGTTTTCATCTCATTTTTTATTTTTCCACTTCCATGTCTATTGTTATGTTCTTTGAGGGCCTTAAATTTTAATTCCTTTGGACTGTTACTACAAGGTCTTTTAGACCTAGTTAGTATCGTGACATGTATTGATTAAAATATTCTAGTATACTGCTTACGCAATGTTTTTAACTAAAATGTTAATATTTCCGATATTAATATATGATATTATATATCATAGTTGTATTTCCCATATTAATATTAATATAATATTTCCCATGTTTATATAATCCATTCTTACTACTTTTTTCAACTATTTTGCCACCCTGTCAGTATCAATCTCTTGAAGTTAATGCATTGTGAAATGGGCTATGGTTACTGTGTTTGTGGCCAAGTCTTATTTGTTAATATGAATAGCATTGTGTCTGATGAGTTGACAGAGCACCAAGAACCAACTATTTGTTCTAATTTTTTATTGCTTTATCTCAAAATGTGTTTTATAGTGTAGCTTACTGTTAAATATAATAAATCTTTTAAAGGTTAAATGAAAGAGTAAATAACAAAATATAAATTAAAAAAATGACAATTTTGGCAAGAAAAAATCTTACAGCTTATTGTATGATGTATGCGGATTCAAATGATTTGTTTATTAGTTTAAGTTGGTGGTTTCTTTTTCATTGACACAATACAATTATTTATCATGGATACAATTATTGCTTTCTATTGTATCAACACAACTATAATAAATATTAGTAAAATAATCTGACGACCCTCGAAGAATATATAGTTTTAAATGATTATTGATTTGTATTTCGGACATAATTTTACTACTCTTCATTCAACTGTTTATACTTTATTTTCTATTATTTTATTATTTGTAGTTATTCATACCATGCATTTAACCATAGCATTTTTCCTTTATCACCAAATTTGCTATATCATTTGCAAAACCATATTATGTTTATTTGGTCATGTAACCTGTTTAAATAGTACTTGAATAGCATTTTAACAATTTATTATTTTTAGATGATTTTAATTGTTGGGTAATAAAAAAAATAATTAAAAAATTAAAATAAATAACTTTTGCATGTTTATTAGAGTTTAAAAAAATTATAATTACACTTAATATTTACTGTTGAAAGGGTGAAATTTAGACGTGTTATTCATTGCCGTCTCCATTAAGATTACTTATATTATATTATAATATATTTGTTACTATTTTAAAAAAAAATATTTTATTGGTATTTAATCATCACAAGGAAAATGAGTCAAAAATGTTAATATTATTATTTAGTTAATGGTTTTTTTTCTCTAAGGAGCTTTTTGTTATGGAGGTTTTTTGTCTGTGGAAAATGTATTAATTTTGTCAAATTATTATTAATGAGTATAAAAAGTAGATAATTATGTAGGTAAGCTGGTTTTACTTCAGAAATTTAATTTATTCTTATGAATCTGCCAAAGCAATAACGCGACTTTCAAGATTTTAATTTTAAATAAAAGAAATGTTAAAAATGTGGTTATAATAGGTGAGGTTTCTAACAAAACATTTTATAATTTAAATTGTTAATAAAACATTAACAAGTGTTTTTAATAAAACATTAACTAAAATTATAAAAAAAACTTACAATTGTGAAACAATAAATATGACCCCTAATAGTATTGTAATAATAAAATATTAAATAAAACAACCTGTGATGTTACTATTATATATTTGAAACAACCATTATAGTGAAACATAACCAAAACAATAAACCAACATAAAATAATGATTACAAAAATGTTTTTTAAGAGATGTGTAGAACTACAAAGAATAACTAAAGTTATTCTTTTTTAAAACTTAAAAAAAGGAACACTTCAAAAGCATCATATTCTTTTAACCTTCCACAGTTTGCAATAAATAACGTTCAGGTTTGTTATACTGTACCTGGTTGAGCTCTGGCTATTAAATTCTTTACTGTCTCGAAATTTTACTGTTGCCCTAAGAAAGTCAAATTATTTGTTATTGTTTTTTGGCATCATAATTATAATTATTTGGACTCATTATTATTCATGTTGAAAAAATTTATGTAAAAAATGAACCGATTTATTCTAAATGAATATTAAAAATATTAAAATTCTGTTTTAAAATAAACTGTTAATACTACAGTGTTACACTAGTGTGATTATAATAATAGTTATAACAAATGTTATCTTGTTCAATGTCAAATAATAGGAATCTATTGTGTGAAAATAATTATTTGGTTACCACTTAACAAGTTTTATTGTTTTTATTATTTTGAACTATAATAGGGAATCTGAATCTATAGCGAAAATCTAGTTAGTGAGGAAAATAATGCTAAACTTTTTTTTGACACTCTTATATATACAGGGTGTTTCATATAAAGTGTCCACCAGAAAAGGAGGTGATAGTACTCTTCAAAAGGAACAAAAAGTATCCTATAATATTAACCCCGAACTCCAACCGTTTTCCCACAAGGTCAAATTTAATATTTCAAAAAAATATTTGACCTCACATCATAAAATTGTTAATAGGGATTTAACTATTCAAGCTAGAAAGGCGAAATTGGTATCATTAGAAAGCTGAGTAAATTTCCTAAAGGACAAACTACTAACTATGTCAAATATTTTGGAACTACTGACCAAAATTTTGCATGAAACATGATTTTTTAAAAAAAAAATAATTTTATGGAATTTTTGTAGTAGGGCATTAAAGGAAGTAAGAGATGAGCAAAAGTTCAGCCAAGAACGGAAAAAACTTCTCTTATGATTGCCCTTTAAGAAAATGTAAATATTTTTATACATTCAATAGTCAAAATGTAAGCTATTGTTGCTAGAAGTTGCAAAAACTGATAATTTTTGTCGTATAAAAGTGAAAATAACGTGTTATTTTAACAAAATATTTTATTGTCGAAAATAATTTAATAATACGATTTTTAGACTCAAGAAAATAAAATAAACCTATTTTATTCTTACACATTTTTCTCTAAACCACTCTTTTCCCTTGCTTTTTAGAGATTTTTAATTATTTTATGTACCATGTAATTAACATTGTAGACATATGCAAAAATGCCAAAAAAATATCAGTTTTTCCAACTTCTAGGAAGAATGGCTTAAAATTTTGACTATTGAATGTATAAAATTATTTAACTTTTCTTAAAGGGCAATCATAAGAGAAGTTTTTTCCGTTCTTGGCTGAACTTTTGCTTATCTCTTACTTCCTTTAATGCCCTACTACAAAAATTCATTTTTTTTAAAAAATCATGTTTCATGCAAAATTTTGGTCAGTAGTTCCAAAATATTTGACATAGTTACTAGTTTGTCCTTTAGAAAATTTACTCAGCTTTCTAATGATACCAATTTCGCCTTTCTAGCTTGAATAGTTAAATTCCTATTAACAATTTTATGATGTGAGGTCAAATATTTTTTTTGAAATATTAAATTTGACCTGTGGGAAAACGGTTGGAGATCGGGGTTTATATTATAGGACATTTTTTGTTCCTTTTAAGGAGTACTATCACCTCCTTTTCTGGTGGACACTTTATATGAAACACCCTGTATATATAAGACACAGCAAGTGCAATATTTTTTTGCTTTATTTTACTTAGTCTACAAAAAGAGCATTGAAAGACAGTTGCTGAAGCTGTAGCAATAAAATTAAAAAAAGTGGAAGTGTTGTTTCTGTGGTTAATATCAATGTGTAATGGGTATATTTCTTTAAAATTGCCACCACTGTCCACTGTTTCTTGCCACCACTGTCATCTGTTTCTTAACTATTTACAATTTTACTAATTGGTTTCCAATATGAAAATATCTTACGAAAACTGGGATCTTATCTCATATTTTGTTTCTTACTGCATTTTTGCTATTGAGGATAAAAATCTTCATCTTGGTCTTTGTATCCATACAAAATGTATTGATTGTTGAATTGTTATTGATAAAAAAAATTAGTACTTGCTTTAAATTTAAATTTTAAAACTCCTGTTTTTAAGCAATGGATGACAGTTAATTGATTTCAAGAAAAAAAATTATTTGTTTCTAAGGAGATTGTGATCAGTTCTGTTCTATAATACATTTTTTTAATTGTTTAGTATTGTGTAAATAAATTGTTAGTAACGTATAAAAACAAGCTTATGTGGTTAATATCTATATGTGAAGATGCTCTGTACAAGTTTTTTTTACTATTTTTCTGACTATTTAAAAATAGTGAAATTATTTGTTTAGCTCTACTATTAATGTTATTTAACTGTTCTGCTTGTTATGAGTAAGCTTCAGGGACACTATGTTTGAAACTGCTTTTCTAACTAGAACTGAAACATGGCATGTGGTTTATATGTGCTAGATAAGGAAAATAAGTATGTTTTTTTCTAGAAACTGTTGTTATCTCATAAAGGTCAAACAAATTGGGTGGATAATAAATATGGTAGAAATTTACGTTTAAACACTTCTTTCTAACTTACTATGCTGATCAAGTTTCTCTGCCTATATGAGATACTAACAATTTTTACAAAGTGACCCCAGATTTAAAGTTACTGCAAGTTCTGACGCATTATTTTTCATTATTCTATTTGAATCAATCATGTATGTTACATTTATTTTTAATAATAAACATTTTGTTCTTGAATTTTTTTAGAAATGCAACTTTACCATCCAATATTTAAAATTATGGAAGTAATTCATTCAAAGAGAGGTCAAACAAAAATGAACCTTAAGTACTGTCACTCTGAATAGTCTGTTTACAAATAACATGGTATACCTGTCGCTTTTATTTGCATTACTATTGCTTAAATTGTTATCAATTTTGTCCTAACAAGAAAAAAGGGAAAAAGACGTGAAAGTTTACCATATTAAATAATAATAAAACCAGTAGCCTTACAAATTTCCCAACAAGATCCAACCAATAGCCCATACAATAATTTAACAAGATAGGCTAACTGATAGCCTAGACAAGACAGGCCTACAAATAGCCCATCAAGATAGGCCTGTCAATAGCCTAACAAGATGGCCTACCAGTAGATATACTAGATGGCTTTACCAATATAGCCCAATAGTAACCAATACTGTTTCACAGGTTAACCAATGATTATACCAATAACACTGTTTTACATTTCCTCCAATTTGTGTTTTTGTTGCAAATTTCTATCATGAAATCAAACTCCCTTAAAACTTGTTTTAAGGGGTTTTTATTTACAATTATAAATACCTATAATTATAAATAAATGATAAAAATTAATCATAATATCAAATACAAAGTAATTAGTTTGCTTTTTTATATCAATTTATGTCATTAGTCCTTTGAGTGACCTATGTTACATTCTTCTACAGGGGATTCCCTATATAATTAGACATTTTACTCTAATAAGCTAGGTAGAAAGGTGAATTTAATAATTACAATTATAAAAAATGTTTATTATTATAAATATTTTTTGGATAAACATATTTCATGATTAATGATGTTTTTTACATTTTCAAAGATTTTATTTTTAAGTTGAATTGGTTTGTATTTTAGTTGGTTGAACACTAGACCGTATTTTTATTATGAATGATTTGTATGTGTCTGTTTAATTTTGATTTAAAATATTTTTGAGTTTTTATTTTACATTTTATTTCTTTGTCAAATAGTTAAAACATATTTAGCTTGGTAGAAAGGTGAATTTAAAATTGGAATTAAAAAAAAGTTTATTATTATAAATATTTTTAAATAGAAAAATTTAATTATCAATGATGTTTTTTACTTTGTCAAAGATTTCTTTTTTAAGTTTAATTTGTTTGTATTCTAGTTGGTTGAACTCTAGACCGTATTTTTATTAATAATTTGTATGTGTCTGTTTAATTTTATTTATTTTTGAGTTTTTATTTCATTGTCAAATAGTTAAAACATATTGTCATCAAACGTTGCTGTTTGTTCAAAACATCTTATTTTGTAATTTCTATGGAATCAAAAATTTAAATTGAGATTCTCTTTTTGAGAATGTTATCTCACTGTTTGTTTGGCATTAAGATTAATACTTTTCCTATTTTTGGCTGTGAAATCACTTTTTCTTTTATTTTCTTTTAAGTGATCTGATTTTTATTTTGTGCTCGACTTTAAATTTTCATCTGTTGCTTTCTTTATTCTCCATGTGATAATTGATTCCCTTAAAAAAAATAAAAAAAAGAGTATGTTTTAATTGAAGTTAGTTAATATATGTTTTTTTATTCTACCTTCCCTTACTTTATCTTCTATGTCGTAGACCATTAGAGAATTGGAAATTAAACCCCTCAATAGGATAGCTATGTCTGCAGTACACCGATAAAGTAGATGATTACTCTCCTAGGGCAGGGTTATGCAAATTGTGGTCCACAATCCCCCAGGGGTCCGTAGAATGAGTTTAGGGGTCCTGCGAGCTAACAGACAGAATATTTAAACATTAATTCATTAACTTTAATGCTGTTATAATAAATAATTAAAATAACTGTTATTAGTTCTAATTATAATATTTTTTACTAAATTTCTAAAGGAAAATGAGCTTATGAGACTGTTTGTCAGGATGTGAATGTTTTAGATAAGTCTATGAATCTAGAAATTATCAGCCAAGTTTTTATTGGTAAACATTAACATTTATTTCCTATTGTTACTAAGAAGACAAAAAATAAAAATAGGCATCCAAATATTAATTACAGAGATTCTAATTGTTGGAAATATGATGTTAGATTGGGTTGCCTAAATATTTTTTCATCAAATCAGACAAAATGAAGGTTATATGAGAAACTGGTTTTTATTGAAGTGATCAAAGGATTGAAGAAAGGATCAAAGGATGAGTACTCAAATTACCGTCCCATCATTCGTTCTCTCATTCCAAGTGTCGTGGCCGCCGCTAGTTTTATTTTAATCTAAATTTGTTTTGTTTCATAATTTTGGACAACACTGTCAGGAGAGAAAAATGTTTGACGTAATTATTCTAGTTTTTCGATTCGTTTCAAGATTTATTAGTTTAGACGGTAAAATATTCTTTTACGGGTTCTAACCAGGGTTCAAACGGGTTCTTGTTCGATAATTGTTCGCGAAAACGGGACGCTATATGTTACATTTGTTCCTTCTACGAAGAAGGAATACGAATCAATACTTATACCAATAAAACTCTGTAAAAGTTAAAGCTGTCTGACTTTAAATGTGTGTAGCTAGAATGAATTCCGTGACCATTGTTGCGTGATAGCCGGCACAGTGAAAGAATATTCTCGAAATTCGATTTCCGGCATCCGCATTCTTATTTAAAATTTATTTGAATTTAACATTTGTTTTGACGTGTCAGTTTGTTTTTTGATTTGTAAATAAAAACGTAAACGAAATCTTTTTGGGTTTAAAGAATACGAAGAATGATGGAAGAGACTGCTGAGAAAAGAACTGTTACGCTGACTGAAAAAGGTAAAAATTATATTCTTAATTTAAAAACAACCAAAGCCAACAAACTGTTAAAAAATCGATCCAGAAACTAAATGAATTTGTAAATTTATTTGATGTCTTGGTTACACCAGAAGCCGTTTTTAGCTCTGCTTTGAGCGAGCTTGTACTTAAAAGAGATAAATTAGTTAAAATTAGCGAACAGACACAAGTCGGTCATCTTCAAGATCGTATCGTTCGGCAGTTCGGCCGATTACGCTCTCAGACTTAAGGCTAAGTTTGAGCTTACCGAATGAGAGAACAAGCTCAGGCAAGATTCTTTAAACTTAGAAAAGGAAAGACTTCGACTTGAGACGGAGTATAAAAAGGCTCAAATATTAAAAAAACTATTGACAGCGAAGATCTTCTTGGAGAAGAGCTTGAAATTTTTATGAGCGAGCTTAAAATTAACAGACCAACAGAGCCTGCGAAATTAAGCTGCACACTATCTAATATACCAAAGATGGATTCCTCGATGCCATCCACTAGTATGAATACGTATATCAAAGCGGAAAGTGAAGTTACGTTCAATCAAGCACGGGAACACGTACCGTTAATAAAACAGTTCGATCGTGATCGCGAAATACCGTCCGACGTGAGAACCGATTCGTTTCATCAGTCGATATCTGAAAAACTGCAATGCCTGGAAAATCGAAACAGTGCTTTAGAAAATATGGTTTCCGGTTTAGTCATCAAGATTCCGGAAGTTGAAAACTTGTATAACCAGAATTTCACTTCTCAACCCGTTACACATCCACGGATAACTAACGTGAGTAACGAAACAATGAACCAATTTAAGCTACTAGAGCAGCGGTTCACAACCCGGGGTACGCGTACCCCTGGGGGTACGCGAGGGTCTTCCAGGGGGTACGCGAAAAAAAAATTGGTAATGGCGGACAATTTATACCTACTTAATAAAAACTTTAATCAAATAATTTTTAAAAAAATTAAAAGAAAATAATAATTACATTTTTGAAATAGCAATCAAAGATTATGTAGTATATCAATATAGTAAATATCTTTAAGTTGTGGTTACTAAATAATCTTGATAGCAATTATGTAACTAATTATTAATATTATTTATAATTATTATTTTACTAACTAATTTTATTTTACTATAGTCTTCACCGTGTGCAGTGGGTCCTGTCAATACATGTCTAGTCTAGTTAACTTTTGCTACCTCTCTGCTATCGTAAGTATCTTTATCACACTGTTATTCACAGTTATTATTTTTGGAATATTTTTGTTTTGTTTTGTTAGGAGTGTTAGGAAATGGTTGCATGAAACCATCACTTCTTTCCCGGCATTTAGAAACGGAACGCCCCAATTTAATTAAAAAAGATACTAACTATTTTAAAAGTTTAGCTGTAAGTATTAATAAATCAATATACCATCACTTATAAATTCCACTGGCAAAGATTATGAAAATGCTGTGGAAGCTAAATTTAAAATTAGTTATAGAATTGCCAAATGTGGTAAAAATCACACTATAGCCGAAAATCTAATTGGTCCCTATATTAAGGACGCTGTAAAATGCATGCTTGGAGAGCAACATTCTAGTAAAATTGATATTATCCCACTTTTAAATAACACCGTGCAACGAAGAATTAACATATGTCTGATGATTTGAGACAACGGTTAATGAAAGAATAAAAGAAAGTGATTTGTTCGCTATTAAAATCGATGAAAGTACTGATGTAGCAAATTATGCTGTTATTTTAGTGATAGATATATCTGGAATAGTAACAGTGAGGAGAATCTACTGCTGTGCGAACCTCTTACTCAGCATACAAGAGGTAATAGTTATTTATCCAAGGGAGTAAAGAATGTCATTATTCCCCTGAGCATTATGTTGGTTCCTGAGGCAAAAGCCGAGGGAACCAAAGGATTTAAATCCTGAGGCGAAGCCGAGGGAGCTATAGATATTTACTCCCGAGGCGAAGTCGAGGGAGGAAATTATTGCGAGGGAATAATGGCATTTTACTCCCAAGGTGCATACAAGATTTTATCTCCAGACGTCGACATTGAAAATAAAGTAAGAATGTTTTTTTTTCATTTCTTTTTTCAACTAAAAATTAAGATAATTTTATAATTTTTCTAATACCTTTATTATTAGAAACTCGTCGTTAGGTGAATTATGCAAAAAATCTTCAACTTGGTTCTTAGTAAAAACATTCGCTTTCTTTGCAACATAACCTTCGTTTTTTTTTCTTTTTAATTATGCTATTAGTGATGCATAGCTTTTGATATTAACATTTTCTCTTACAAGCAAGATGATTTGATCATTGATACAGCGACCCACATGACATAAACAAGCATGCATTTTTTTGTTGTTTTTGATCACCAACTTTTAAAATTATTACATGCTTTGTCATATAACTTTTTCGATTTCTTTGGTAATAAGTTTTCTTTTACAAAGTTCGCTTCAATAGCAATGTCAGGAGGTGTATTGTAAAAAAGTTCGTCAATATCGCACACAATATTATCTGACATAATTGAAATATTAGAGTAGAATATTAGAGCAGTTATAAAATAATAGGCACTCTTCCAGATTAGGTGTCCCTTAGGGTCATCTAAACTAGCTTTGGTGTCATATGGTAATAGATAGTTTAGGTGTCACTTGTGTTTATTTACTTTTTGAACATTAATTAATTATAAAATGGATATATTTTCCATTAATTTGCAATCATACGGGACTGATGGGAACTAGGGGGTTTATGGGTGGGGGATAATACATTGGGAAATGGATACATTTTCCTTTCATTTGCAATCTTTCGGGACTGATGGGAACCAGGGGGTTTATGGGTGGGGATAATACACTGAAAAATGGATATATTAACCTTCAAAAAATCATTTTCCAGTCTAAGTGACCCCACAATGTTTCAATAGCTTAAAAGGTGTCACCTAATCTGGAAAAGAGGCTATAGGGATCCTTTTCCAGTTTAGGTGACCCACAATGTTTCGATAGCTTAAAAGGTGTCCCTAATCTGGAAAGAGGCTATAGGGATCCTTTCCAGTTTAGGTGTCCCTCAATGTTATAATAGATTGATAGGTGTATCTAATCTGGAAAAGAGGCTATAGGGATCCTTTTCCAGTTTAATCAATGTTATATGATTGAAAGTGTCAAAAGAGGCTATAGGGTCCTTTTCCGTTTAGGTGTCCCCTCAATGTTATATAGATTGGTGTCATCTAATCTGGAAGGGCTATAGGGATCCTTTTCCCCTCAATGTTATATAGATGAGGTGTCATCTAATCCCTTTTCCAGTTTTAGGCGTCCCTCAATTTTATAATAGATTAAAGGTGTCATCTAGTCTGGAAAAAAGGTTATGGGGATTCTTCTTCAGTTTAATTGTTCTCTAATAAACTAATATAGATATTTTTTTAACACGGAAAGTGTATCCATGGGTTTTGTCATATCTCTCGGGTTTAGCAGCATCGAAAATTGCCACTACATGAACCTTTGGGACTGTTGCAGTTTTTTCATAAAGATTAAATAGAGAGCGAATTGAGTGCCAATATGTGTGAACTTAAGCATAGGGAAATAATTACAGAGACAAAAAGCTCTGAGGTATCCCGTTCTCGATCATTTTATTTCTTTCTCTTTCATGTACTCTAATTTTAAGCGTTACAATGACTTAATGAAAGTTCTTTATTTATATTAATACATAAATATGTCAATACAGCTTTTTGACATTTCTATTTTACATGTCACTTCATTTTCATTAATATTTTTCCAAAGTTTTTTTTTTTTCTTATTTATTGAAATAGATTTATTAAAATGAATCAGTTAAAAGGAACCGCACCTTTTTGAATACTCTCAATAAATCAGACGGGAACTTCAATCTATGGTTACAAGGTAAGTGTTTCCTTCCCTTTTATTAATTATATTCTATAATTAGTTTATTTTAGTAGTTTTCCTAATCTATTAAATCTGGAATATTTGGTTTAATTTAGTTTGCCTATTTATAAATATTTGTATCACTGTTTTTTTGACATTTGTTAAAAATTGTTTAGTACTAAGATAAATGCTTTTTATGGAACTTCGCGTTTTTCCTGCATCTTGAATATATAAACTAAATATATTCAAATGATTAGAATGTATTATAATAATTATAATACATTTTCATCTTAAAAGATATTACAATTTATGATATTATTTTATTATAAATTTTTGTTTTTGACTTTTCAGGTTAATGAACAGAGATTTCATCAAACCAGTAGCTAGGAGATGCTACCGCTGATCCACGTCATTCAAACTTTGGCGTCAATTTCCAAGAGGATCTCCTATTCTATCTACGGAATGAAGAGCTGGAAGCTGGTGAAATGGACTGAACTTGTTTGTATTAATTAATTAAATGTCCCTTGTTTTTATAAAATATTTAACCTCTAAATGTGACTTATGGAACAGTTATATTCATCCATTTGTAGAGTATTTTCCCCTCCTATTAACCCCTAGTTCCCATTGGTCGCGGTTTTATTTTTTTGGCCTTTAAAATAGGGGACACCTAATCTGGAAAAGTACCAAATAATAAAAGTTTAAGAAAGGTTAAACAGTTAAAGCTAAGGTTTTAAACTAAAAAAAACATTGATTTAATGATATTTTTTTCGAAAAAAAAAACAATGAGAATGCAAATCTTAAAGTGAAAAAATCAGGATAGCCAACTTATTTTTTTTACTTTTAAATAAAGAACTAGTTTTTATTTAAAAGTTTACACTTTTAATTATTAGCATTACACTAGTTCTACTTAAAATGATTGTGTTATTCTTTTGTTCATACATCTTATTCTTGTATCTTTCTTCTAATTTCGTATTTATAGGTATCTTAGTTTTTAAATAAAATAATTATATATTATTCAGTTTGTCAATTATTAAGTTAAGTTGGCAACTGTTACTTTTCTCTCCCAAGGGAGTAAAAAGTACTTTTTACTCCCTTGGGAGTGAAAAGTGATTCTTTACTCTCTTAAATCTAGTCATTAAATTTCGTATTATATACCGTCTGGAGATAAACATTATTTCGTATTTTCGCTACATTGTATTTTCATTAAATGTTTAAATATACTAAAAAAAGGTTAATTTATACAACAACAAAAAAAATTGGCAGGGGGTACAATTTGAAAAAAAAATATGGCTAAGGGGTAACGCGAGGAAATAAATGTTGGGAAGCGCTGTACTAGAGAATAATATGGCTCCATCGAACGACATGGATTTGAAGGATAATGTTAGTTTAGTTCTACCTCAACGACCTATATACGACCCCGCGATTGTGCTGACTAAGATTCATATCCTTAATTCACTAGTGCCATATAAGTTCAACGGTAATAAAGAATGTTTTCCTATATTTAGGAATCACATAAAAACCCACTTAGAAGAAGGTGTGTTACCTGAAAGTAAGCGATGCGTTTTTCTATCGAAGTTTCTTGAAGGCGAAGCACTTCTGGTATTTTAGGCAAACGTTGGGCTTAGTTATAAAGATGCTGTTGATTTATTGGAACGCCGATTCGGAAATAGTGCTCCTGTAACCGAAGCCTGGGTCCGAAGCTTGACAGAAGGATCAAACATAGCTTTATCGTGTCCATCTGCTATGCTTGATTTTGCTGAAGTTCTTACGACTGCTACCAGAGTATTGTCTTCAGATGCCCTAACCGAAATTAGCACAAAAATCTGCTTAAAGAAAATAGTCGCCAGATTGCCCCAAAAGTATTTGCCACAATGGGTTAATATTAGTGATTCAAAGAATGGTAAAGAGACATTATTTGACCTAGCTGCATTTTCTTCTTCCATAGCTAGATCTTTTAATCATCCTGTGTACGAAACTAAAACTAATCAGGGCCAAAATAGGTCAGCGACGGGACTTAATTCTAAAAAGATTACATCGCAAGCAAGTTGCCGAAATGTGACTTCGTCATTGCCCAAGTCAGATTCTTCTTCTTCAGTATCGATTCATCGAAACATCAGTACCACTCCGCCTAAAGCTGTACCACGAACTAGCTCACAGTCAGTAAGTAACAAGCAATCGAATCCAGATGAAGGTAAACCTCCCCAGCATTGTTTATTTTGTAAGTTGGGACACAGTGTTAAGGATTGCACGGCATTATCACAAGAAAATAGTGACAGTATTCGAAATTTCGTACAAAAGGAAGGTTTGTGTTTTCCTGCTTAATTCCAAAGCACATGAGTAAAGACTGTAAAAATCAAGCAGTGTGTAAAATAGACGGCTGTGGGAGGAGACATCCAACCAGTTTGCATCATTACAGATCACAAGGATCAAATAAGGAAGAGGCAAAATCCGTAGCCAGGATAGCTTCTAATCAGAACGCAGGTACTTATTCGTTCATTGTTCCTGTTTATATCCACAACAAAGATAATCCAGACAAGGAAATATTAACATATGCGCTTCTTGATGACGACAGTGACTCATGTTACATAACTAATGCGTTATACCATCAATTAGGTGCTCGTGGTGAATGTACGACCATTCATCTTTCCACCATGCACACAAAAACTGTAGAAATTACGGATAAAATATCTGGACTTAATATATCTAGTTTCGATCGCAGAACTACAATAGCATTACCATCAGATATATATACTAGAGATGAAATACCTTGCTAATATACTAGAGATGAAATACCTAGCTCTCGGGAAGAAATTCCTTCTAAGCAAGCAGCGGAACAATTCGATCATCTCAAGAATATTCAAAATAAGCTCTATCCTCTGTTAGACGGTGTGGATGTGCATCTTCTAATCAGAAATAACTGCCCAGCGGTCTTATGCCCAATATCAAGCGTAAGAGGAGAACCATTGGAACCCTGTGGAGTAGAAAGTTCACTAGGATGGGGCATTATTGACCCTAGATCTCCAAACAAGCAACACAGGTATACTTGTTGTCATGTGACTGTTAAAGAAATTATAAACATGTTCGATATCGACACCTCACCTCGCAGCGCGACCAATACTCCGGAAGGTTTATCAATAAATGATAAATTATTTATTAAGAAGATCGAAAATGGCCTAAGGCAACTGGAAAACGGACATTACGAATGCCCTTGCCGTTAGTTGACGATAACGGCGCTAAACTACCTGTAAACAGAAGCATGGTTTTTCAACGATTAAATTCCCTTAAAAGGAAATTTAAAAATTCGAAATTCAAAAAAGACTACGTGCAGTTTATGAATAGTATGTTCGAAAATGGGTACGTGGAAGAGGTTAAAACAGATCGAGACGATGGAAGATTGTGGTATCTTAGTCATCATGGGGTATATCACCCGAAGAAATTGTTCGGTTAGATTTCATGGAACCTCTCTCAATGATAAATTAATTTCGAGCCCTGACTTAACAAATTCTTTTCAGGTGAAACGCTATGACATTATATACACCTGTCTTGTCAGTCGAACTGTACACGTCGATACCATCGATTCATTGGATACAAGTTCGTTTTTAAACAGTCTACGATGATTCCTTTGTCGCGGCGGTAATATTCAACTCCCCAGAACAGATCTAGGAACGAATTTCGTTAGAGGCAAGGAAGAACTGCTAAAAGCCTCGAATGAAATTAATCACTGCCAAAGCCAGTCACATGCACGGCGCCGTCGAAAGACTTGTTGGGTCAGTTAGGAGAATATTAGACCATGTCTTACGGGGTCATCGAGGACTAGTAACTGAAGACGAGTTACGCACTCTTCTCACTGAATGTGAAGCAACGATCAACAGCAGACCGTTTACTGTGCAGAATCTAAACGACCCTTTGTCACTTCCACCTCTCACGCCTAATCATCTCCTACTTTTAAAATCACCAGTCACCCCTCCACCAGGTGTTTTTGAAGAAGAGGATCTTTACAGCAGGAAACGCTGGCGGCGGGTACAGCAGCTGGCTCGAGAATTTTGGACCAGGTGGAAAACAGAATATCTTTCGATATTACAACAAAGAACCAAATGGACTTCTCCAAAAAGGAATTTGCAAATTGGAGTTGTTGTCTTCAGTCGGGACAACAACCAACCGAGAAACCAGTGGCCTATCGCACTGGTGGTCCAAGCTACTCCCAGCGAAGATGGGTTGGTAAGAAGAGTAAGTCTGAGATTTCCCAAAGGAAATATACTTGAATGACCGGTTACTAGCGTCGTATTGCTAGTTCCTGTCCAGGACGTATAGTTCAGTCTTTAAGCCTGAACTGGCGGGGAGTGTCGTGACCGCCGCTAGTTTTATTTTAATCTAAATTTGTTTTGTTTTATAATTTTGGACACTGTCAGGAGAGAAAAATGTTTGACGTAATTATTCTAGTTTTTTGATTCGTTTCAAGATCTATTAGTTTAGACGGTAAAATATTCTTTTACGGGTTCAAACGGGTTTTTACGGGTTCTTGTTCGATAATTGTTCGCGAAAACGGGACGCTATATGTTACATTTGCTCCTTCGTCTGACTTTAAATGTGTGTAGCTAGAATGAATTCCTTGACCATTGTTGCGTGATTGCCGGCTCACCAAGTATAGCCAAAGTTATTGAAATGGTTTATTAATGTTTGTATGGAACATTAAGATATAAAACGCCAAGTCCTGGCTTATTTGTTTGTTTTTTCTAAAGCATTTGATGGGATTCAGGTTACAATTTTAAAAGTTAAGTTAGCTTATTACGGTCCATTAATTTCATAATTTCGAACTTACAAGGTTGTAAGCAGTATGTTGGCTTGACTATATCAGTAAGTTTACTTGATATAGAACATGAAGTCAGACAGGGATCAGTTTTAGGACCAATTCTGTTTCTGATTTATATAAATGACTTACCACAAGTAATGCAACATCTAGTGGCTTCAGCATTTCTTTTTGCTGATGATTATGGGATCATTTTATCATGTAATTCACTAGCTGATCTTGAAGAACTGCAGTCTGTTGTGCTAGCAATTCTTTTAGATTGGTGTAACGCTAATAAAGTTAAGTTAAATAATGATAAAACTGTTAGCTTAATGTTTTCTTTCAAGTCCAAAGTTACAAATTCATTTAAATTTTTGGGTGTTACAATTGACAATAAATTATCTTGGGAACCTCATGTCAATAGTTTAGCAAATAAACTAAGCACCAGCGTTTACATGCTTAGAAAAGTCTCTCTGTCCTTGTCTATAAATTCTTTAAAAACAGTGTATTATGCCCATTTTTTTAGTCTGCTAAATTATGGCATCATGATATGGGGTAACGCTCCTACTGTGAACAGATTATTTATTTTATAAAAAAGAGCAGTTAGAGTTATGTTTAAACTAAATCCCAGGCAATCATGTAAAACATTTTTTAAATCAAATAAAATTTTACCTTTGTACTCCCTTTACTATTACCAGTTATTGTCATTTATACACAAAGCAAGATCATCCCTAACGACCATCGAGAATATTCATTCTTACTTTACCAGACAGACTAGTCTGTATGTTATTGACAGATTTGGATTAACTAAGACTGCTAAGTACAATACCATTCAATCAGGTCTTCAACTTTATAACTTGCTGCCTCTAGATATAAGGACTCTTGATGAATATAAATTTATGAGGTGCATAAAATATTTACTTCTTGAAAATCCTTTATATTCCATTGCACAATTTAAAGAAATAAAATTCAAATAAAGTATTCAAATTAAGTACAATTTAAAAAAAAATGTTTTTAATAAGTTTTAATTTTAATAAGACTTAAAAAGTAGCTATTAAGTCTGTGATCATTTTCTAGTCTATTAGTTATCTAGTCATCTCAGTTATTTTCAGCTTAGTAATAATGCCAAGTTTGTCTATTCCCATAATTAATTTGTTCATTCCCATGTTTAGCTTTATACCATAGAGTTTAATTACTTGGTGCTTTAGGTTTCTTTGTAAATTGTTTGCCTTAAGTTTTGTTTAATTTTTTTAAATGATTCAATTTTTTTATATTTAATTAGTATATTATGTTTATATAACAATAATTATTAAAAGCTTATTCTCTAATTAATTTATAGCTTATAAACTTTGTGTAAATTAAAAAAAAATGACTTGTTGTTATATGATAATATTTTTGTATTTTTATACAATAAAAATCTTATTTATTTTATTTTATTTTAGTCGCATCCAAGCAGAAATTTAATTAGAAAACCCCTCTAGATTACGAGTGATACCCGGGAACATATTTTGTTTTCAGGAGATGCTGTAGTTAAAGGTTTTATCCGCATGACTCTATATGTTATGTATTTGAACCAGTTTGCCATAAGATTGATGTTTTCTTTGTATTATCGTCACGTACAATGTATAGATCAAGTTCGGCAAGATAGGAAATCTGTCGTGGCTGCAGACCCACTAATCCCAGCCATAAAACACATATTAGCCTTGATCCCTCCGGAGAATCAAGTAACTCAACGCGCCCTTCTGGTAACAGTTACCCACAATGTTTTTATATCTTTATTCATACATATTGTACAACCAAGAGCTTAAGCTCAACCCAACACATACAAATAAATTTTTACTCAAGTGTTTTAAGTAAATGGAAATATAACGCGCTAGTTCTTAAGGGTGTACTGCTTCTGTGCTTTTCATATTTTCCTAATTCCTTCCTCCCTATTTGACTTAAAGACTTTTAAAAATTTATTTCGGTGTTAAAAAAATATTTAGATGAATCACTCTTTTCCGAAATTCCGATGTTATTCTTAGAAACCTATTTTTGTTCTTAAAAAAATATTATTAAGGGACTCATTCCTTGTTTAGATCCTGAGGGATTCATTCCTTGGTTTGATCCAGAGGGATTCATTCCTTGTTTTGATCCTGAGGGATTCATTCCTTGGTTTGATCCTGAGGGATTCATTCCTTGTTTTGATCCTGAGGGTTTTGATCATTTCTTGTTTTGATCCTGAGGGATTCATTCCTTGTTTTGATCCTGAGGGATTCATTCCTTGTTTTGATCCTGAGGGATTTATTCCTTGTTTTGATCCTGAGGATTAATTCCTTGTTTTGATCCTGAGGGATTCATTCCTTGTTTTGATCCTGAGGAATTCATTTCTTGTTTTGATCCTGAGGGATTCATTCCTTGTTTTGATCCTGAGGAATTCATTCCTTGTTTTAATCCTGAGGAATTCATTCCTTGTTTTAATCTTGAGGAATTCATTCCTTGTTTTAATCCTGAGGAATTCATTCCTTGTGGTATTCTCATATGAGACTCTCAGATACAAAGTGTCATTATTATTATTATTATTATTATTATCCGCATCAAATTTGATGCGATTCTGATAAAATGTGTGGCCGAACTTGAGGTTAAATGAATTAAATTTTGGCGTGATAAGTATAAGGCTCTTTAACGCGAAAGTGTCATTAGATGATCATTATGAAGTAAAAACACGCTGAGATAACGAAAATGATGATCCGAAACCAATTTAAAAAATGAACACCCATCATAATAGAAAATAAACATGGTGCACTTATTGCGCAGGTGTTTTTCTCTTGGTATTAGTGCAGCCTGAATAAAGTTCTACCACCAAGAAAAAATAACCCTAGAACAGAGCCCAACAAGCCTTGCGAATTTCCTTTTCAATGCTTGCACATCCATTCATAACAATCCATTTCTTGCTAAATGTTTCGTTTATTGAATGAACGATATGTTACTAAGGAGTAACAAATAGTTGTTTCTCAACGGACTATGCAAACCTGCGCTCTCCATTCAGAGCCAAGTTTATCATTAAAATGCCTTATCGCCTTCGAAAATAAAAAATCGAGTACGGGTATCTCAGAACTTTTCTTCATTACATAGGATTCGCTACGCTCATCCTCCCTAATTCCGGTTCGTTTTCCTTGTTTGAAGTAACAACTTCTTACTTCTTTAAATGAGTATATTTCGCCTGACCCCTGGCATACTCATGTCTACTAACCTAAAATACAAATGATATTATCAATTCATGGAAGACTTATATATAACATTGTAAAAAAAATATTTTTATACAAATAAACAGTATTCTTTTCTATTCTATATAACATGACAATTAAAATGAATAAATAAGGTACCTACTTTCAGAATAAAAATTTTAAAAAACGTTAGGATAGTCTAAAAATCCTACTTCTACACACAAATCTCAAAACCTAAAAAGAAATAAAAAATTCTCAGTGAATCTAAATTATAATATTTCTCTGTATGCCAGATTACAAATGAAATGAAATTTATCTTACTGTAATGGTAGTGCATAATTAAATAATATAAGAATATAATACAAAATTTTCCAAATAGATAAAATAAAAAACAACCACTACAACCATCAAACAAGCAAGCTAACTCTAAGGAAAGCAAAACCATACTTAATAATAATACATATCTAGATGTGAAACTGAATCAAGTGAAGGGGCAAAAAGTTCACTTCATGCTAAAATAATAATACATATAAGTTATGCGGGTTTTTAGTATCATCACTATGATTAGGCATATCAATTCTTACCTATTAAGTTAACAGAAAACACAATAACAATAAATATTTTCAAGACTATATAGTTGAAACAGTGAAATAAAAACAGCCAGATTGTTTATTTTACCATTTTTTGAGTATAGCTCCATATAACATATTAATATCAATATCTCTAGAATCTTTCTTGAAATTGATACTAATAGGTTAATTAGGAATATGTATTGCCTCTAAAGTTAATATTTTTCTGTGGTAGTTTTCACTGTCAATAATTTTAGTATCCTCTAAATTAAATTCGTGGTTTTAGTTGTTACAATGAGTAGCTAGCGCTGTTTTAGCGAATTTCCTTTGAAAAAAATTCGCTAATAGGATAGGCGTCATGGCAGAATTCGAACCCCGGACCACGACACAAATCCGTTTCAGAGGTCCCTAATGACGAAAAAATACGTTTTGCGTGACTTTATATATGTATGTGTGTGTGTGTGTGTGTGTTATATATATATATATATATATATATATATATATATATATATATATATATATATATATATATATATAATATATATATATATATATATATATAATAATATATATATATATATATATATATATATATAATATATGTATTTCTAGACACTTTCTTGAAAACACTCTATCCTTCGAACGGATTAATATTTTTTAATCAAACTTGGTACAAAAATCAACCTTCAGGAGGACACGAACCCTATTGAAAACCAGGTTTATGTGACGTCATTAACCTGGTTTGCTGAGTCAGCGAAATTTTCAAAAAATCGACAAAACTCAGGGTTAATATTTTTTGCCACGAAAAAGGTGAATATTTATGTTTTTTGAGACGCTCAATCAAATGAAACCGGTCTGAGGTCAACACGACCACTCTAAGTTACCAAAAAGTCGAAAAAACCATAAAAAATTATCGAAAACCAAAATTACGGTCGTTGAAAATTTAATTTCGAGTAGGGTGTCGTTTTTCATGTTTTTTGGGCCTCTGAGTTGAATGGCAGTGGTCCGGAGTCAATACGAGCACTCTAACTCAGGGTACCTGGGTTCAATTCCTGATAGGGACGATAAATTTTTATATAGTTTATAGGTTAGGACACTGAAGAGACTTTTATCGGGCTGTTAAATTATTTTATTTCCATACAATATTTCGCTTGTAATGTCCAAGCATATTCATGTATTACATAGTTAAGATGAGTTAGGAGAAATCTAACTACGTCATATAATTTACAAAATGAGCATGACTTTGTAGAGTAGAACTATCATTTTTTAAATTATATGACGTAGTTAGATTTCTCCTAACTCATCTTAACTATGTAATACATGAATATGCTTGGACATTACAAGCGAAATATTGTATGGAAATAAAATAATTTAACAGCCCGATAAAAGTCTCTTCAGTGTCCTAACCTATAAACTATAGAAGTATTATGGAGACCAATAATCAAATTAATAATAAATTTTTATCGTTTTTTTTACTTAATATAAGTTTATAACTACCAAATAAATAATTCCGGCGCGGTGGTTCCGGTTCATGCTTTAGAACCTAAGCAGTTACTTAATTGTCAAGCACTGCTCGTAACTCATTTTGTCTATATTTTCCAAAGGAAATGCGCTAAAACCTTTAAAGATAACTGACTAAGCTTAAATATAAGTAACTAAGCTTTAAACTAGTGCAAATAATAGTGCGTACTTCTAATTTTAGAGGCATAGTTTTGTACAACCAACTGGATAATTATGCGCATTTCCTTTGTAAAATACAGACAAAATGAGTTACAAGCAGTGCTTGACAATTGAGTAACTGCTTAGGTGCTAAAGCATGAACCGGAACCTTAAGCAAGAAATGAGTTGTTAAGCACGGAAACACGCATTCTACATGCGGACCACCGCGCCAGAATTTTTTGTTATTGGCTGTCATGTCACTACAGTTGGTTAACTGAAACTGGATCATGTCAACAGTCGCATCCAGTGTCTTTAAATAAATTAAAAATTATTTTCTGGATGGCACAACTACTATTATAGACTGATTTTTGTAACTGTCTAGCATAAATACACTGGGAACTACGATGATCACAGACACACACACACACATTCGGGCAGAAAATTTTGTGAAAACTTCTTAGGAGGCCTTAAAAAAACCTGAAACGGATAATTCAGGTGACATCCCGGTTTCGGATTTTTTCGCGAACACAATACTTTTTATATACCTACGGTATGAATGAGGAAAAATAAAGATAAGTGTAACAGATTAGATTTATCTTTAGCGAAAAATGGATGGTTGAGCAAGAAAGAAAATGCCAAAGGACATTCGCTAAGCTCTTGTATCTCCGCACCAGAATTATTTTATGGTTTATTCTATAGTAAACTTATATCTATATTAGTTGTACCAGGGTTCGAATCCATGTCTTTGAATACTTAAACACATCGTACCAGTTTAATGAAATAATTATAACATGTATCGGATCAAGCTGTAAACGCTTTTTCTTGGGTTTGCTTTGTAGTTGTTTTCGGGATAAGAAATAAACGTGGCGTCTGTTAAGTTTCTTATGTTAATATGAGGATTGATGATTTCTTTAGGTTACTGTAAGATTTATGACATCATCCAGATTACATAAATTTTATATATATATATATATATATATATATATATATATATATATATATATAATAATTAAATAACTTACAGATGGTTAAAAATATAGAAGGAAAGGATGTACTCGAGCTTTCGCCGTGCGGCTTTGTCAGGAGTGTAGCACGTACTGACGTGTTGTTTATAATCTTATGATTTGTTTTTCTATTTTCTTATTGTTTATTATTATATATATATATATATATATATATATATATATATATATATAATATATTAATAATGAATATGAAATTTCTCTAAAATGTAAGGTCAGGGTTTCTTTTGGGTAGGCACAATCACTAAAGTAGGATCCTTCTATATATTCTCGTGAGCGGCGTAAGTGTTTCGCATTCACATCTTGATTTCCGCAATCTCTTTTTAGATTAAAAAATATATCAGGTATAAAAAGAGTGAAGATTTGATAGTTGAAAGTTTAAAGCAATCTTTTGCTTCCCTGAATGCAAAGATTGCTTATTTTAATATAAATAGACTTAAGATTGATATTAAAGATATCTCATGTTGAATAAAGCAAAATGAATATTGAAAACTCAGTTTTAATAAAATATTTGACATTTAAATAAAATGATTGTGTTTGTAGACAGACGATAAGGTTCACGTGTTGACTGCTGCCAAGTAGTTAATAAATACCATCAAAGGTAAAGATTTAATAAGAATGTTTTGGAGAGGCTGAAGCTCAGGTGAGTTGTGGGGGAACGGACCCTCCCTCACTCAGAGCCCCTCTTGTTCTGGTACTCGACAAACTCCATCGTAATTGCTTTTAAACAATATTGTAGTCGGAGAATCATTTTAAACTTTTTATTTTATAACTTCAATACTGTTTTTTATCGATTAGTAATGCTGTTGGTTAGAGTAGAATATAATCGGAGTAAAGATCAGAAATAGACAAAAATTGTTCCATCATCCATACTCCTGTTGCAGCTTTATTTTTCTGAGCTTGCACCGCATTGGCAGGAAATGTTATTATTTTATCTGATTTTCATTTGTTTTTACTTTACTTCAGTCATAGTGTATGTTTATAGAGAAAGTATTGTGTCTGCACTAACACTGCCAAACCAAGATATCACCTAAATTATGTGTAGGTGTGTGTCAGTGAGTGTCTCTTATTATCGTAGCTCATAGTGTTAATGCTGACTTGATACATTTGACAAAATTCCATCCATATGTTTGTTCCTGCTATCCGGAAAATATTTTTATGGTGTAATTAAATGATTATAATGACTCATGGAAAAATTCAAAATTCTTTAAACTCGCAAAAATGTTCTGATCGATTTGAAATTAAGCTGGCTTGTAGTCATATATAAGAACAAATAATGTGCCAAGATTCATCTCATTATGAGCATTAGTTCATCCACACGTTTTCAAAAATAAGTTAATTTTTTCTTCGAAATTTCACTAAAAATTGTCACAAATGAAAAATTATTCAAATGAGTAAAACTTTTGTAAAAGTGTATCCCTTTATCTAATAAATATATAAGTATTCTAAATTTCATTTTAATGCGCCCAATATATCTAAGGATATGTTGGATCACTAATGTTAAGCAGCATCGAGCAATGATGATGAGCCTGGATGGGGCCCCTGGAATAAAATAAATGTTTTTAGAGACTGAGGACAAGCGATGCGCGTCTCAAGTCGTATTACTGTATAAATTAGGTGATTTCCATACTTTGGTGACGAGCGAGGGTCGTCAGAATCATTGAGGACATAGGCGTTGCCAGGATTGCCTTTAGGGGGATGGCATCATATATATATATATATATATATATATAATATATATATATATATATATATATATATATATATAATTTTTTACACATTATATAAGTATAATGGTTTTTTCGAAAGATATATATATATATATATATATATATATAATATATATATATCTTTCGAAAAAACCATTATACTTATATAATGTGTAAAAAACTATAAAAATTATCATTCCAACCAGGATTGTTGTTAAGCACGGAAACACGCTTCCAAAGGAAATTCGCCCGACATGCGGACCACCGCGCCAGAATTATTTTAATTATTATTTTTATTATATATTTTTGCAAGATTTCTAAAGGATTTAAGATTTTCGGGCAAGCTCCGCCCCAAGCCACAATTCCATACTGACTAATTGATTGTACTAATGCACAATATATATGTTTCAATATTGATACATTACAGAAATCTCTAAGAATTTTAAAATAATAAATAAATTTGTTTAATAAATAGTCTATATGATTTTTCCAATTTAATCTATAATCAATTATAACACCTAAATATTTCACACTTTCTACTTTAGTTATTTTCTTTTGACATTTACATACGTTTGAGTCCTAGTTTTTAATATTACAGAGGCATGAATGAAATATTTTTATTTTTAGGAAGGCCTGCTTTTGACTTAGAGAAAGCAATATAATTAGTTTTATCTTGATTTAGGTATAGTAAGTTTGTGTGAAGCCATTTATTAACCAGGAACAATCCTTTTATTGCTTTGTCATATACCTCATTCCAGTCCGATCCTTCAAAGAACAGTACGGTATCATCACAAAATCCATAAGCTGTACCCAGGTCTTTCAAGACTTGATACAAATCATTTATAAATGCCTGGAAATATATTGGAGAGGTAACTGTTCCTTGAGGTATCTGATACTGTTCAATGAGTTCAGCATCACTTACTACATTATTGATTCTAGTCTGTTTTTTTTTGTCAACGGAGGGGAAACGCGACGGCCTCTAGATGAAAGCTTTATCCCTCGGAATCAAAGCAGCTAACACCCCTAAAAGGGGATGGCTCCTGATCATCCGAAGGTTCGTCACCTTCTTTCGGTGGCGAAGCCTAGCCCATGGCACCGGTCCATGGAGTGTGGGGACTGACCGACTTCTCGACTGCCCAGCCGGTACCGTAGCAGCGATTGTCAGGCCTTACCCCACTAAAACATCTAGAGGTAAAACCCCTCCGCCAGGCGCATACCCCCAATTGGCAAGGAGTATTGCACCTTCGCGTGACTAAAAGTCTCCACCACGGTCCCAACACATGGTCGGCTAACTTCTGACCAGTGAGGGGGCGGCTTCTTTGACTTACCCTTTCCTCCCACTTCCTGCTCCAGTCAGAAAGGGGAGGCTGAAGACCCATCGATGGTGGATGCTTCGTTGACTGCCGGTGTAGCGATAAAGTGCCTCCGAGTGCTCCAAAGACCAACGGCACCTAGAACAGAAAAATTGCCCCAGGGGGAACCCGCCCATAAGGTGGACCCACCAGTCCATCCGGTCGCCCTGAAGCTCTCCCACTCTTCCACCTCCGACATGAGAGAGCTTTCAGCCAAGGCTTCCAGACGACAAACGGATCCAGCCGGGCCGCAATACCCCCCGACACAACCCCCCACTCGCAGCACGCGCTAGCCCCGTCACACCCAAAGACACTGAAAATGGAAGATGTCGCTGAAGAAGCTGATGGGTCTTACAGGGTAGTTAGGTCCAACAGAGTTTCCAACCGTTCCTCCCGTGGGAGCGGACTCAACGCCGGGTTTAACAAATGACCGGGAGAGCCCTGACACGGTTGGCCTGCCTGCGCAGCCTAATGATTTCACTAACCTAAAGACAAACAACTAAAGCCTAGTATCACAGAGTTCGGCCACTGCCTCTCGCAAGAGAAACTCATACACCGCGGTTTGATCATATTGCCGGGGTGATGATAACAGTGGTCGATCCTAAACTAAACACTGACTAAACCTAAAATAAATACCTAATCCTAGTTAAAACATATCTACATGACCTAGCCTAATATCACAGAATGCCGGGGACAAGCCAGGCAGCCGGTTTTAACAGATTGCCGGGACTGGTTGCCGATCGGCCTAAACTAACTAAACCTAAATATCACAGAATTGGGTGATAGTTCCTCCAGCTATGCTGTGGGCGCACACCCGGTTTTAACATATTCCCGAGGTGAGCATTAACTACCACCCCCCTATCTAACTTAGCCTTAACTTAATATCACAGCAAAATTACACTAACTAACCTAGATTAAAAGAGGCAACTGCCGTATCCCATTGACCTGCAATGGGAGCCTGCCCACCATCCGGTTTGAACAAATGGCCGGGGGGACAGTTACGACAGCCGCTGAACTATACCTAAACTATCCTAATAAACTAAGACTAACCTGACTCTGTTGAACCTAAATCTTATGGTAGAATCCTGCCCTACGCAGGAATCCTACAGTTGATTCGAAGTGAGAGTCCTCGTTGAGGGCGACTGCTACACTCGCCGGTGTTCCGCAGATCGTCCTCAGCTCGGCAAGTGCGTCACACTCTTCAAATATGTGACACACTGTGAGCGCTGCATTGCAGTGTCGGCATCGAGGAGCACGCTCATTTGACAGAAGGTGCCCGTGCGTCAACTACGTCTGTCCAAGCCTCAGACGCGTGAGTACGACACTGTCTTGTCTTGACTTCAACAGTGCCGTAATCTTTCCTCTTGGATTTATCTTGAGTCTTGCTAACAGGGTGGGGGTGTCTATGCCGACCAGTAGAGCATAGAGAGGACACGTGGTCATAGATCCGACTGATAATCGGATCATCACTAAATTTATTCTTGATTGCTTGGAGGGATGACAGAGAGTCGGAACAAATAACTATACTGCCGTTTACGTTCTCCTCCAAGCAATATACGAGGGTCTTCTCTATCGCCTTCAACTCGGCTGTGTATACACCCGCTCGAGGAGATAGAGACCAAGACTTGGTCTCTGCCGAAGAGTGCATAGCACAGCCGGTGCCTTCTTCTGTCTTAGATCCATCTTTGTAGAAGACCCTCCTACTTGGATACCGGGCGAGAGTCTCCAAGAGTCCTTGCTTGTATACCTCGGGAGGTGACGAATCCCTAGGTAAGCTCGCGAGCCGAGTGGACATCCCTATGGTGGTTCTTCTCCATGGTGGTGTATCAGGGATGAGCCACTCGAGGATCTCATCTTCTTCTGCTCCGATCCTCTGACGAATCTCGCGAGCCCTAACAGGTAGCAGTCGAGTCCGTGTACTGAGCCATTCGTACTCCGGTCGAATGGCTCCTTGGCCGAAAAACTCTTCTCTGAGGAAGTGACGCGGCTTCGACTTGACTGCCTCAGTAAAGGACAGAGTCACTTGCTCCCGACGGTGCTGCATTGGCAGAACGCCAGCTTCTGCGTACAGAGAGCTGACGTTGGTGGTAGGAAAAGCACCGAGAGCAATCCGGAGTCCTAGCTGAAAAACTCTGTCCAGAGGCAGTAGCCACGACTTCCTCGCCGATCCGTACACGGAGCTGCCGTAATCCATCTTAGGGCGAACCAATGCACAAAGAATCCTGACTAATGTCGTGCGGTCTGCCCCCCTTCTAAGATGGGCAAGGACCTTGATAATATTCACATCTCTCTTGCAGCGCTGCACGAGCTCTGATATGATGCTTCCATCTAAGCTTAGCAACAAATATCAGACCGAGGAAGCGAGTTGTCTCTTGATACTGCAATCGAACCCCGTTTAGGAACAGCTCTGGAGCAGCGTGTTCCTTCCGCAAGCGGCAGAAGTGAACACACACAGTCTTCGTCGGCGAGAATTTAAAACCAATTCTCGCCGCTTTCTCAGCTATTGAATCTATTGCCGCTTGCAGAACCTCTCTGATGTCCTGATACCGAGTCCCTGCGAAGAAAATGCCAAGGTCGTCCGAATACTGAGACGCCAAAGACGCAGCAAGAACTTGTATCGTCTTGTAACGTCAGTACGTTTAATTTTAGTGTGTAGCTGCCAGTTCAATCGTCTGTCAAGGTTTAGGCCAAGATATCGGACGGAGGATGATTGAGGAATGAGAACTTGATTGAGGGTGACTGGAGGACAAGTATCAATACGAAGGGCGAAAGTGACGTGAACACTTTTTAGTTCGTTGATTTTAATCCTCCATTTCCTCAACCAAGGCTCTAAGGTCTATTTTTAAATCTCGGAAACAAATATATATACATATATAATATATACATATACATTATATATATATATATATATATATATATATATATATATATATATATTATATATATATATATATATATATATATATATATATATATATATATATATATATATATATATATTACATACATACATACATACATATATATATATATATATATATATATATATATATATATATATTATATATATTATATATATATATATATATATATATATAATATATATATAATTCGTGAAACGTATGTTTTCGTCATTAGGGAACTCTGTATGACGCCTATCCTATTAGCGAATTTTATTTCCAAAGGAAATTCACTAAAAGCAAATTAAATTTTTTAAGACATAAGTTACCTTTAAGCTCTTAATTATCATAAATAAAAGTTATAAAAATTAATTAATTATTTCTATAAAATTAAAATTAATTTTATAAGAAATGCTTTTTCTTGCCTGAAGCATAGTTTTTATATAATTTTTGCAACAACTCTAGTAGGCTAGGGGGGGGGGGGCCCCCCCCTGGCTACGCCCATGGTTGAGGATGAGCGTAACGATTTCGATATAGCGGGGAAAGGCCCAAGGTAACCCGTGCCCCATGTTTCCATTTTTGCTTCAGTTTTGAATTTCTTTACAAGTTGCGGCCTTATTTTTCTGTGCAAGAATGGACACCGGAGAGTTGTCGAGGCAGTCCTTCGCTTACAAAAATTATAAATATAATTTTGTCCAACAAGTTTAATTTTTTTTATTTTTATTTTTTTTTTTTTTTTATCAAAACTAATTAGCAATGCTATAAAGTTGATAAAACACTAAATTATGTTTTGAGATACAACATTCCTAGATTCCTATCTCTAGCATTATTTTTTGTGACATTTTTTTCTTTATCTATGCAAAAAATGTTAAAAATGACGTCTTAAAAAAATTGCAAATTTAAATTAAAGATTAATTAGTTTAATAAAATTAGAAATAAATATTTTTTATTGTATTATATTGAATATTTGGTTAAAGGTGTGATAGAGAAGAAGTTGGTTAGAAGAGGATGTCAGTGAGGCGAAAATCAAGAGTAATGCCTGTACATGGAACGGCACTATAGCCCAGTGCCTCCCCAGGGATCCACAGCCCACTCTAGATCCAATAATTATATCATACTATCTCTCTCTACAACCACTCTCTCTACTCCACTCGAATCATCCTTGTCCCGCAGACACTGGAGAGTTTAATTTTGATTTATTAAAAAGGATTTTTTTAGCCAGAAAGATAAAGTCTGCAGAAACAGATCATTTCTCTTTTTGTCTTAAGACTTTTTAATAATGTAACGAAATATTTTTTTCCAGTCGTATAGGGACTATTTGATAACATTATTCCCTGTTGTGTGGTTAAATGCTATAATTTCCTCCAGCGTCCAAAATATTCCACAAGGTATAATTATTACATCTGAATTTCAGATAATAAAATTGTAGAACTATGTGTAAGATTGAAGTTATTATTTTTTATTGGATGCGCTCCTAGCACATGCAAGATGTCTGAAAATGTCTCGCTGTCGCTCCTTAATAAGTAATTATCCTGCAGCAATAAAATAGCACAATACGGCATAGTTTTTAATACAGTGAAAAACTCAACAAATTATATTTTGGCTTACTAATTAAAGATTAAATAAAGTTAAAGATAGTTTGTTCGTAAATAAAGAGAACCCATCTATAACCGATGATGTCTTTGATTGAAACTATGCTCCCATTGAACTAAAGCGAGTAAGGCCCCTGCCATGGTTTGTTTTATAAATTAATCACTGAATTTGCTCTTGTATATATGAATGATGGACAACTTTGTTAATATTGGGGAAACCCTTAAAATTGAACCCTAAAAACAAACACTTTTAATGATCTTTTTGTATTATAATCGTTCTATAATGAGGGTAAGTATGGTCTTTATATAGTGTGATGGGTAAGTGTGATGGTTTTTGAAAGAGAACTGGTAAAGCTTGATGATAGTCAAAACCATCATGGCCAGTCCTGAAAAACAAATGTATCTTTTAAACTTCTTTAGAACTATTAGTATTTCTTATAACTTATGCAAATATGTAATAATATATACAACTAAGACAAAATAAACTGTAATGAATACATAAAAAAAAATAAACTCATAATTATAAATATAAATGATAATAATCAGTAATACTAAATAATAATTCTGGCTTAACTGGGACGGTTTCGCCTAAGTGATTATTTAACTTCTGACTATCCGCCAATGCCCCTAGAGTTGGCGACGCGCAATGGGGCAAGAAAATAATAACCATACACTTATTGCATTTCATTTAATCTTTTTTTCTCATGTTTTACAACTTTAATTTACACATGTTATTTCATTTATTTCTTTGTGCACTTTCTTTAAATATATATTAAAATAAAATGCATTCAACAAAGATAATTCCAAATTTTTGTTACGTTGCGTTTCACATGGAAAAACTTAGCAACCTTATCGCCTTAACCCAAGGAGGACAAGACCTTTTTCTCGGAAACTATAACAGCTAGAAGGATGCGGTTTTCGTTGTTGCATTCAATGTAATAGTGAGCAGACGAGAAAATCCGTTTTTGGGCGCGCTTTGCGCCTGTCATAGAGATGTTAATGCTAAATTTTTTAATATGGTATAAGGACGTTTTTTTGTTCTTTAAAGAATGAAAAATAAGGAAGATTAGTTAAGACCGCATCAAAATCGGATAATTTTTTACCGCTCTATGATAAAAAATTGTTTTTTTTTTTAAATTAGTTCACTTAGGCGCCATTTTGGATGATGTTGCATTTAAATAAAATTTATAATACGGACATATTTTAAACTAGAAACATTGCTTTAATGAAAGAATGTCAAAACTTTTAATTCTAACCTCAGTTTTAGGTGTAAAATAGTCGCTAGACATAACAAAAACAAAAACAATATGGTTTATCTAAGATTGCTTGAAAAGTAAGATAGGGAGCTATAGTTTTTATGGTTTGTACAGTTAGCTAACATAAAAAGCAACAAAATGAGTCCAATTTTAACAAATTCGCTTCACAATTTCAAAAGTTATTACTAATAAATCTCTTAAATTTGCCAAAAAGGGAACATTTTTTATCGTTTACCACCCAATTGTTGATATTTAATGGAACTGCAACGTCATCATACCTTGTGATCTTTATTGCAGCTTGTATGAGGATTCCAGAACACCCACACCTTTTTTTGTTTATTGGTTGTGGAGAAATTACGATTATGGTGATTTTCGTTAATCGTTGAAGGCAGATTAGAGGTACCTCGCAAAAACTAAGTAAAATCCTTCTTAAACGTTATTAAAAAATTGAGTTTGATGGAAACTACTTCGTTTCTAGGAGTGACCAATAAATAGCAAATCACACAACTAGACTGTAAAGTGATATTTTATTGCTGCGGAAATTTGTTTATTAACTTCAATGAAACCAACCAATTTTATTTCCGCAGCAATAAAGTATCATTATTTATACTATTTACGTGTAGTTGTGTATTTATTAAAAAGAGTCGATTTTTTGTATGAATAATTCAATTTAATTTAGTTTAAAGAAATTAAAACACAGGATTGATAAATAATGAGTCATACTTTTACAAAATCAAGGTACAAAATATTGTATAAATTCATTATGAGAGAACTGAACAGTATTCTACAAATAAAAAGACATATAGTACCATTAAGTGACAAAGAAAAGATAATATTTTTGAAAAATCATAAAATAAAAGATTATTTTAGATTTTGCTCAAACTGGCACCCCTTAACATCCAATTAAGCATATATTCGGTAAATCACTTCATATTGCGTCGCTATATACAGAACTCTATAGGGAAAACTTTGGTCAATGCTCAATTTTTTTGGTCTTTCACACTTCTGACATTACCTACCTTTTCATATACGTTAAAGAACGTCATTACGTCCTTTAAATGACCCATATAACTTGACCCCACCGGAAAAAATCGCGTGGGGTCAAGTCTGGTGACCTTGATGGTCGCCTAATTGGGCCGTAGGACCCCATCCGCCTAGGCCGTAGGTCCCTAGGCCCTAAAATTGTGAAGCGAATTTGTTAAAATTGGACTCATTTTGTTACTTCATATGTTGGCCAACTGTACAAACCATAAATAATTCTGGCGCTGTGGTCCGCATGTCGGGCGAATTTCCTTTGGATGCGTGTTTCCGTGCTTAACAACAATCCTGGTTGGAATGATAATTTTTATAGTTTTTTACATTATATAAGTTTACAACTACTAAATAAATATTTTCGGCGCGGTGGACCGCTGTCGGGCGAATTTCATTTAGAATGCGTGTTTCCGTGCTAAACAACCCATTTCTTGCTTATGCAAGAACCATGCCCATTGCGTGGTTCCGGTTCATACTTTAGAACCTAAGCAGTTACTCAATTGTCAAGCTCTGCTTGTAACTCATTTTGTCTGTATTTTCCAAAGGAAATGCGTATAATTACCCAGTTGGTTGTACAAAACTATGCCTCTAAAATTAGAAGTACGCACTATTATTTGCACTAGTTTAAAGCTTAGTTACTTATCTTTAAGCTTAGTCAGTTATCTTTAAAGGTTTTAGCGCATTTCCTTTGGAAAATACAGACAAAATAAATAAGTTACGAGTAGTGCTTGACAATTGAGTAACTGCTTAGGTTCTAAAGTATGAACCGGAACCACGCAATGGGCATGGTTCTTGCATAAGCAAGAAATGGGTTTTAGCACGGAAACACGCATTCTAAATGAAATTCGCCCGACAGCGGTCCACCGCGCCGAAATTATTTATTTAGTAGTTGTAAACTTATATAATGTAAAAAACTATAAAAATTATCATTCCAACCAGGATTGTTGTTAAGCACGGAAACACGCATGCAAAGGAAATTCGCCCGACATGCGGACCACCGCGCCAGAATTATTTTCTAGTTGTAAACTTATATTAGGTAAAATAAACGACAAAAAACTATTGTCCCTACTAGGATTTGAACCCAGGTACTCTGGGTTTGAGTGCTCGCATCCAAAGGAAATTCGCCCGACATGTCGACCACCGCGCCAGAATTATTTTCTAGTTGTAAACTTATATTAAGTAAAAAAAACGATAAAAAATTTACCACCCTTCCAGGATTTGAACCCAGGTATACATATAGCTCCCTAGCTTACTTTTCAAGCTATCTTAGATAAACCATATTTTTTTTCGTTTTTGTTATGTTTAACGACTATTTTACACCTAAAACTGAGGTTAGAATTAAAACTTTTGACATTCTTTCATTAAAGCAATGTTTCTAGTTTAAAAATATGTCCGTATTATAAATTTTATTTAAATGCAACATCATCCAAAATGGCGCCGAAGTGAACTAATTTAAAAACATGTTTTTTCATCATAGCTCGGTAAAAAATTATCCGATTTTGATGCGGTGTTCACTAATCTTCCTTATTTTTTATTCTTCAAAGAACAAAAAAACTTTCTTATACCTAACTATAAAATTAAAAAAGTTAGCATTAACATCTCTATGACAGGCGCGAAGCGCGACCAAAAACGGATTTTCTCGTCTGCTCACTATTACATTGAATGCAACACCGAAAACCGCATCCTTCTAGCTGTTATAGTTTCCGGGAAAAAGGTCTTGTCCTCCTTAGCTGGACCACTCTGTACATATATATATATATATATTATATATATATATATATATATATATATATATATATATATATATATATGTATGTATGTATGTATGTATATATATATATATATATATATATATAATATATATATATATATATATATATATATATATATATATATATATATATATATATTCATACACATATATATATTCATTACTTTTACTTTACAGCAAAAAAAGAAGTGATTTAAAAAATAACTGAAATAGATATAAAAAAGGTCAGAAGAAAATAGCATAAGGTTTAGCATCATAAACTTAGACTGATCCTCCTCCCACTCTTAGTATAAAAATAACTGCTAAACGGTTATACCAAACATATAGCTGTAATAGGTTATAATGTTAGAGAAAACCGTCTAGGGGCAAAAGAACTTTAGCCCCTCGAGGCTCAAGCTGTAAAACCTGGTAAATCCCACCCACTGTACATTATTGTAGACCGATACAGAGGAAAGCTCGGTGTTCGGCTTTAGCCTTTGTAAGGCTCTTGCTATCTATAATAGTTAGGTTTGATTTGTTCGCTACTTTAGTCTTCTACTGAGATCTTAGGACCCGCTCTTGCTTTCAAAATACGTTTATGTGCAAGAAAATGTACTTTTTACTGTTCAATAATTTAAACCTTGGTCAACGTGAAAAAACTCTTTTAAGAAAGTATACAAAGAACACAACAAAAATGGCCGCCGTTTCATGTGGGATTTTTCTGAAGTCTAATTCGTTATTTCTCTTATTTAGAATTTAATTATTTCTATATCGACAGGTTGCTGTGTTTTCAGTCGACAAGACCTCAAAGCTGCAATCACACTCGGAGGAAAAACTCCGATACAAATTTTTCATGATTAAATGTACAAAGGTATTTTTTGCTACATTGACCATGCATTATTAAGATTGTTATCAGACCTTGTGTTTATTATCACTTGATTGTATTTACCTAGTGACCTTGCACATATTATCTTTTTTATTTCTATTTTTAATTTTTATTTTATTCCCCTATAAGTAAGACTACAATCGTCACCGAATAAATTTGGAATGGGTATTATGTAGAGCCATAGCTATGTGATGGATCAAATAGATCCAGAGTTTAATAAAGAAGAAACATAGGTTGGAATATTGGATGCATGACTTAACACATACATGACGTCGTAAATCAGAGAAACAGCAATATATAATAATGCTTTTAATAACTAATTAAGCTCCTGTATGAAAATATTTAAGTCTCACCTTAATCCCATCTGTGGTCTTACACTATGCGAAATAGTGTAAGAAAAGGAAACGTTCATGCTGACCTCATGGTCGTTTCATAATTCAATGAATTCTAAGATATCACGAGCCGCATGTTTCGGCCCATTCTATTCAATGAATTCTGCAATATATTATAGGGAAACCATGTTTGGCAGCTTGTTTATTAACACAGTAGTTGCTTCACTAGACATCCGAGGCGCTGAAACGTGGACATCTGATAAATCGCTTGGGTGTCATATTTTTTGCAATAAAACTGCAAAAAGTAGATGCTCACGTACGATACGCTGCACTGGGACCTGGTGTTGATTATGACGAGATAACGATTAGTCAGACAACTAGTTTGAGGATATCCCCAAGTTATTTGGCTCCTAGTGTCGGAGCATTGTCATGCACGAAAGAAGAGTTTTAACAGAAGTGAACCTGAGTATGCGTGCATCTATCACATCTATTATGACAAGCGAGTAGAAGTGACAATAAATATATCACAACCTCAGATATATAACTGTCAGTAAGAAATAAAAATTAATAATTATTACCTCCACTAAAAAGAAATTGATTAAGAGAGTGGTTTTCATAACTCCTACCATCCTGTTTGGATAATTGCTTCTCATCACTCCTATCATAATGTTTCGCTAATTCCTTAACTCTAAACACATAAGTGTTAAGAATGGAATAAACTACCAAATACGAGTATATTTATGTTGTTATTACACCATAACATTTAATGTTGTATCTTACAATATTTTGTACAGTATTTATTGTATTACTTTGTTCATTAATGAAGAGTATAATTAGTTATTATAACAATTAATAATACTAAAGATTAATTAATAACAAAACTCAATCATTTTAAAAGTAAACAAAATTAAAACTTCCTCGTTTAAGATTAGATGTGAAAAATAAAAACATAAAAAATAAAGAAATTGAAATGGAGTGGAGGAAGGAACCATCAAGTGGAAGGGAGAAGTTTGATGAAATATTTCGTATATAAGTGGAGTACCTGGGGGCTTCAGGTTATGGAATTTGACATATTACCTTTTAATATTGAATGTTATTACATTCCTTTGTAAACTTCTCTCATACCACCTAAATAACGAGCTTCGATCCTCTCCAAACAAAGCAACCAAACTAAATTAAAATTAGATTCCTCTGCAAAAAAAAACATTTTTTCATAGTATCTTTTAAAAATGTTTATAAAAGTATCTATGCACCCCAGCAAATTTTTGAGTAAAGTGGAATATTACCTCCCTTAATTCTGTACATTGAGATTAAAATATTGGGGTTCCAATTTTGGACTCTAAAAAGGATTTTTACAAAAAAGTTTCTCGGCGATTTCAGACTATTAAATTTTAGATAGCTTGCAGGTTAGAAGGTCGTAGGAGAGACTGGGGCTAAAATTCCCAGGGGCAAGCTGTCATAGTAATGTTTTCAGGTAATTAGATTGGCGGGGGACACTCCGAGAAATAACTCATGATAGCGATTAGAACGCAGGCCAACACGATATAGTTTGGACACGTTCGATCAACAAGCCTTACCAGGGTCCACGAAGAAGTAAAGATTAAGCCTATGTTCTACCAGAATTCAAAAAACCATTTATTTTTTCGAATAGGTTTTATCTTATAATTTTAAGTGTTTTGCACGTTTGGTAAGACTGGTTTATGTATGTCATCACGTATGAAAGGTTTTAACAGAAGTTAACTAGACTATGCGTGCAAAACTACAGAACATCAATAATGACAAGCAAGTATTATATACAAACGACAATATATATATCACGGTGTCAGGTAAATAAGTATGTACTAGAACTATACTAATAAATTAAAGGAACTAGTAAGATACACACAGTAAGACTAGAATCTGTTTCATGAACAACATTAGATTTTATAATGACTGTTTTATCAATTATTAATCTTGTAACGGGACGTTACGATTTTATTATTTTATTTTGTTTATGAGAATGTTGTAGTATAAATTTAAGATTTATTTAGTTTAACTCATAATCTCTTTGTTTACGTTGATAAGGGTTCAGAGTTGACCAGAGGTACTCTGAGAGTTGAGGTAGGCAAGGCAGTGTCTGTCTGGCCCTCACGGGAGAGTTACATCTCTCGTTACCTTGCCTTTTCTTTTATTTTACGTGCTTGTAAGAAATTACGTATTAGATTTGTATATTCAATTTCTTTTTGGATGCCACTAGATATAGTTTTCTTGGTTTGGTTTTGTGTCTAATGGTTTTCTGGTCATCTCTGAAGCCTTATTTGAATAAATAAATTTAGATTTAGTTTATGTTGGATTTCAAATTATAAAGGTAAAAGTTTAATTTTTTTTAGAAAATGTTAACCTAGTTAATTAGATGCCGAATTTAGGTAACCGATTTCCTGTTCAGTTGTATTCCTATTTAGATTATATTTTATTCAGAAAAGGGGATATAATTGTAGGGGAAATTTAAGTCTACTAGGTTGATTCCCATTGAAATTGACATTTTATTTTGATATTGGGCCCGGAAATGTTACTTTGATTTTTGGGATTCTGGAATATTATTATCTTAGAAGTTATGTTGGTATAAATTTCATAAAATTTAATTTTAATTTGTTTTAACTTTAATAGAAGAAATATTAAAGTAAAATTTAATTTCGTATACTTATAGAAATTGGTTTTTTTTTAAGAAGTTTAACCTTAACTTAAGAACTCAGCAATTGAGAGCGACTATCAACCTATTCAATAATTTTGAATTTAGAGATTGTAAAATATTATTTTTTGGTTATTCCTAGTAAATTTCCTATCATATGTTTTATTTTAATCTATTTATCGGTATTTGCTATTATGTTTACATGACCGCCTTGTTAGTTAAACTTAAGTTCATCCCATGTTCTATCACAATAAAAAGTCTGATGTTAAGAGTCCTATATTGACAGAAGAGTAAGCTCAATTTGACCTATTTGATGGGACTGGAGCCCCTGATGAAGTGTGGAAGTAAAGTGTGTGAACATTAAGTGTGGTGAGTACATTAAGATAGGGAAGATTCTTCTATTGTAAGTCGGGTAAAAGTTTATTTTAGGATGTCTATACAGTATCTTGTGGAAAACTTCATGATAGTGATTGGTGGATGTTATTTAAGTCATTATTTAATGAGTCATATTGATAGGGTTTTATCATTATTAAATCAGGTTAATTTAATTTTCTTTATCTTATAATTAATTATATTTCATACATTGATAGATTTTTTTTGGGTCAATAAAGTTTATGTTCTGTTTCAAAAGGGTTGTTGTTTTGTTTGGAACTACCCCCCCTCTGATTAAGTCTGGTATCGTAGTATTTATAATCGAGGCTTCAGGTCTTGAGTTAGTTCCTTAGTTCTTAAGGCCCTGAGACCTGGTTATAAATTGGGCGCCCAACTTTTGGGCTAATTTTTCTGGCTTCTATAGTTGTTTTTTATCTTAAGTATAGAAAAAATTTGATGTTTTATAGTTGTTTTAAATATTTTGCTGTATTTAAGAGATTATTTATGACTAGTGATACCTCTGATGTTGAGTCTGATTTGTCTAGTTCTGAGTCTGAATCTAAGGTTGTTGCTCGTAAAGGTAAAAGTTGGATTTATAAATTAAAGAAAGTCCAGTTAATTGAGGTTGCTAAGTCTTATAATTTACCACACGAGGGTACTGCTAAAGATTTACGTGCTCGCATAAGTTTATATTTTGATTCGTTTAAAATGGGTGTTAACGGTGAAGGTGATGATCCCACCAGGAACTAGTAACACGACGGGGAACAATGCGGCTACCGGTACCGAAACGAGACGTATTGTGAATATACCTGTACCTATGGATGTTGTTAGAAAATGGGGTATAAAGTTTAAGAATACTAAACTTAAAGCTGACGATTTTCTTCAACGAATAGAAGAACGTCGTTTAGCATACCATATCTCGGAATCTGATTTATTTTTGTGCCTACCTGAATTACTTGAAGGTCATCCCTTGAGCTGGTACCGCCTAAATAGGGTCAGCTGGACTACCTGGGAAGATTTTATAAATTATTTTAAATCAATGTTTCTACCTATCGATTATCAGGATATGCTTGCTGAGGAAATTAGACTTCGTACGCAAGGAGCTAAGGAGCCTCTTTCTGATTATATAGTAAGCTTATGTACTCTCATGAGTAGGCTTAACCCTAAACCTACAAAAGCAGAGCAGCTTTCACGTATTTATAAAAATATGCATCCTGATTATCACTTTTATATTAAGAAAAATGATTTTGATACAATACCTGAACTTATAAAACTTGGCCGTGAGCTTGAACTTATAGAAGAAAGAAAGAAACAATATCGTCCACCACCCAAAGAAGATAATTGTTTAGTACCTGAAGCAGCTTATAAACCTGCTAAAGATGAGCCTAAATCTTATAAAGGTGATTAGCCAACCAATCGATTTCCGTCAAAATTACATGCGTTGTCTACACCTAATAAAAATGAAAAACCTAAACGTGACTTACCTTCAGCGCCTAATAAAAGTACTTCTGGTAGTTTTAAATGCTACAATTGTGACTCTAATCAACATGGTTATTCCAGGTGCCCGGAGCCAAGGAGAGGAACTTTTTGTTATCGGTGCGGAGAAAAAAGCGTGACTGTCAGATCATGTAAGAAGTGTTCTAGACAGGGAAACGAGTATGGAGCCCGGAAATAGGGACTACTTCGGACTCCAAACAAATTTCCAGTCCCACTACCTTAGAGAATAATGTCTCTACAGTTTCTGAAGTTGAGGGAGATGTTGTTACCCCCTTATTCTCGATTCTTTGCTACCTTGGAAATAGGAGATATTTCCGTACCTGCGTTAATAGATACTGGGTCATGCTTGTCATACCTAGGTACCGCGGGTATTTCTCTTATCGGCCGTAAAAACTTAACTTTTGAAAAAATTGCATCTCTACCTGTTCAGATGGCAAATGGTGCGAGAGAAGTTGTTAAATCTCGTGCTAAAGCAAATGTCAGGTTAGGAGGAAGTAACTTTGAATTAAGTTTTCTTGTTTTAGACAGTATTCAAGTACCGTGTATTCTTGGGGTTGATACTATTAAGTCATGTCGGATGATAATTTATCCTGAAGAAGATGCCTGGAGTTTCTCGGACAATCCTAAACAGAAGTTTAAATTTTCTTTTGATGCCACAAATTTAAACTCTCTTGCTGGCATCAGAAACTTATCTGCGGATGAAGAAAAACAACTTCAAACATTTTTATCTAAAGAGTTGTCAAGATCTGTTAATGTTTTAGCAAAACCTGATGTAGAACACGTTATAGATGTCGGCGATCATAAACCTATCCGTCAGAGATCATATCCAGTCTCTCCGAAAATCGAAGAAGCTATCCGTACGGAAGTGGATCGTTTACTTGCTGAGGATATCATCGAACCTTCTCATAGCGAATGGTCAAATCCAGTTGTTATGGTGAAGAAGGGTGATGGATCTTACAGATTTTGTCTTGACCTGAGGAAAGTTAATTCTATTTCAAAGAAGGATGCCTATCCATTACCGAATATGTCGTCAATTCTGAATAAATTGAGAAAAGCGAGATACCTGAGTAAAATTGATTTACGTCAAGCTTACCTGCAATTACCACTTTCTAAGAAGAGCCGTGAGATCACCGCCTTCATGGTACCTGGATATGGATTTTTCCACTTCAAGAGAATGGTTTATGGACTAACGGGTGCGCCAGCGACGTTTCAACGTTATATGGATAGTTTGCTGGGCCCGAAGTTTGAGCCATTCTGTTTCGTTTATCTTGATGATATAATCGTTGTATCTGAGACGTTCGAACAACATTTAGAATACCTACAACTAATTTTAAATCGTTTGCGTAGTGCCGGCTTAGAAATTAACATGGAAAAATGTGAGTTTTGTTGTTCACAATTAAGATATCTTGGTTATCTAGTAAATGAGAAAGGTCTCCAACCTGATATGGAACGTATTGAACCGATTTTGAACTACCCTGCCCCTTCTAAAGTTAAAGAGGTCAGAAGACTATTAGGTATGTGTTCGTGGTACCGTAGATTTATCGAGAATTTCTCTACTATCGTCGAACCTTTGACTCGGTTGCTGAGGAAAAACCAAAAGTTTCAGTGGACTTCTGAACAAGAAATAGCGTTCCAAGCTATAAAAGAGCGCCTAACTTCTGCGCCCGTTTTAGCTAGACCGAACTTTGACTATCCGTTTTGTATTCAGACCGACGCCAGTCACTGCGGAATAGGCGCGGTATTGACTCAAACTATAGATGGCGAAGAACATGTTATTTGTTATGCTAGTCGTTCCTTGACAGACACAGAAAAAAAGTATTCTGTGACTGAAAAGGAATGCCTTGCTGTTGTGTGGAGTACAAGAACGTTTCGTCCCTATATCGAAGGATATTCATTTAAAGTAATTACGGATCACAGTAGTTTAAAGTGGCTGAATAATCTTAAGAACCCGAGCCCTAGACTTGCTCGCTGGTCTCTTGAGCTTCAGGACCTAGATTTTTCTATAACTTACCGTAAAGGAGCACTCAACCATGTTCCTGATGCCTTGTCGAGGATTCCTGAATGTGTCGAGAATATCTGTTCCATTTCTTCTAACCCTGTAGATGAATGGTATAGGAGGAAGTTTGCTCAAGTTCAGAAGAAACCAGAAAAGTATTCTGATTGGAAAGTAGAAGACAACCGACTATTTTTTCATCGCTGGGACGTCGTAGATGGTATTACTGAAGGAACTGATTCATGGAAGTTAGTAGTTCCACTGGAAGATCGCCAGAAAATATTACATGATTGCCACGATGTGCCCACCAGTGGTCATCTTGGAATCAATAAAACTTACCGTCGCATCTCTCGTCAGTATTATTGGCCAGGATTATTCAACTCAGTAGCAACTTACGTCAGGCAATGTACGGTTTGCCAGCTATCAAAGCCGGAACAACAAAAACCTGGAGGCTTGATGGAGTCGCGCATTTTAGAAAATCCGTGGGAAATAGTCGCGTCCGATATTATGGGTCCGTTTCCGCGGTCAAAAAAAGGGTTTACGTATATCGTCGTATTTCAAGATCTTTTTACGAAATGGGTCGAGTTAGCTCCGTTGAGAAAAGCAAATGCTGAAAATGTCGCTTCTGTGTTCCTTCGCGATGTTATTCTTAGGTGGGGAGCTCCTAAGATATTTCTGTCCGATAACGGCACTCCTTACGTTAGTAACACTATTAAAAAACTTGCCGCCGACTATAATATTATTTTACAAAATACTCCAACTTACCATCCGCAAGCTAACCCAGTGGAAAGGGTAAATAGGGTATTAAAAACTATGATAACTTCTTACGTTGATTTGGATCATAGGGGTTGGGATAGATATCTTTTTGAGTTCCGCTTTGCTATCAATTCAGTCTCTCATGATTCCACAGGATTCTCACCTGCATTTTTGAATCTAGGTAGGGAATTGTATCTTGATGGTCAGCTAGTCTCTCATAAGTCAGTTAGTTCTGATGGTAGTACATCTGTAGAGTCTTGGATATCTAGATTTCCTAAATTAGTCGAAATTAGATCGTTAGTTGAGGAGAATTTGGTTAAGGCTAACAAAAGGCAAAAGGTATACTATGATAAGCATCATAGGCCAGTGGACTTGAGTGCTGGTGACCTAGTTTTGAGGAAGTCACATAAGTTGAGTTCAGCACCCAATGACTTTAGTGCCAAGTTAACTAAAAATTTTGAAGGACCGTTTCTTGTGTCAAAAAAGCTCTCTAACAATGTTTATGAGCTGGAATCTTTGAAAGGAGTATCCATGGGTCGACATCATGTGTCACGTCTGAAGCCATATCGTCAGCCGGACGACAAGATTACCTTACCTGATGGCACTAACAAAATTACATCTAAGAATGTTCCCGATAAGCACTTACCTGAAGATGTACCGTTTGTTCCTGATAACACCTCTATCGTTCCTGCTAATGACCCTGACATGGTGGAGTCAAATGAAGGTGTCTCAACTTGTACGAGAAATGTTTCTACCATACCTCCAAATAACTTACCTTCGTTGACTGAGGTACCAAAAGAGATTAGAAATGTATTGTCTAACAGAAATCAACGCTCAGACACTGTTACTGATTCTGAATCCTCTAAGTTTGGTGTAAGGAGGGGACCTCCTCGCCGAGCTAAGATAATACCAACTACCCTACCTGTGACTAGAGCTGTAAGGTTTGGCTCGAGGAATGGATCTCCTCGCCGAGCTAACACAACCTCGTCTGGATCTTCTAAGTTTGGCTCGAGGAGTGGACCTCCTCGCCGAGCTAACCCAACCTCGTCTGGATCTTCTGAGTTTGGCTCGAGGAGTGGACCTCCTCGCCGAGCTAACCCCAACCTCGTCCTCGCTCTGGATCTTCTGAGGTTTGGCTCGAGGAGTGGATCTCCTCGCCGAGCTAATTCTGGACAACCTACCGACACAAGATCTGCGTCTGTTGAATTTGGCTTGAGGAGAGGGCCTCCTCGCCAAGCTAAAGTGAAGCAACCTGCTGAAGTCCTCACATATCTACCTCGTATTATTAGACGAAGGCCTGAAGGGACTTCAGGGCTTAGTAGAAGGGGGATGTAACGGGACGTTACGATTTTATTATTTTATTTTGTTTATGAGAATGTTGTAGTAAATTTAAGATTTATTTAGTTTTAACTCATAATCTCTTGTTTACGTTGATAAGGGGTTCAGAGTTGACCAGAGGTACTCTGAGAGTTGAGGTAGGCAAGGCAGTGTCTGTCTGGCCCTCACGGGAGAGTTACATCTCTCGTTACCTTGCCTTTTCTTTTATTTTACGTGCTTGTAAGAAATTACGTATTAGATTTGTATATTCAATTTCTTTTGGATGCCTCTAGATATAGTTTTCTTGGTTTGGTTTTGTGTCTAATGGTTTTCTGGTCATCTCTGAAGCCTTATTTGAATAAATAAATTTAGATTTAGTTATGTTGGATTTCAATTATAAAGGTAAAAGTTTAATTTTTTTTAAAAATGTTAACCTAGGTAATTAGATGCCGAATTTAGGTAACCGATTTCCTGTTCAGTTGTATTCCTATTTAGATTATATTTTATTCAGAAAAGGGATATAATTGTAGGGGAAATTTAAGTCTACTAGGTTGATTCCCATTGAAATTTTGGAGACATTTTATTTATGATATTGGGCCCGAAATGTTACTTTGATTTTGGGATTCTGGAATAATTATTATCTTAGAAGTTATGTTGGTATATGTTTCATAAAATTTAATTTATTTTGTTTTAACTTTAATAGAAGAAATATTAAGTAAAATTTAATTTCGTTATACTTATAGAAATTGGTTTTTTTTTAAGAAGTTTAACCTTAACTTAAGAACTCAGCAATTGAGAGCGACTATCAACCTATTCAATAATTTTGAATTTAGAGTATTGTAAAATATTATTATTTTTTTGGTTATTTCCTAGTTTAAATTTCCTATCATATGTTTTATTTTAATCTATTTATCGGTATTTTGCTATTATGTTTACATGACCGCCTTGTTAGTTAAACTTAAGTTCATCCCATGTTCTATCACAATAAAAAGTCTGATGTTAAGAGTCTATATTGACAGAGAAGAGTAAGCTCAATTTGACCTATTTGATGGGACTGGAGCCCTGATGAAGTGTGGAGTAAAGTGTGTGAACATTAAGTGTGTGAGTACATTAAGATTTTCGGTTATTGTGATCAAGGGAGATTTCTTCTCATTGCCTAAGTCGGTTTATAAAGTTATTTTAGGATGTCTAACAGTATCTTGTGGAAACTTCATGATAGTGATTGTGGATGTTATTTAAGTCATTATTTAATGAGTCATATTGATAGGGTTTTATCATTATTAAATCAGGTTTAATTTAATTTTCTTTATCTTATAATTAATTATATTTCATACATTGATGTTAGATTTTTTTTGGGGTCAATAAAAGTTTATGTTCTGTTTCAAAAGGGTTGTTGTTTGTTAGTTTTGGAACCTACCCCCTCCTCTGACTGAGTTAAGTCTGGTATCGTAGTATTTATAATCGAGGCTTCAGGTCTTGAGTTAGTTCCTTAGTTCTAAGGCCCTGAGACCTGGTTATAATCTTCAAACCAAAATATGTAGTCAAGATGGCTAGGGTAAACTTTGAGTGACTTTGTGATGCTAAAGAATGTTCCGTTCTGCAATAATTAAAGGGCAATCGAAGATTAGGTAGATGACAGCCTTGGGCGATGAATTATTGCAAATGAAACAAGGGGAGTGCATCATGTTAAAACGGCAAAGATAAGCTTAAGGCCCGTATTCAAAGACGTTTCTAACATTTTCCTAACATTCTCCTAACTTTTCCTAACATTTTCCTAACATTCTCCTAACTTTTTCCTAACATTTTCCTAACATTTTCCTAACTCCTAACATTTTCCTAACATTCTCCTATCGTGTTTTAAAAGTCTTTTAGAGGCTTCGCATGATTTTATTTAGTAAGAACCTAAGGTAGTTAAGTCAAAAAGTGATACCATTGTAAGTAACGTAATATATCGCAAAATATCAATTTTATTAACTTATTACCTGGATTTACGACACACTTTGTCATAAACAACAATGCGGCCTTGCTTTGGCGAATGTTAAATATATTAAAAACTTTATTTACATATGTTTTCAGTAAACAGTAGAGTTAATACAAATACAATGTTCAATTATTGTAACAGCTTTCATAAATAAAGCAGTATCAAGCGTTTCAAGTTTGAACGTGCACCAGGTTGTACGAATCCAAAGGTGTCTAAATGAAGACCTGTTAATCAGTGCAACACTGTTTTCATTTTGATAAATCATTTACACAATTTGTTTTTCGTATTTTGTCATCAAATTCATTTTTGTTTGTGTAAAATGTTTTTTTGTATAATAATGGCTGAATTATTCACACCGGACCAACTGAATTTCTTTTTTGAATCGATAGCCCGCCACAAACAGACCATAGAAATATAAAAAATCTGATGTGTTAAAAGAATTTCAGGTTAAACCCCTAATAGTAGGTAAGTGGATAACAGTAACTTATATTATGTATTTTTATGTAGATAGTGCGTAGCCAGGATTTAATTTCGGGGGGCTGAATTTAAAAATTTTATATGTGTATATATAATATATATATATATATATATATATATATATATATATAATAATATATATATATATATATATATATACCGTTAAATATAGACAAGATTACAATGTATACATTGTTTTTTTTATTTATTATTAAATAATAATATTATTACAGAGTCCGGTAGCTCAGTGGTAGAGCGCTCGCCTTCGACCTGGAGGTCGAGGGTTTAAATCCAGCCGGGGGAGGACCTCAATATGAGGTTATCCCTTGTACCGTACACTTGGGAGGTCTTGAATTTAAGGCCGGCCAACCCAGCCAGGGTTTTACGTGGTTTCCTTGGCTACTAATACGCAAATGCGGGGTTGGATCTAGTTTCATCTGAGACAAGTCTGAATCCACGTTTCCGTTGTCTCCAGCTCACGAAAAATTAATGTTCTGCGGGCTGGGGGAGATGAAGGTCGGAAAGATATACTGAGCCTTTGTATATCCGAAAACTTAGTCAGTGAAAGTGATGGCGGCGACTCGAGTAACGTAAGTGACTAGGAACAAGGTGCTCTGTTCTTGAAGACAAACGTCTCCTAATGGCACTGCGGAGCTTTGACTTTCAGGTCAGGGCTATAGATTGAGTTTGTTCACGCTGACATCTGGGTGCTAGAGTTCTTTGTCGGGTGGCGCTAGACTAGCCAGAGCGGTGAGCCTAGCTAGAGTCTGGTGATGCTAGTGGAACTGATGAGATTGGTGAGACTGGAAGGACGAGGTCAAGTGAGACTAATGTGATCAGAGGAGAGCTAGTAAGACTAGATGAAACAAGCACACAGTGAACTAGTAGTCGGCGCTAGCCAGAGCGGTGAGCCTAGCCAGAGTCTAGCTAGTCTAGATGAACTACACACTGTGAACTAGTCGCAGATACTAGCCAGAGCAGTGAGTTTGGATAGAGTCTGGTTGGGCTGGATGAACTAGACACACTGTGAACCGGTTACATGTGCTACCATGTACGGAGGGGTGCTTCCTAGATGATTGGATGTGTACAAACTCAGGGTTAATGTGAGTGAGATTTGAGTGAGGGGAAAACGCTAAATGACCCTACGGGTTAAAGCGTAAAAAAAAAAATAATAATAATAATATTATTATTTTTATAATAAATAATAAATAAATTGTTTCTAGTTAAGTATATAATCAATAAAATACACATAGTTATAAAACACAAACTATATTTTGCACATAATGTATTAAAATTTTTATAACGTAAAATTAATAAAACATTTATTTTTTTTATAATATTATATTAAGTAAATTTTTAAATACGAGTAGTCCGCGACATCAGGGTACTTGTCATTAACCGGATTGTACAAACCAGAGACTATACTCGTATATACTTAAACAGTAAGACTGTCGACCCCATGGTGGGAAAATTTGGATTCCGATCGACGCTAGCGCCGCGGCAGACCTACTTTTCAACTAAGTAGGCGTGGTTTAATTTCTCGCTTTTTGCCTACATTCCATTTGAAATTAACTTTTTATAAGTCATATATTATAGTCCAAGAGCCAGACGCAAAAACGTGACCGTCTAGCCCCAAAGGTTTAACCCACTAGATCGACTTATTCTGGCTCTCTGATAATGAATCAGGTGGTCTGCCGTTTCAGATAAGGAATTTTAGCCCGGGGCCTCTTTAAAATCTGAAAAATTACCTCAAATTCTGTTTTCGCCCAATAACGGTGTTCCTATTGATTTTCTCTAAAAATTTAAAGGGTTGTTTTTTATAGTTTATTAAATTTGTGATAAATCCATTTTTAACCATCAAAATCGGTCCAGTAAAACCGGAGATACAAATGTTGAAAGATTACCGAAAAAACATCTAATAAGCATACATTTTTGTCCAAAAACGCACAAAAACCTTAAAATGTCATGTTTTTCCATATGAACATGTTTAGGCATTAGGCAGACTTAAAAATTATGCATATTCTGTTAAGCTACAGGTAATATAGAGTTGTTCTAGAGAAAGAAATCAGTACAGCTCTAATATGAGATGACTTAATGACCGACATATAATGCTGAAAAAAGTGTATTTTTCTACAATTTAAGTTTTTACCTATCTTTCAGCATTATATGTCGGTCATTAAGTCATCACATATTAGAGCTGTGCTGACTTCTTTCTCTAGAATAACTCCATATTACCTGCAGTTTAACAAAATATGCATGATTTTCAAGTCTGCCTACTTCTTAAACATGTTAATATGGGAAAACATGACATTTTAAGGTTTTTATGCGTTTTTGGACAAAAATGTATGCTTTTTAGATGTTTTTTCGGTAATCTTTCAACATTTGTATCTCCGGTTTTACTGGACCGATTTTGATGGTTAAAAAATGGATTTATCATGTTAACCGGCTTTCGTGTTATCAGTGGTATTACATTGTGTGTACGGTTCTGTGCTCCTTCTATATATAGTATTATTCTAAGCACAGGTCACACAGTTATTACTGAAAGACCTAACTGACCGTTATGTCGTAATTGGAACTTCGAGATGATATTTCGGACAAGCCTACTTTACTTTGTATTGTTCACTGTTTCAAATTATTTGTATATTTTCTATTTTTATATATGTATTTGATATATTATGATATTTATATTATAAGTTTATTGTTAAAAAATAAATGTTATTTAATTTATTATTTTTTATATTTTTATAGCTTTTTTTCATACATTTATTGCGGGTTTAGGTTATGTAAAAATTTCGGGGGGGGGGCTGAAGCCCCCTCAGCCCCCCCTGGCTACGCCACTGATGTAGATAGTTTATTAATACGACAAAGTGTGTCGTAAATCCAGGTAATAAGTTAATAACATTGATATTTTGCGATATATTACGTTATTTACAATGGTATCACTTTTTGACTTAACTACCTTAGGTTTTACTAAAAAAAATCATGCGAAGCCTCTAAATGACTTTTAAAACACGGGAACGATCATTTAAATTTCGTGGCTTAAAAACATTTCCCTTACCTAAACCTGAGTGTTAGGTGAATATTAATAAAATTAATAAAATAATTAATAAAAGGTGAGTGTTAGGAGAATATTAGGAGTTAGGAAATGTTAGGAGAATGTTAGGAATAGGAAAAAGTTAGGAAAAAGTTAGGTTAGGAAAATGTTAGGAGAATGTTAGGAAAATGTTAGGAAAAAGTTAGGAGAATGTTAGGAAAATGTTAGGAAAACGTCTTTGAATACGGGCCTAAATTTCTGTGTTTAAAAACTAAGCCAGCCTGTAGTTGATGTTTTCATGTTAAAGACTCAACTGACCCTTTACTTTTGCAATAATACGGCGAGTAAGAAGACTTGATGAACAACTCACCTAGAACTTTTCCACTATTTTTTCCTACTTTTGGATATCGCGCATTGCATCTTATTGCTACCTATGGAAACCTGTGAAGAAAGAAGGTCAATACGTTTCGCTTTTTTTGCTAGCTCATCCATTTTGTCATTTTCCTCTAGTCTAACATGAACATTGACCCAATTGAATAATATCTACTTTATGCTCATCACTTCAAACGTTTACGGGTGTATTCAATAATTGGTTGGTAGATGTAAGGCTTTTTAGCGTCTCTATGCTTATTTTATTATCTTTGTTGATTGCATGTACTTGGCTTTTCCCTGTCGTTTAACCAATCTAAAACCTTCATGACAGCAAGCTGCTCGGCTTGAGCATTAGAGCACTGATTTGACTTCATGTATGCAGAATAATCAGATGGATTTTTTTCACGCATGCAAGACCATAAATTTACTAATTTTCATCTCATTATGAGCATTCGTTCAATTTTTATCCAATTACATGTTTGTTTTAGTAAAATCGTTTTAAATAAAAAAATAACTCCTTTCACTTGAAATTTAGCACGAGTGTATCCCTTTATGCAGTAAACATTAATACAAAGTTGTCGAATCACTAGTGTTTAACAGCATTGGAGGTCAGTAACTAGATGGGTGAACGCTGGGAAAAAACGGGTTTTACAGACTGAGGATGACCGAAGTGAGTCCGAATACGTAATGCAATATAAATTATCGACATTGCTCTAAACGACGACGAGTGAAGTGAGCTTAAAGAAGTGAGGATGCTTCGCAATAAGCCGAAACAGAAAAGGTCACCAGAAGTATTCGTTATATAGGCGTTTCAGTGGTTTTGATCATGTTTTTCTGTATGTGTACGAAGTGTGTGTCAGAGTCAAGCATGAACTACTTCTATGTGTGTCCTAAAAAGTTGACAGAAACATGAATCTGTACAGGTCTATTTTTTTTATTTTTATTTTTTTTTTTTTAACATATTTTATTGATTAATACAACAACAATTATAATTGTTACAAGTATTAGAGTTAAATGGTTTTAGTGGCTTGAGAGACTTGTTAGAGAAACAATCCAGTGATTGCACTCAGGCGGGAGTAATTAAGCTAGTCAAAATATAGTGGTAAATATTATTTATCTATTTACCACTATATTTTGACTAGCTTAATAATAATAATAATAAAAATAAATAAATAAAAAAATAAAAATAAATAAATAAAAATAAAAAAAATATGAAAGATAAGATAGGGAGCATATAACCTAGAGCCTGCAGCCTCTGACAGCTAAGGTCTAAATAAGAGGCTATTCATAGCCACAGCTTTTTAGCTGGGGAGGCTGCAGTACCTTAGGGGGAGCGGTATTATAGCGGGTTAATTGATCTCTGGGCCACTGCCGTCTCAGACGTCTGACAGGATTGTCCGAAAGGGTTTCAGAGGAAAGAAGTTGTACAAGAGGATTGGGATGATCGATAAGGGATTCATGGAATTTTTGATAACGGGATTTGGAGAGGTCTCTGACAAATGGGACATTGAGGTCATTATGGATGGTAAGGTTTGAAACATAGAATGGAGCATTGGTAATTTTCCTTAGGATTTTTGACTGGAGGGTTTGGAGGCGTTGAGAGTTGGAGGGCTTGGTGCTACCCCACACTTCTAGACCATAGGCCCACGCGGGTTTTAGGACTACATTATAAATTCGAAGCTTGTTGCTCAGTGATAATTTTGACCTATGGTCTAAAAAGACGCAGCAAGAACTTGTATCGTCTTGTAACGTCAGTACGTTTAATTTTAGTGTGTAGCTGCCAGTTCAATCGTCTGTCAAAGGTTTAGGCCAAGATATCGGACGGAGGATGATTGAGGAATGAGAAACTTGATTGAGGGTGACTGGAGGACAAGTATCAATACGAAGGGCGAAAGTGACGTGAACACTTATTAGTTCGTTGATTTTAATCCTCCATTTCCTCAACCAAGGCTCTAAGGTCTATTTTTAAATCTCGGAAACAAATATATATACATATATATATATACATACATACATACATACATACATACATAATATATATAATATATATATATATATATATATATATAAATATATATATATATATATATATATATATATATATACACATACATACATACATACATATATATATATATATGGCTTCCCATAGGAACAGAATAAACTTATATGCCTGTAGTAAGGAAAAAAGCACTATACAGAGCTTTCTCGATATCTAGACAAAACATATGTATTTCATCACTAGCAAATGTTAGGATATAATTTGTCATATACACTATGTTTAGTTGTGAATGCATCTAAATAGCTGATTCTGCTTAGCATAATTTTTTATTGAGGGGCCCAGTTTAGATCGGTCACATTTTTTTTGGGTTAGCGTCCATTTCAAGCAATTGGTTTAGACAACTTAAGGGTAGTCTATCTAAAGGCATGTTAATATTTTTTTAACATGCCTGTTAAAAAACGGAACTGATTTGTAGGAGACTAAATTCAAGGCATATCATATAGTGAGGTGTGTTATTAGAGAGGTAATGAAGGGATTTGAAAAATTTGGATTGGAAAGTTTCAAGTGATTCTATGTATTTAGAAACCCAAATTTCGCTTGAGTAGAGTAAAGTCGAAATAGAATAGAATAGAATAAATTTATTGTTTTCAAGTATTACACTTATACAAATAAGTTGACTTAACATAATAAGAGTAAAGTCGAAATAGTTAGAGCGTTGTAAAGCGTTACCTTAGTATCCCAGCCATCAGACTTACAATTTACTAGAATGTTTCTTACACTAGCTGCTGCTAGCGAACCTTTAGAAATAAAATGTTTTGATGCTTTTAAAAATTTTTATGTATAAGAGAGAGGAACGCCAAGATAGGTAAATGTTTCGACATACTCTACTTTTTGTCGATTGTAAGTTAAGGCACGAAGGTTTTTGGGTTTCGTTGATTTTGAAAAAATGACAGTCTTTGTTTTTCCAACATTGACTTGGAGTTGGTTCTCTTGACAATAAGAAGCAAATCGAGTATCTCTTATGAGCATCAGACCAACAGTACGCTAGGATAACTAAATCATCACAGTACAACAACATTATAAATAAGTCCATAGTCAACTTGATTCCTTTATACCCTTTGGACTTAAAGTAATTAATAATATCAGAAATGAAGATACTGAAAAAGGTCGCTGAAAGTGGGTCCTCCTGTAATAGACCTTGGGAAACACCTTGTCGGCCAAGAAACCTATTTTTATAGATATACTAGCTTTGTCATACAGGGATTTTAACACCATTACCATTTCTGGGCTGAAAATATTAAAAATTGTGCTTACAAGTGTGATTTGGTAACTTTAGACTGCTAATTCAAGACTGCCCTAAAAGATTAAAAGCCATTGAACAGTTTTAGTTTTAGACAGTGCTTGTCCAAAGAACCAATATTACCGATTTTCTGGCTAATTAATGATACGAACTAGTTGGTTAGTTTAAATCTTTCTTTAGGTCACCTTTTTTTAAAATGCATTAATTCTTTTTGTTTTCCCATATTCCTCATAAATATTACATGTGTTTTCTTCTAATTTTAACAGGGACAAATACTTAAATTTTTAAATCATGAAGTATTAACAGAAAAATTCAAAGTAACCATATATTTTAAAAATAAATAATAAAATAATATACTTATAGATATTTATATAAAAAGAAGAAAACGTTAGTAAATAGATTTTGAAATATTTTAAAATAACAAATAAGAGATTGTTAACTCAATTTAAAAAAAAAAACATATATATGCCTGTCGTGTACAAATAAAACATCGACAGTTGTTAACTACATTAACTACACTTTGACACTTGTTAACTACGTTTAAAAAAACCATATATATGCCTGTGGAATTCAAATAAAACTTTGACTCTAGGTAACTACATTTAAAGAAACCATATATATGCCTGTCGAATTCAAATAAAACTTTGACACTAGGTAACTATATTTAAAGAAACCATATATATGCCTGTCGAATTCAAATTAAACTTTGACACTAGGAAACTATATTTAAAAAACCTCATATATATGGTTTTTTAAATATAATGGGTTAATATGGGTCTCATGATAATGGGTTAACATCTTTCATGTGTGACAAATTTATAATTATTCCTATAATTTTCCTCCATTCTTATTATAAAGTTGCTGCAGAGTTATTGTTAAGGGTGAATGAAGTAAAAATATTACATTACCCTTTAACTTTGGTTTTGTAAACTCTCCTAATAAATTTAGAATTTTAGCAATTAGAGAATCACAAAACTGTCAATGTTCCTTTAAACTAAAAAAGAAGAATTTTTATTGAAGTAACTCGTTTACAAACGTCGTCCTGGTCGTTTAGACAGGAAAAAGTGTGTTGGGATTTTCCATCCTTTATGTTAACAGCGCAAACAAATTAATTTATCACCACCTTAACCTATACGAGGCAAAGTAATAAATAAAAGAGAATCAGAAATTCGATTAAAACTAAAAATCGTCAGAATATCTTAATTATTCCATAATTAAGAGTAATAATTTTTGTTCGTCTCAGTGGGACAGTAAATAAAATAGAAACTTGTACTTATTAAGTTAATATGAATATGTTCGCTCTTCGAGTTATTTGCCCGGCTCAATAATTCATATCAAGATTTGTAAGTTTAAGTTTTATCCCCCAACTGCAAAAGATAATGGTTATATATTGGGTAGATAAGTTAGTAAGTTCTAGCTCAGTGTTTTGTTTCTTATCTTTGTTGTCTTTTAAACTTTGAATTAGTTAAAATGTGAAACTTTCTTTAAATATTTTGTTTGTACAGTGCAAGAATAGTTAAATAGTTAATGGAACTAGTAATGTGTGACTTTATGAGCCTTTGCCATGTCTTAGATTGTATTAAGTTTTAATAAATTTTGATTTTTATAATATTGACCAAATATAGAGTTACAGTCGATTCACAGACGTTTAATAAATAGATGTAGATTGCTGCCAAATTATATCAATATGATCCTATATTACTATTAATTGCAACCTTGAGTCGAGATCACTACCACTTAGAATGGTTTCCGCAGATATATGCGTACCTCAATTTTCTTAAACGTATTGCTTATTCATTTACATAAATGTTCCTCCAGACGTTAATAATTACGCTGTACGGAGAGGAACATTTAAATGCGCCAACATTAAACCTTAAAACATGATTCCTATGGAGTAGATAAACCTGAGTTCAAATTTACAAAAATATTTTTGGTAATTCTTACCCAAATGTGTCAACTTTGGACATCCAGACTTGTTTTTTTCTCAAAATAATGAGTTCCTTACAGTAATATAAACTGTGGTGAATAGCTTCTCATCAGTGATTTATTATTTGTATTAGATGATTGAATTTGAATGGTCATTCTTATGAGCATTAGATCACTCCCAAAACAGGACCAACCACCCCACTATGTAAAAGTCAACCTTTTTTTTTACATAAATTGCAAATTATATATAACTAAGACTTATATAAGATGGGCGCCTATAAAGTGGGCACAGCATTCTTTACATCCTTAAAATAGTAGGTGAAATGCGTTTTTTAACTGTAAGTGACAGTAAAATGATTTTTTACTGTTGCTGGTGAAGTTCCTCAAATGTCCACTAGGTGGGCGCTAGCGGTTTACTACAGGGTTATAATAAGTAATAATTAATAAAACTAAATATAAATAAATATGTAAAATAAAAGAATAAATAAATATAGTGAATTAAAATAAAAATAAATAAAGTAAAATAAATTGCGGCGCGGTCTCATAAAATACAAGAATGCACAAGGCGTAATGTTTAGGCTTAATTGGGGAATAATCCGGGGGGAAAATTAATAAATAAAAAAGGAAAATTAGAATCAGTTTATTATTAACAAATAAAAACAGATACAAATACTAAAAAATCATTAGTAGTCAAAGGTTAGTTAGTAAGTTGGTGGGCTCACTCAAATAAGAGACTGCGGGTGGAAGGAGTGTTTACCAGCAAGGATCAAGCTGTCCAAGCGGTTAACCCGGGCAAAACAATTAAGGTTTATCAAATAAATAATCGATCGTATTTGTTAACGAAGTTTTGTCATTTCGGAAAGTGGGTTATTAATTATTTATTATCAAGTGTTTAATAATGATAAATAGTGATTAAGATATTGAAAATAAGCCGCGAGGCGCACGATGCAGGCGATCGAAAGAAGCATGCCGGCAAATTTGTATACATTATACTGTTTTTTTCTAAATAGTTGTTTACTATTACTACACCCGAAAAATAGCATATACTACACGACTGGGAATGGCTTTTTTACCTCGCCTTCTTTTACTGTCTCGCTCTGCCCGACAGTACAGTAAATAACACAGCCACTGTAAATAAAGACCTTTTACAGACTCTTGTAAATAATATACTCTTCCTTATTGAATCTTTTGTTCATAACATAAAAATAAAGTATTTTTTTTTTTATTTTAACGTATAACAATAAATGTTACATTTAAGGTAAAAAAGTGACAGATTTGTCAAGGATTAGCCTAAAAGGTTTTGTTGTAAACATGTCCTCCACATGCTCTGCATGCTAAATAATTCTTATTGTAATATTTGTTGATCTGTTTTAGGGGCACTTATGCCAATCAAAAGTTTACCTACTAAACATTTCTGAAATGAAAATTTAAGAATTTAAACAGTAGTAAAGGCTTCCAGAAAGCAAAAAATTGCTTTGAAATTTGAAAGAAAGCAGTTTGAACAAAAACTAAAATGATGTTTTTTATTTATGTTTTATAAAAATGGAAAGTGTTTAATAAATTAAATCTAAATTTTGAACTCTATAATGTTCGTATACACAACAAATATCTATTAACATAACTGTGTAAATAATAACAAGTTTTCTATTTACCTTCAATTTTACATTATATTTACATATTTTACAAATTAATATTACATCCTACATTTTAATTTATAATTATAAAATAATAAACAGTACATATTTTAATAACAAAAAGAGAGAAGATGTTGAAAGGGCGAACTGATCTCTCGCTTTCAAATTTGTCTAATTATGAGAGTTCCCTAAATTTATGCAACTGAAAATGAGGAAAACATTTGAGAGCGTTTGTAAGATTTAAACAAACTCCTAAATATCTTTATTCTTTTCTTGTATTTATGATCAATAAATATCAATATTTGATAAATGTACCAAGAGTATAAAATATAAAAAGTCTCAAACGCATATTATACATTTACAAAACAGCGAATGATCAGAAGAAAACACGGGACTTAAGTGCATAGCCGGTAAGCACTCGTTTTGCTGCTCTATTGTTGACATTGTTGTTGCATTATTATTTGTTATCTCATGCATTTGCCATACGACCCAACAGCGACGGATGGGAAGGTTCAAAACGGCGCGAGAAATGTTTACCACCGGCGCCACCCCCCCCCCCCCCATTTCCTCCTATTCTTGGTGAGGAGCGAGGCGTATAAACACTATTTTGTCTTGAAAGCAAAAAATACTCCTTAAACATTATGTAGCAGCAATTTGCTGCATAATATAAATAAAAATATTCTCAATGATTTGATTAGGTAGGGACTTTAGTTTATAAAAAGTATTGAACGAATTTATTCATTTTTAAACGACAATTTTTATTTTTTATCCTGTGATACCTGTTGATTTTTTAAAAAAAATTTCTAGTCCTTTTTGTTAATGTTTTTATTGTTGTTCCTTTTAAATTTTAGAAATAGAACATAAATTTGACGATGATAATTCAATATTAGGGGCTTCATTGGTACCCGACTTTAGTGTCAAGGGAAACATAGTTTGCAAATTTTTACATTATTTTGCGTCTTCAGTCAGTTTTTCTTTTTTCCTTTCCCTCTCCCTTTGGGCTCCACCCTTTTTCTTTCTTTTGACATTATAAGCACAGTCCATGTTGATGACTAAAAACTGAAGTAGAAAAACTATGTTTTGTTTATTTATTAACTATTTCTTTAATTAAGGTAATCAATATCAGCAAAATATTAATTTTATAAAATAATAAATATAGTGTATTTTTAACAACTTACCACAGATATCAGGACAATTTAAATATGAATATGAGCATCCTTCAAAGAAATATAAGTAAAATTAAAAGTAATCAACAACAAAAGTAATCAACAACAAAAGTAAGGTACAAAACAGAGAACACATACACTTTATGCGCAGCGCGAACAAGCACTCACACTCACAATACTGTTTACTATATAAATCAACACCGAATCTAATAAAGAATCTATAGCCCTTGTCTTTATAACACAATATAATATATTAAAGAAAAACGAAGAAGAATTAAAATAATTAAACAAAATTTATCGCGTAGTTATAGTTTTTATTAAAAACTAGCAATAGCACATAGAGGTACAAAATTATAGATAGGTATTCTTCTGAATTTTTTTTATACTAGTACATGCGAAAAAAAATATGAAGACATAAAATCAGTTCCTAGAAGTCGGCCGCCTTTGAATTCAATTGTTTGTTAGGAAGCCGCGGCGCAGCGGTACCGGATTGAGATAAAAATTAAAAAATATCTTCCACTTACTACTATCACCTGAATCAATTTACCGAAATAATAAATAATATAAATAAATCGTTTATTTATATAGAAATACCTGTTTACAAAGGTTAAATTACAAATTATAAATAAATAAAATAATATATATTGACCATTTGTGTCGCATAAGCTCAGGGCTTGTGCGCGACACGAGTCTACTCCTTATATTTAATACTTATATCTACTCCTATATCTAATTAAATAAAGTAAAAAGCATAAAAAAGTATACATTTATAAATTTAAGTCAACAACGTTAAACAAACAAAAGAGAAAAAATAAATGTATTGCCTAATTAGGTACCTAAGAATTTTTTAACTTATTTTTAAAGGTCTTGTAAGGGACAGTAGAAAGAATATGTATGGGCAAGTTATTGTACAGTCTAGGAGCTGTGAAAGCACTGTGATTACACGCAGCTGATGTTCTGCAGCTAGGCGCAACTATCCTCTCATCGTCTTGACTTCTAGTCTGATATTTATGTCTGAATAATGGAAAATTAGAAATATTTTTCTTAATTAATAAAATCTGCTTAAATTTGTACAAATCTCTTATATAAGGCACATTAAAATCCTTAAAAACTTGGTCTGAAGCATATCTTATGTTTTTCTTTAAGCAGATTTTAATAATTCTTAATAATTAAGATGCTATGTTAAATAAAATAACATAGCAGATAACAAGTCTTTTTGTCTTGCTATATAAAAAATATGTTCGTGTTTTTATGTGTTATTATGTGCAATAGTAATAATAAATTATACTTTATTAAAATTAATTAAACTTAATTTTACATTTTTACTTTTCCTCGCCATCTACGAAGGTATATAGAAAAAGTTTTGATTTCGTTTTTATCTATTAGACAGTATTAAAGAGGTAAAAAAGGCATAATTTACACGAAATTTTACAATACTTTCTTTAATTGACTTTTTACAATCGATTACTTTTAGCGAATTTAGCGACTAATAACATTTACTACTTAAAAACTAAGAAAATCTATTTTTAAAAAGTAGTTGATTTTTCCCGTCGCTGATTTATTTCTGTAATTTTTGTATTTTTTTGCAAAGTCAACCAACCGGCGCCTCGGGAAATTTCCCGAACGCTCTTATGGCCCATCCGTCGCTGCGACCCAAGTACAAAAATAGCTTGATACACTGCAGTACAAACGTGCGGCAATTGCACGATACACAGCAGTAGTTCAAAAGCCTTGCAGTGTCTTTCCACGGGTCAGTAATGAAAGGCAGCTGATATTCTAAGTATGGCAGATCCTAAGTAATGAATTACATTTTTTTTTGAATAATTGACTTACGAAATTACTCTTTGTATCAAACAATTTCTAAACTCTAAATTATGAATAGGTAGTTAATATTTCTATTAATATTTTTTTTTGCTTCACCCTGAGACTAAATGTTTAGCTATTTGACCACTGGAAGAGTTTATCATCCTCGATAATTATCAATTAAGAACATTTGAGTCACTCAGGATGTTATTTTATTGAAATTTTACTTAACTGGGTAATTTTGAATAGAGCTTGAAATCAACAGTATAGTTTTTGTTTTTTAGCAATTCACTTATTCCTCTTTTTATTTTATTAAAAAATGATATAAAAAAGTTTATTTATTTAAATATGATAATATTGGTAGAGAGGTGGGTAGGAGGAGTTAGGGATCTCCCTGTTTCAATGCTCGAGTATTATGGCCCCTCCCACTCTATCCCTTCTTCTTTCATAGAGTTTCTAATGTCCGTCCCCCACCAGATAGCTCTGGTATATCGTATGCTTCATGTATAGTTTACAAACCGCCGCCATCCTGAACGGCTTCAAGATTTTGTCCTCGGTTGCGCCACCGCCTTCGAGGCCTCCGAACGTCATGCTGAACAACATCATGACGCCTATCGGTACAGTTCCTTTTTAATTTTTTAATAAGGAAAAATCGAATCGTTTTTTCTAAACGTGATGTTCGAAGTGTTGTGTTTATTACATTTTATTTATAATTATTTAATCGAAAAAATTAATTCTGTAATGATTTTACCAGTGATATTATTTATATAAGTGTTAGCAAAGTAAGCGAAACAGTGCGCTTGAGAGCATCGGCTTCACACGAATATATAAGTACTCAGTAATTTTATTTAATCAATTGCACACATCGTTCCTTTAGTGTTTATTAGACTACCATGGTCACCTGATGAATTCTCAAAACGAGCCATTTTGAGTTCTAGAGAATTCCATTGTTTTTTAGCGATCATGGCTGAGAAATTTATTAAACTAAATGTTACAAATAACTGTCCGAATTTTATTAATTTTTATTTTTTTGCGTTGAAATTGGGTTTGTCTTCAAAATATTTCAAAACTATTTCCTTAGATACAGATTGGTTCCATGTTTATCTTGAAAAAAGATAGTTTTGTTGGCGTTGAAAAAATCTCTTTGGTGTCATTCCCCTGAGATTTTTAAGCGCCTAATCAATTAGTTGATTAATGAATTAATTTATTCAGACAATTAATTTAAATCAGTAAATATTTGACTTCAGTAATGTATGAGAACAAATAAATCATAGCGGTATAGTATAGATAAGTTTCTTAGAGGAAATTAGGGGACAATCATAGAATTTATCTTATATACAAAGTAGGAAAAATGTATAGCTTAAACTTCTACAAGAAATCAATGAATAAAAAAGATCATATAACTTACCTAATATAAGCAATAGTACAAGGATATGGGTACAATAAGCTTCTGAAAAGAATTTCATGAAAATTAATCATATCATTTATGATTATAACATAAAATAGAAATAGTCAGATGAGCAGCCTGCTCTGAGCCACAACAATAATTATACTATTCTCAATCGAATGTTCTTACTTCATTTGTACACTTGTCACACAAGAAAATTATAATTTATTATTAGAAAAATATGAATAGATACAAATATATTAAACATAATATTTGTAGTATGCGTGCCCAGCCATTGATGATACCACCAGATTACCTGCATAACCAGAGTAAAGTAATTGCTAATTACTTTACTTTATTTGAGTATTATAGAGTTATAGGTCTAATTTCAACCAACCACATTTTTACTACACTACCTGTAAACAGTTGTCCGTATTCTCTGATTATGCAGGTACTCTAGATATTACTAAACATCAGTATACACCATACACATTGGTATGCACACTATTGTTAAACATTACAGTAAACACCAAAAGTAGTCATTATTCTATCGGTTATGTTTTCGATTCCTAATATGCGTCGAGGAATTCAAAATTCGCAATTTCTCATGCTTGTTCTTTCTACTTGTTGGATTAACAAGATTATTTTCTTATAAAAGTGACAAAATTTTTTCAGTGTACAAATCATAGTGTCACTGTGTCACCCTTAATTCATGAATACTTTTATTTACAAGAACTGAGCTCATAGACTGATGATGTTTCTATGCCCTGGGAATATTTACAATCACTGACTATATCTCTAATTTGCATTATAATGTTGCTTTTAATTCAAAACTAATATTTTCCCTATTTACATGCAGGGAATTCCAGAACTTCTAGTTTCTTATATTAGTTCTTTCGTCTTATTTTACTATAATTATTAAACAAATTTGCGGCAGCCAAAAGGTCTATTGGCAAAGTTAAAAATTTTCAATATCTGATCCTTTAGTCTGTTGCTGTTGAGTTTAAGAACGACTTTTAAACAATCCACCATTTTTGCGAAGAAATAAAAGTATAATCGCTTCTTATGGAGTATCTATGCTTCAGGATCAATTAACTTCCTAATTTTATGCGAGTGATTTCGTATCCCTTTAAAATTGAATATAATTAAAAATTAAATCATTACAATCATTGAAATTGAATATATCCTTATCAACACAATTTACGATATTTTCATGACAATATTTGCAAACTCTAAGCATACAGTTAGTTTTTTGTTTGTGCACCATTATATTTAGTGCCGAGAGTCCTCCCTTTATTAATGTTTATTGGTGTTTCTATGAATGCATAGCAATTATCAGAACTAGGAGTATCTTGTGCTGGTCCTTGGTCCTTACCTTCATTGAGTGGCCATTACAAACCTTCTTAACTACTTACTAAAACATTACCCTTAATTCTCGGTGCCTTTCAGCTAGAGTATCTGTGTCATGAGAATAATGGCAATAAAAGGACTTTTGAACTGTCCACTGTTTTATTTTATGATGAATAATAAATGAAGAATGAAATGATAATATATTCATTGACTTAGTTGGTATTTGTAAGCATGTTTGTAATGTTCTTTGTTGTGTTTTCTATTTATTTGCCATTAATTCATTTGATTAATAAATATATAAAACTTCTGACCTATACAATTGCGAAAAGGATTGTTAAAAAACTGTTATTAAAGATAACATTATCATCGTTACCTGAAAACAGCGATTATATATCTTTAAAAATTGATAAAATTCAATCAATCACTTTTGGGTATCCTCAGTACTCAAACATATAGGAACACTACGTTTGCCCACTTGCCACTGCACCCTCCGGTTCCACAAACTTTTCTTCTTCGTATGCCAACTAAATGAATTGTAGAACAGGCTCCTACGGTTGGTTTGTGTTTACTCGAGTTTTATTACCAACGGCTGGTGGCTGGTTGCGGTACAGGAGTACTATTTTCTTTCTAGCTGCTCACCTTTGGTGTAATTTAATCTAGAACAGTGTTCTAAATGATCTCAGTATTGATCTATAGTATCAATATTTTAGTATTATTCTATTATATTTTGGTGATCCTGTAAATTATTATTTTTTGCTATTCTTTATTACAGGAGCATCCATAAATATTTTTTCTAATCTTATGTTCGGCATATAGGACGGGACCCACCAATTCCTTGACATGATCATAACTGTGTATTTGCTAGTTATATATATTTTGAATTGCTTGAACTTGGAGTATTCTTCCGTTGGCATTCCTCTGTACAGCCAAAAAGTTGGTTTATCTATAGTCATTCAAGGTGGTTAATAAATTTCTTTGCGAGAGGCACAGTCAGGGATATAATACATCATGGATGCTGAATTGCCATGCTGAATGCTCATGGTAATAGAATTGAGTACCCACGACATTGAACTATGACATAGCACATTTAAGAAAACTTCTATCCTTGACGATGTCATCTCTAAAGGTACCTGATGTATTTTGTAAAATCACTTAATATCGAAATAAAGTTTTAAGCAGAAGCCCAACATTATTAGATGACCAAATTACTTAATGTTCTATCTTGACTATTTTAACTCTATAGTGTAAGATGTCTCTTCACGTTTATTTTATATAATATATTTAGTAAATACTTAAGGCTTACTAAACTCTGGCATAGGTTTACTTGCGACTCTTTTAGAGCTCTCTAAAGGCTTACTTAAAGCTTTTTTAAGGTTACCTTAGGTTATCTTATGTCTTAAGGCTCTCTTTAGGCTCGTTTGAAACTCTCTTCAGTTCCAATTGGGGATCAATTAAAGTCTCCTTTAAAAGAGTCATTCCTATTATGAAATTGTATTTCGCAACGCATTTGGTCGTATTTCCTTCCAATTTAAGTTAAATTTTGTGCATTTTAGAAAGCCGTATTAATATGTTTTAATAAAAAAACTACTTTATTTGCTAACAATTATACGCTTGAAGTCAAATATGTTTAAAGTCAATTCATTAAACAAACCATATAATAAAAGAATATACCCAGCGATGCATAACCTTTTGAGATATCTCTGGACTAGCTCAAATATGTAGCAGTTTTTCGTTAAGCATTTTATATTAGTAGCATCTTTTATATGTTGTGTTAAAGATTTGTTCTACGATACCCATCTCTAATTAATCAGAACTATATTTATATTTTGTAGTTTTGTGTTGGTTCTAAATGTTTTCTGCCGGTGTTATAGTTATGGATATTCCCATGTTTGTTAAAATGTTTATTTATCCGAAGAAACCGCTATAATAATAATAATATTGTACGTACATTATAAATAATATTATTACTTCATTATTAGTACAGTTAAAACTGTACATTTTCTAAGCAATTACTAGAATCCGTTCACTATTGTCTAAATTACAATGAAAATGATTTAAAAGATTCATACCTAAAGATATGCTAATATTGTTGATCCTGCATTACTAAACCCATTAGCCAACTCACCAAATTTATCTAAAAAGTTCATAGATAACGGGTTGTGATTTGAAAATGATTCTTTCATTTACTTCATCTTATTTTTCTAGTCAAATAGCGTTTTAAATATTTTTAATGCAAATCAATTGATACAAGAATAATGTTCATTGGACTAGTAATAGATAAATAAATTAACACATAAAACTTAGCTTTCACCAATTAAAAAGTATCATCTCCAGAGTATAAAACAAAACAAAAATGACGGAATACAAACCTAGACTATAAACAAAAGAAAATTCCACCACCAATAGTTGAAATAAATCTACCTTACCCACATAATATACAGTAAATAATTCTAGCGCGGTGGTCCGCTGTCGGGCGAATTTCATGTAGAATACGTGTTTCCGTGCTAAACAACCCATTTCTTGCTTAAGGTTCCGGTTCATGCTTTAGAACCTAAGCAGTAACTCAATTGTCAAGCACTGCTCGTAACTTATTTTGTCTGTATTTTCCAAAGGAAATGCACATAATTATCCAGTTGGTTGCACAAAACTATGCCTCTAAAATTAGAAGTACGCACTATTATTTGCACTAGTTTAAAGCTTAGTTACTTATCTTTAAGCTTAGTCAGTTATCTTTAAAGGTTTTAGCGCATTTCCTTATTTATTAAGGTTTTAGCGCCGGAATTATTTATTTAGTAGTTGTAAACTTATATATCGTAAAAAACTATAAAAATTATCTTTCCAACCAGGATTGTTGTTTAGCACGGAAATACGCATCCAAAGGAAATTCGCCCGACATGCGGACCACCGCGCCAGAATTATTTTGTAGTTGTAAACTAATATTAAGTAAAAAAAACGAAAAAAATTTATCGTCCCTATCAGGATTTGAACCCAGGTACCCTGAGTTTGAGTGCTCGTATTGACTCCGGACCACTGCCGTTCAATTCAGAGGCCCACATTAGATAGAAACGACACCATACTCGAAATTTAATTTTCACGACCGTAATTTTGGTTTACGATAATTTTTGTGGTTTTTTCGACTTTTTTGTAACTTAAAGGTGTCGTATTGACTTCGGACCGGTTTCATTTGATATAGCGTCTCAAAAAACATAAATATTGACCTTTTTCGTGGCAAAAAATATTAACCTTGAATTTTGCCGAGTTTTTTAAAATTTCGCTGACTCAGCAATCCGTGTTAATGACGTCACAAAAACCTGGTTTTCAATAGGGGTTGTGTCCTTTCTAAGGTTGATTTTTGTACCAAGTTTGGTTAAAAAATATTGATCCGTTCGAAAGATAGAGTGTTTACAAGAAAATGTCTTGCAAAACGTATGTTTTCGTCATTAGGGACCTCTGAAACGGATTTGTGTCGTGGTCCGAGGTTCGAATTCCGCCATGACGCCTATCCCATTAGCGAATTTTTTCCAAAGGAAATTCGCTAAAAACGTATCAGATTAATTAAGTATAACATAAAGCAAAAAAGGAACACCTTACATAAGAAATTTAGGAATTGATAAAGACTAAAACAATAAAATTACCGCCTTTTATGCTCAATTGTTCGTTTTTTGTTCAATTTTAAGTTAGCAACTTTTCATTCTTGGGAAAATCAAAAGACCGGACAATGTAAATCTTGTTACAGTGTAGTTTCTCTAAATTTATATGAACTCTTGTAATAAGTTGCATGGCTTATGTTTTGTGTGTATAATATATATGTGTTTGTTTTATGTAATTGGCATCTGAAATTCTGTTATTTTGTCAGATGCGTAATGCGTAATAGTAGTTATGATTTTCAGTTTTACTTTTTTTTTATAAAGTATTTACTATAGGGTAAATACTCTATTGTATACTCTATAATACTTTCTTAAATCACTCTTTACTCTCTATTACTTTCTTTAATACTCCATTGTACTCTTTAGTTTTTTTATCGCTTTATTTATTTTGTCCTGTGGTTTAATTTAACTTTTATCAATAATTCAGAAGCTTGATCAAGCGTGATAATATTAATCTTAATATGTATAATAAATTTAGAACAAAACTATGGCATTTGTTTATATTTTAGCAATTATGTTTTCTCTTTAGTAAGTAACATTAGCGATATTTTCAAAGGAAATAGCTAATAGTTTGTCGTTTGTCTAATGAATTATGATGTGGCTATTCCTATAGGACGAAGTTTAAGAATGTATGTTACGTACGAATTAAACACAATTTTAATGCAAGTTTAACTGAGAGCGTCCAAGTAAAATGTTTACTACACGAATGATCAAAGACATTCATGTAGTGATTAGGAGATTTCCAAATTTATGCTACTGACGTGAGAAATCAACCAATCAGAGAGCTATATTTTGTTCACCGGGTACTGTGCACTTGTTTTCTTATTAGTATTTCAACTAACATCTTTTGTTATTTATCTAACTCATTTTTTTTATTGTCTTAATTTTTTTATTTTACACTATTTTAGACTTTAAAATGTCATTTGGAGTTGAATTTAATATTTTTTGCAATTGAATTAGATAATAGACTTTGAAATGTTGTTTGTGTTTGAATAAGATCATAAAATTTGGAATGTTATCTGCCGTTAAATTGAATCCAAGAGCCAGGCTTGAAAAATGTGACTCATTTTGTACTACTTCAAACCAAATGTTTCTGAAATTTTCCTTAAATCATGAAGGAAGCATAGAGCCCATCGTATGAATGCGCTCGGTTAAAATATTAGAAAATCGCACAAATTCTAGTTTTCTTGCAATAAGTGGTTCCCTGTAGGTCGTGTGCAAAACATATGAAAGGTACGTTTTTTACAGCTGATAAAATTTCCTATAAAACAAGTATTTTTTTAAGATCAGATAACTACAATTAAATTTATGATATTTGATAAACAGCAAAAAAATGTACAAAAAGGCGATAATTTTTCAATGAAATTCACTGACTTAGCATAAATTAATTATTTTTTTGGTGTTTTTGAAAGAGTCATAACTTTGGTTGTAGTCATCCGATTTTGATGATTAAACTCTCGTTTTATAGAACATTCTATTACCTGTAAAACATGTTTTCTTCGTGTTTTGCACACTGTGGATCTACAGGAACCACTTATTTAATGAAAACTGGAATTTGTGCGATTTTCCAATTTTTTGAGCATGCGCAATCATATGAAGGGCTTTACTCTAAAAAGGAAAACTTTTTTTTTATAATTTAATGTGTATTTTCAGAAAAATTTGTTTTGAAGTAGTTCAAATTGAGTCACATATTTCAGGTCCGGTTCTTAGACTTTTATATCATATTGGGCTGTTATTTAAAGTTGAACTATATCATAGAATTAAAATGATATCTGTATAGAAAAATAAGATCGTAACATTTTACATGATATTTGAAGACAAATGAGGTCGTAGAATTCAAAATGTTATCAGTAATAGATTGTTGAAATGTTACCTGCCGTTGAATTTAAAATAAAATGTTTAAAATAAAATTTAAAATGTTATTTATAGTTAGACTAAATCAAAACAAAGCATATACTCATTTGTATCTTTAACTACTTTACTACTTTCGACATAGAAATTAGTACCGAATTTGCAACCATGCTGGTTTTTTAGACCAGTTAAATGATAATGGTTAGATCAAAATCAGAATTGTAAATGTCAGACTTGTTACTATAACATTACTTGATGCTTTGAACAATGATGAGAAATGTATCGCTATTTTCTTAGGTATAAGAATAGCTTTCCATACTCTGTAAGCCATACTGACCTATAAAATTCTGGCGCGGTGATCCGCATGTCGGGCGAATTTCCTTTGGGATGCGTGTTTCCGTGCTTAACAACAATCCTGGTAGGGACGATATTTTTTTATCGTTTTTACATAATATAAGTTTACAACTACAAAATAATTCTGGCGCGGTGATCCGCATGTCGGGCGAATTTCCTTTGGATGCGTGTTTCCGTGCTTAACAACAATCCTGGTAGGGACGATAATTTTTTTATCGTTTTTACATAATATAAGTTTACAACTACAAAATAATTCTGGCGCGGTGATCCGCATGTCGGGCGAATTTCCTTTGGGATGCGTGTTTCCGTGCTTAACAACAATCCTGGTAGGGACGATATTTGTTTATCGTTTTTACATAATATAAGTTTAAAACTACAAAATAATTCTGGCGCTGTGGTCCGCATGTCGGGCGAATTTCCTTGGGATGCGTGTTTCCGTGCTTAACAACAATCCTGGTTGGAATGATAATTTTTATAGTTTTTTTTACTCTATATAAGTTTATATCAATTAAATTAATGATATTAATTTAATTATTATTATTAATTAATATTAACATTAATTAAAATAATTAATATAAAAAATTCTTTTGAAATGGCCAATATTTTAAGAAATAACCCCCCTATCTTAGATGACGATGATATTTTAATATATCTAGATGTAGTGTCTTTATTCACTATTGATGTGGCTAAATCTATAATTTATGATCTGTATCCCCAAATTTTTGCTTCCATATCCATAACTTATAACACTTTTATAACTTTAGTTAATTTTTGCCTTTCAAAATCATATTTTAGCCATAATAACATTTTATATTATCAAAAAATGGTCTTCCGTCCGATGGGTGACTCTCTGTCACCTATCGTTGCAGATTTAGTCCTTGATCATATTTTTTCTTTAATTATTGACAAATATGTAACTAAAATCAAAATAGTTAAGAAATATCTTGATGGCAGTTTTTTAAAAATAAATAAATCAATAATAAGCGAATTTCTTCACAGTTTTAACGATTTCCACCCAAATCTAAAAATCACTTTAGAAAAGTAAAATAACTCTTCCATACCCTTTTTAGATATAATAATCATTAAAACACCCGACAATACCCTTCATATTAAACATTACACCAAGCCCACCTATTCTGGCAGATTTTTAAACTATTTATCCCATCAACCCTAATTGTATCAAATAAATTGTGCCATAAACCTTATCCACAGAGTTTTGACCTTAAGCGATGCACAATTTGCAGCTGAAGCCACCATAAAAATTATAGATATACTATAAGAGAAAACAATTACCCTGATAGACTATAGCTCCAACCTATTGTTTCGTTACCATAACCCACTTATCCGAATACCTCCTATTGCTGCTAATGATACCGACCGACCGAATAACTTACCTACTTACCACTCTCTTACCTACATAGGACACCCTACATACAAAATTAAAAGACCCCCTCACTAATGCCCAAAGATGCAATGTTATATACAGAATACCATATAAAGACTGCCCCCAAGCATTCACAGGAGAGACCTCTCAACTTTTCAAAAAAAAGACTTGACACACATAACAACCAAATACTTTACAACTCTTACCTTACGGCCTTATCAGAACATATGACAAAACTTGACCACCGACCAGACAAGGAAAACTGTCTTATACTTTTCAGAACCACATACAGACAAAAGGAATTTTTTAGAAATGCTCTATATAAAAGCTGACAGAGACAGTATGAACAAAAAACAAGACATTAACAATCTTAGCAGTATTTATTATAATATTATCTTAAAATCTTAATTTTTCCTTTACCTTTTTGTAATTTCATTTAAAATACATTTACTTAGTTAGACACGTGACATAAAAAACATTCAAAATTTCATTAATTTTCAAACTTTCTCATTTTGTCATTTTAAGAACTGAAGAAGCTCAGGATCCCTGGGCGAAAGTTCTTCGTGAATTTATTTTTAATACATTTAATAAAAAAAGGAAGTCTTCTTTAATTTAATTAATATTACAATTTAAAACAGTCCAAAAAGCTAAAGTTATATAAGTTTATAACTACTAAATAATTCTGGCGCGGTGGCCCGCTGTCCGGCGAGTTTTATTTAAAATACGTGTTTCCAAAAGGTTTTAGCGCATTTCCTTTGAAAAATACAGACAAAATGAGTTACGAGCAGTGCTTGACAATTGAGTAACTGCTTAGGTTCTATAGCATGAACCGGAACCACGCAATGGGAATGGTTCTTGCATAAGCAAGAAATGGGTTGTTAAGCACAGAAATAGGCATTCTAAATGAAATTCGCCCGACATCGGACCACCGCGCCAGAATTATTTAGTAGTTATAAACTATTATTTAAAAAACTATACAAATTATCATTTCAACTAGGATTGCAGTTAAGCACGGAAACACGCATCCATAGGAAATTCGCCCGACATGCGGACCACTGTCCACACGCCTAGGCATTCAACAGATTTTCTTAAACAAAAGTAATAGTCATGGCTGATGTTGTTAGGTCGCGGTCTTGCGTTCCAAGCTCAGTCTAAGACTCATTTTGTACCAATAACTAATTCTTACAAGACATAATAATTTTATTTAATATTTAGCTACAACGGTACAAATGTTATTTATAACTTAGTTATTTCTGCGAGCTGTATTCACAGGCCTGTTTTCTTCATCAAGTTATTGAAAGATTGTCCCTATAAATACGCAGGCTTCTTGACCTCATTCGATACAACGTAGGTTTTTCAAATTCCGTACGCAAATGCTAACTTCATTTCGGTACGACATTGGTATTACGGTATCGAAATAGTTTACATAAGCAGGTACCTCAGGTTTATCCATCGGTGAATTCATCCGCCAATATTCCTTGCGAGTAGTGGGGATTTGCCGACTTCTAAAGGAAATAAATTGACAAAGCTTTTATTATGCATTTAAAAAAAGTTGACTAACGTTTTTTTATCAAATTAATCGAAAAGCACGCTCTTTTTGCATATGGTAAAATGCTTCCATCTTCTTTTATAGGAAGCAGACACTCTTTAAAATATATTTGTATAAATAATACTTGTTTCTGCGCTGTTGTTTTAATACATTGTTGCTAGTTAATAAGCTGGATGAATATCTTCAGTTCTAATCTTCAAGACGAGTTATGGAAAAACTTTGGATTTAAGTGGCAGTCTGTACCTAACAGATATTAGGGTCAGGTGAAACATAGGTTCAAGGGACTGCGAGGGCACGTGCCTGAACAAATATTGCAAGTTTTTATTGACTTAAACCCTTTTTTTTTACTAATGTTGACTTAGGAAGTACCCTTCAGTTTTATTGTTGTATCACTTACAGATACTAGTTTGAAACTTTATTAATAAAAGCATAGATCTCTTACTTCAAGGGTCAATTTGTACAGTAGAGTTAATTAAAAACCAGATGTAGAACTAAGATTGTCTCATATCGTCACAGATTCAAAATTAATGCTTTCTTTAAAAACAGTGTCGCCTTCCTGGAGTGACTATGATGAACAATTAAATTAATTGTCAATAATTCAATTAAAAAATTAGATTTAAATATTATAATAAGAAAAGCAAACAGAAAAATCCTTCAGAGAAGTATTAGCTTCATAAAAGCACTATACAAATCAACTGTACTGTAAAATTATTTTTCAAATAATAATTTTACAATGAATTTTTATTTATTATTAAATTAAATAAATTACAATTTTCATTTTTTTAATTTCTGGATTCTTTTTAAAATTCAAATGGTCACATTGCATGATGTAAGCCAAATATAAGAATGAATATACTGAATTAATTATACATAATATGAGGTGTTCAACAAGGCTTACATCAAGTAAGCCTTGTTGAACACCTCACATCATGTATAATTCATTCTCTCTTTTGAATTGGTTTAAAAATCAATATCATGAAGCGCCAAAAATGTACATTCATTAACAAATTCATTCAAAATTTCTTTCCGGAATTCAAACTCAGTCGCATAAATTTAAACGCTCCTAAATAACTGAGCCAATTATAATTATTATGCTTTACCTTGCTCCATTATCGCACCTTTTATCAAACAGACATACTGCTTCCGTATTCTTTTTTTAAATTTTTATTATATATTTTTTTTATAAAACTTATTATAAAGGATTTTCATCGATATTGATATTAAAATACGTGCCCTCGGCCGCTCCGCAGCGTCGACCCTTCAGTCCACTTCGTGATCCGCTCGCTTCTTTGTGGCCGCTCCTCGACCACTTTGTTGTTGTTTTGTATTATATGTTGCTTCAGTTTTGTTGTTTCAGCATTATTTGTTGCTACATAAACATTTGCCATGTATTTAGATAATTTCTCGTTACATCGGCCTGTTCCGCGGGCCTGCGAGAGACTTGCTGTTTTTGTTTTAGTATATATAGATATATATGGGATTTAGCCAGCGTATTTAGCGAATTTTAAAGTAAGACTCGCCGGGGCAATTTAGACGTATACATATGTACAACAGGATATATGAAGCGTTGTCCAATTATTGGTTCATTGTATAGTAAAAGAAACCTTCTTTTTACTCAGTAGTGCTGAGTTCATTATGGTCGTAATGCTAATAACATAGTCTGACTATCCGGAGTGATTGCGCATGCTGAAATAAGTGGTTCCCTGTGAGTCGCTTGCATGAAGAGAACATTTTTTAAAGATGATAAAATGTTCCATAAATCGAGTGTTCAATCATAAAAATGGGATATCTACGACCTAAGTTATGGTTCTTTCAATACACTAAAAATTGCTTAATTTACGTCAGCGAGTTTCTTGAAAAATATATTGACTTTTTGTCCATTTTTTGCCATTTAAATATCATAACTTTAATTGTAGTTATCTGATTTTAACGAAGAGGATTTTAAGATAATGTTATCAGCTTTAAAAATATACCTTTTATGTTTTGCACACGACTGTCAGAACCACTTATTGCGAGAAAACTGGAATTCGTGCGATTTTCTAATATTTTGAGCGAGCGCATTCATACGAAGGGTCCCACTTTGTATAGGCAGACTATGTTTTTTCTTCATGATTTAAGCTATATTTTCAGAAACATTTGGTTTAAAGTAGTACAAAATGAGTCACATTTTTTAGGCCTGGCTCTTGGACTATATGGTTTAAGTTAGGTGATTTATTTTAATTTGTAATTTAATTTACAGATTCTAAAGATACCATCATGAAATAATTTACACAATATCAAATTTTTCACTCCTCTTCTTTATATTTGTTTAAAATCAAATCACGTATATAAAAGGTTTATTTCTTCAAGAAAAGAAAGTTTGTTTCAGAAATACAAAAAAGTGTCGTTTGACGTGGGGTTAAAGAAAAGTGGAAAATGTCGAATAAAATCTGTGTTTGAAAGCTTAAGAGCAAGAAAATGATCAAGTTTACCCCATATAGAGATAAATAGCTGCGATTCACTCCTCGATCCTTTCGACATTTTTTACAACTCACATGTACCTATATTCAATTCCTTACACCTCTCCGTGAAACTTTAAATCCTTCTTTTATGGCTCGGTAATAAAACCAAGTTGGTAAAAGTCAAGTGAATAAGTCTCGAGGTAAATCAAATAAAACTTCTGTGCATTTTGCTTTATTATTTTAAGAGTTTATTCTTTTATTATGTAATTATTTTTATTGCTGTTAATAGATATAATAAGTATTATTGTTTTTAATAAATAATAAGATTTATTTAATAGTTCTAGTCTCAATTGCTAGAAAGAGGCGTAAGAGACTAAAAAGCATTCATATATATATATATATATATTATTATATATATATATATATATATATATATATATATATATATATTATATATATTAAATATACAGGGTGGAACATTTCAGATGCACACCCTCTGCTAAAATGGTTAAAATGGAGATAAGAGAGTCGGAAAAAGTCTCCACCCCTAGGTAATCGACCTCAGTGACCTCAAATATGTCATTATTTTTTCGGTAACTATTTGGCAAATATGGTAATTTTATTACCCGAAATGGTAATTCCTCTTAACTTTAAAAAGTTAAATTGGGAGCATACCATGGTATGAACATGTTTAAAAACTACATTATGTTCTAAGAAATTTGATACCAATATCATAAAATTCCGGTAATTTTTCTACAACCTATTGTGTAACATACATACACACTTTTATTCTTGAAAATTGCCATATTTTTGGAACAACAAAATGCACACCCCTGCTAAAATGGTTAAAAATGGAGATAGAGAGTCGAAAAAAGTCTCCACCCCTAGGTAATCGACCTCAGTGACCTCAAATATGTCATTATTTTTTCGGTAACTATTTGGCAAATATGGTAATTTTATTACCCGAAATGGTAATTCCTCGTTAACATTAAAAAGTTAAATTGGAGCATACCATGATATGAACATTTTTGAAAACTACATTATGTTCTAAGAAATTTGATACCAATATCATAAAATTCCGGTAATTTTTCTACAACCTATTGTGTAACATACATACACTCTTTTATTCTTGAAAATTGCCATATTTTTGGAACAACAAAATGCACACCCCCTGCTAAAATGGTTAAAAATGGAGATAGAGAGTCGGAAAAAGTCTCTACCCCTAGATAATCGACCTCAGTGACCACAAATATGTCATTTTTTTTTGGTAACTATTTTTGGCAATATGGTAATTTTATTACCCGAAATGGTATTCCTCGGTAACTTTAAAAAGTTTAAATTGAAGCATACCATGATATTGAACATTTTTGAAAACTACATTATGTTTTGAGGAAATTTGATTTCAATATCATAAAATTCCGGTAATTTTTCTACGACCTATTTTGTAACATACATACACACTGTTATGTTTGAAAAATTGCAAGAAGGGGTAATAAATTTATTCTTACTAGTAACTTACATATTATTAACTCTTGAAGAATAAATTTATTATGTTCGAATAAATTTGTTGTGTTTTTATTTTTATAATGGTTTAGAATCACGATGTCAGCAAGAAAATGGGCAACACTTTGAACACCTTTCCCTGGGAATAACCTAAATTTCTTAATCCTTTCCTATATTATGTATCTAGTAATCCTGGACCTCTCCTCAAATCCTATCTAAGTCCTAATATTAATTATTTCTAAAGTTATTGACCTATCTATAAAGTTTACCTTATCCATCTACTCCCCCCCAAATCTCTTCAAAAACTAATTTATAACTATCTAATCTATCTCAAATATCACATCTATCTACACCCCCCCCCCCAAAATTCTTTCAAAAACTAATTTTATAACTATCAAATCTATCTCAAATATCACATCTATCTACTCCCTCCCAAATCTATTCAAAACTAATTTATAAACATCTAATCTATCTCAAATATGACATCTATCTACTCCCCCCCCCCCCAAATCTATACAAAATTTAATTTAAAATATCTAATCTATGTCAAATATGACATCTATCTACTCCCCCCCCCCCAATCTACTATCAAAAGTTATTTATAACTTATCTAATCTATCTCAAATATCACATCTATCTATAACTCCCCCTCCCTCCCCCATCCCCAAATAATCTATTCAAAAACTTATTTCTAACTCTTCAATCTATTACTCTATCTGCTATATGCATGTATGTTACACAATAGGTCGTAGAAATTACCGGAATTTTATGATTATTGGTATCAAATTTCTCTAAACATATGTAGTTTTCAAAAATGTTGATATCATGGTATCCTCATTTAACTTTTTAAAGTTAACGAGAAATTGCCATTTCAGGTAATAAAATTACCATATTTGCCAATAGTTACCAAAAATAATGACATATTTGTGGTCACTGAGGTCGATTACCTAGGGTGGAGACTTTTTCCGACTCTCTATCTCCATTTTTAACCATTTTAGCAGGGGGGTGTGCATTTTGTTGTTCCAAAATATGGCAATTTTCAAGAATAAAAGTGTGTTATGTATGTTACACAATAGGTTGAGAAAAATTACCGGAAATTTTATGATATTGGTATCAAATTTCTCAGAACTAATGTAGTTTTCAAAAAATGTTCATTCATGGTATGCTCCAATTTAACTTTTTTAAAGTTAACGAGGAATTACCATTTCGGGTAATATAAAATTACCATATTTGCCAAATAGTTACGAAAAATAATGACATATTTGAGGTCACTGAGGTCGATTACCTAGGGGTGGAGACTTTTTCCGACTCTCCTATCTTCATTTCTAACCATTTTAGCAGGGGGTCTGTGCTATTTTGTTGTTCCAAAATATGGCAATTTTCAAGAATAAAAGTGTGTATGTATGTTACAATCGGTCGTAGAAAAATTACCGGAAATTTTATGTTGTAATCAAATTTTCTCAAACATGTAGTTTTCAAAACTGTTAATATCATGTATGCTCCAATTTAACTTTTTTAAAGTTACGGGAGGATTGCCATTTCAGGTAATAAAATTACCATATTTGCCAATAGTTACCAAAAAATAATGACATATTTGGGTGCCACTGCTGAGGTCGATTACCTAGGGTGGAGACTTTTTCCGACTTCTATCTCCATTTTTAAACCATTTTAGCAGGGGGTGTGCATTTTGTTGTTCCAAAATATTGGCAATTTTCAAGAATTAAAGTTGTGTATGTATGTTACACATAGGTTGTAAAAAAAATTACCGGAATTTTATGATATTGTATCAAATTTCTCAGAACATAATGTAGTTTTCAAAAATGTTCATTCATGGTATGCTCCAATTTAACTTTTAAAGTTACCGAGGAATTACCATTTCGGGTAATAAAATTACCATATTTGCCAAATAGTTACCGAAAAAATTAATGACATATTTGAGGTCACTGGGTCCGATTACCTAGGGGTGGAGACTTTTTCCGCAGCTCTCTATCTTCAATTTCTAACACTTTTAGCAGGGGTGTGATTTTGTTTGTTCCAAAATCAAAATATGGCCTTTTAAAGACTAAAAGTGTCGTATTTGTATGTTACACAATAGGTCCGTAGAATTCCGGAATTTTTTATGCTTATTGGTATCCAAAACTTTTCAGAACATAAATGTCAGTTTTCAACATGCTTCATATTCATGGTAGCTCCAATTTGATCCTTTTTTTAAAGTTAACGAGGACATTTCACATTTCGGGTATTAAATTACCATATTGCAATCCGTACCGAAAAACTAATGACACTATTCTGAGGTCACGTGACCGGGTCGATTACCTAGGGGTTGGAGACTTTTTCGCACTCTCTATCTCCATTTAACCATTTTAGCAGGGGGTGTGATCTCGAAAGTTCCACCCTGTTCATATTTAATCTATATTTAATATTTATTATAATATAATATATATATATTTATATATATATATATATATATACTATATATTATATATATATATATTAATCGTATTTGGTTCCGAAATTTTTTCCCGTCATTGTTATGGTGTTAATTATAAAGTATAAGCTCAAAATCGAACGTAAAAAATTAATATTAATATTGATTTTTAAAACAAAAAACAAGAGGTTTAGTAGAACCGTGTATCACTTTCGTAACCTCAACATATACATATATATTATATATGTTATTATATTTATTTGTATATACATATATGCGGTTTATCTTTCCTTCTTAAGTAATAATATTTAAGTTGTATTACAAGCGCAGATCTCCCCTCTGCAGCGCCAGTTCTTTTTCAAGAACTAAAGCAGAGGGTACTTTATTGTAACAACTTTGTGTTACCTTTGTAAAAAAATTAAATAAAGGAATTATAATAATATATATAGAATTATATAATATTTATAACTATATTATATATATATATATATATACTATTGATATATATATACTATATATATATATAACAATTCTGTCTTCATCTAAGGACTTGTCTCGTTCAGAATTCGTCAGTAGAAATGTGTAAGACGTTATATTTTACCAGGCTATGTATATGAATTCGCACGTTGTTTTATTGCGTGTTAAATATTTTCGTTGCATGCCCCCATGCCCATGGAAGTAAGCATTGCAAAAGAATGTAGGGCGGCTTGCCCTAAATTTTTTGTGTTAATAATATGTTTATTTATTTAAAAAAATATACCGGACGCCCTTTTCCCCGACACTAAACAGTATGTTATGTTACAAGACTGTAAAGTAAGTCTTTTCTTACCATGGCGACTATATTTACTGGCGAGAAAAGCGAGATAGTAAAAGAACCAAGATAAATAGAACATTAGGTACGATATACCTGGGAACTTTTCCTCATTACATCGGATTTGCTACGCTCATCCTCCATACTTTTCACTTGCCTTGCTCGTCCTAAGGTAGTAAATACATTTGTTTTATTCGTAGCGGTTATCCATCCAGGCACTGAACACGCTCAATGTAGCTTAACTTTTATGATCAAACAAAAATCATCACGCTTGTACTTAATTTCAACTGAATTTGATCATTTCCCGATTTTTTACATTTTAAAACAAAAACGTTCACAAGTCATTTGATAAAAATAGAACTAATGCTTACCTATAATGGGAAAACTGCTGAAACTTGGCACATAGGTTAGTCTCATAAATAGCAACCTGCGTTCCAAATTCAATTCGATCGTACATTTTTTCACGTTTTATGATTTTTTAAATTTTCATTAAATCATTATTGCGGGTTAATGACGTCATAAAAATTAGTTTCCGAATAGCACAACTACACCTATAGACTGATTTTAGTACAAAGTTTCAACTCTCTAGCATAAATACACTGGCGCTACGATGATCAACGACACACAATACATACAGACACATATCACGTTGAGAAGACTTGTCATACACATAGAGAACTTAGTGAAAACTTGTCAGGAGGCCGTGAAGATATCTGAAACGGATAATTCCGGTGACATCCCGGTTTCGGATTGTTTTGCAAACACAATACTTCAACTCTGTGCGTGTGTATGTGTAAATGAGGAAAAGTAAAAATTTAAACGCGATAGAACAAATAATACTTGTATACACGGAATGTGTATAAGAGCAAAATACAAATATGACGATGTATGGACTCGATTCTGTCACGACTCCGTCCTGCGTTGTCATGTTAAGCGGCTTCAAACCGTTACACCTGTCAGTGTCGTTCCCGCGAGTAATGGCGCCAGCAAAACTAGCCATCTCTATTTCTTTATTTTTCCTCATATCTCTTCAAATACCGGGAATTTAAGTGTAAATTCGTATACATATATTATTTAAAAAAGATTATACAATAAATATGTGCTGATACCCATTTAGAATCATTGCAAGAGAAGAAACAAAGATATTTTAACTGTTTAAAAACTTCAAATCCTATCTGCTTGAGGGCAATTTTCCAAAGCAAATTTCCTTAGGTAAAATGAGCTTATAAGACTGAGTTGACGGAGGGGCAATGCAATGTGGATTCACATTTTTGTCGACAATAACGTTTATGAGGTTATTTGGAACACGAAAAAATGTTTCGATTGATTTTAAATCCAGCTCTCATGAAGTCATGCATGAGACATACAAATCTACCAAGTTTCATTTCATTATAAGCATATTGGTTCAAGTGTATACCTTTACATAATAGATGAGTACACTTAATATAAAATATAAGTATATAGTTACATTTTATATAAATTTAAGTAAGTAACTTAAGTAGTTAATTTAAGTTTAATTTTTATCAAATGAAAAGAAATCGAGTGCGGGGTAGCTCGGAACTTTTCCTCATCACATGCAATTTGCTCTGCTTGTCCCTACTTCGGACTCGCTCTGCTTGTCCTCCCTACTTCGGACTCGCTCTGCTTGTCCTCCCTATTCGGACTCGCTCTGCTTGTCCTCCCTCTTCGGACTCGCTCTGTTGTCCTCCTACTCGGACTCGCTCTGCTTGTCCTCCTACTTCGGATCGCTCTGGCTACTTGACTTGCTCGCTTGTCTCCCTACTACTCGCTTGCTGACTTCGGACTCCGCTCTCTTGCTTTCATCCTACTTCGGACTTCGGAATGCTTGTCCTCCTACTTCGGACCGCTCTGCTTGTCCTCCCTACTTCGGACTCGCTCTGCTTGTCCTCCCTCCTTCGGACTCGCTCTGCTTGTCCCCCTACTTTCTGCTTGTCCTCCCTACTTCGGACTCGCTCTGCTTGTCCTCCCTACTTCGGACTCGCTCTGCTTGTCCTCCCTACTTCGGACTCGCTCTGCTGTCCTCCCTACTTCGGACTCGCTCTGCTTGTCTCCCTACTTCGGACTCGCTCTGCTTCTCCCCGGACTCGCTCTGCTTGTCCCTCCTACTTCGGACTCGCTCTGTGTCTAACTTCGGACTCCTACTTCGATGCTCTGCTTGTCCTCCCTTCGGACTCGCTTGCTTGTCCTCCCTACTTCGGACTCGCTCTGCTTGTCCTCCCTACTTCGGACTCCGCTCTGCTTGTCCTCCCTACCGGACTCGCTCTCTGTCCTCTTCGACTCGCTCTTGTCCTCCCTACTTCTCGCTCTGCTTGTCCTCCCTACTTCGGACTCGCTCTGCTTGTCCTCCTACTTCGGACTCGCTCTGCTGTCCTCCCTTCGGACTGCTTGTCCTCCCTCTCGGACTCGCTCTGCTTGTCCTCCCTACTCGACCTCTGCTTGTCCTCCCTACTTCGGACTCGCTCTGCTTGTCCTACTTTCGGACTCGCTCTGCTTGTCTCCCTACTTCGGACTCGCCTGCTTGTCCCCTACTTCGGACTCGCTCTGCTTGTCTCCCTACTTCGGACTCGCTCTGCTGTCCCTACTTCGGACTCGCTCTGCTTGTCCTCCCTACCTACTTCGGACTCGCTCTGCTTGTCCTCCTACTTCGACTCGCTCTGCTTGTCTCCCTACTTCGGACTCGCTCTGCTTGTCCTCCCTACTTCGGACTCGCTCTGCTTGTCCTCCCTACTTCGGACTCGCTCTGCTTGTCCTCCCTACTTCGGACTCGCTCTGCTTGTCCTGAGAATATAAAACTCACCAAATGTATACTGCAACAGGTCTTCGGACTCGCTTAGCGTGCCTTAGATAGTAAATACGTTTATAAATTATCTATTATGTAAAGGTATATGTACTGTAGTCATTTGATACAAATTAAACTAATGCTGATGATAAGATGAAACTTGACACGTATGTTTGACTTATATATGAATTCATGCGTGCCAAATCTCAAACTGATCGCTAAATATTTCTGCGTTTTATGAATTATCGAGATTATTGCGGGTTAATGACGTCATAAATATTATCTTTTGAATAGCTCAACTACACCTTAAGATTGATTTTTGTACCAAGTTTAAACTTTCTAAAAAAATCGCTAGGGGCTACGATGATAACAGGCACACACGCACGCACACACAAACACACACACATAATGACAGACAACTTGAAAACACTTATGAGGTCTTAAAAACACCTGAAACCGATAATTCCGGTGACATCCCAGTTTCGGCTTATTTTGTAAATATAATACTTTGCCGATATATGTACGGTACATAAATGAGGAAAAGTTCCAAATTAGTATACGTTTTCTAAATTGTATAATTACATAATAAACTAGAAGAATAAATTTTCCGTTGGAGGGAGAGCAAAGCGAAGTTTGAGACCTTGTTAGAGATTTTTATATTCTAAGGGCGAGCGCAGCTAGTCCGAAATAGAGAGGATGACCGTAGCAAATCCTATGTGGTGAGAAATGGTTCCGAGGTACCCCGTACCTATTTTTTTTTAATAAAAGATAGTTCGTATTAATAAATGATACTAATTTGCTATATAGTATAAAGGTTAAGTTTACTATGTAGTCTCGTTAGGTTTAACATTTAAATACGTATAGCTGGAATAGCCTAACTATTTGATATATAGTACTATATATCAGGTAAACAGCAAGCACTTGAAAATGATCACGGAGAGTTGTTATTAAGAGCAATAAAAATGTTGAGCAATCTAACTGTTGTACTGTAAATTTTGATTATGTTTTAGCGCCTTTCATCTAGATCTTATTTTAGTTAAAGTCACTTTTTCATTAAAGTTGGTAACACTGATTTAGCAACATAACCTGTTGATTTTGAGCTTTTTTACGCATACATAGAGATATATTACTAGAGGGGCCCTATTGGTTGAATTTGAAACATCGAAAAGTAACCTGACCACACTATTATCATTATATCAAATAAACAGAACAAAAAAAACAGTAAATTATATAGTAGAATGTTTAAAATACAAATCACAACAAAACAATATGTGAGAAGCTCAAAACATTGATTAATTATAACCTCAACTCCCTCTTGGAGGAGGTTTCAATGAGGTTACACAGAGCCCTGAGAGCCCCACTAAAAATGTTTCAGGCCTCTCATGTATTAAGATAGGCTCAGAGAGTAAATATGGCGGCGCTCGGTACAACACGTTTTATTCACCTTCTAGTTTTCTTTTAACTTTCAATCGGTTTTAGATAGTTTAAGTTACTAAAAGTTATACCAAAATCTTTATTATTTATTGGTGTAGGGGCAAATAAATAAAAATTTAAAAGCAGTGCCTATAAATAAAATAATAGTGAAAATAAAATCAGTGATTCATGGCTTTCAAAACTAATGAGGTAAATTTCGCTATATTTTTCATGTGATCATAAATATTTTATTAATGAAAATACCGATTTTATGAATGAAATCCCCTCTATAATTACTGGCTGTAACTACAAGTTGCGCATGCGCTTTTTAGTTAATCAGAGCTGAATAAACGACTGAACCTTAAAGACAATCTAATACATCTATACTACATAATAACAATAAATGACAGCCTTATCAAAATAAACATATTTACATAATATTATTTTGATAGATTATTGGATATAAATTGTTAATGGAACATTCGATCGTTCAATGCAATTTAAATAAGATTAATAAATCTAACGAAAATACGCCTAACAAAAGACCGCGAAGCAATAATTCATCTCCTGAAAATCCTCCGCCAAAAAAGGACAAAATGGCATCTGAAAATAACTATAGGGATTTCAGGGTCAACTGAAAAAATCCCTCTTGATACTCTCACAGATATTATTTCTAAAAAGATTGTGGAGACAATGCAAATTAAATTTGATAACTTACCGACAGTTAGCAATTTTGAAGCCTTAGAGAAGAAAATTGAAGAAGCTAATGAGGCACATTCTCAAACTATAGCTACTCTCAAACACGAAATTAACGACTTAAACACTACTGTTAAGGGAGTTGTTAAAAAAAATGAATTTCTAGAAAATGAAATAAAAAGGAACAATATTATAATAAGAAATTTAAACCTGCCAGCAACTTTTGGTAGTAAAACAAGAATAGACTACAAACAAATAGTGAAAACGTTTTTAACAGAAACCTTATCTCTTACAGATGAAATTCTTATAAACAGGGCATATCCCTTAGGAAATTCGATGAAAGTAAACCGCCCACTCCTAGTCAACCTTCCTTTGGATGACGATATTTCTAAAATTTTTGAACACTGTCATAATTTGAAAGGAACTTCGTATACAGTAACTAGAGACTTGCCTGATGCACTAAGAATTAAAAAAGGAAAATTGTTACACTTAAAAAAGGAATTACTAAAATAAATAAAGACGTGAACATTAAAGTAACAAATCATTCCATTGCAGTTGGCGAAGATAGATTTGATCTGACCGATAATTTCAATCTGCTATATAAAAAAGAAAATGGGCTCAAAATGTTATCAGATATTATGAAAAGGGACATGAGCGAAACCTTAGAAAGTATTTAAATTGAAGTCCCCGACGGCTCAACCGAGTTCTACTGAATCTCCAAGTTGACTAAAAAACCAAAATAAGGCGGAACATGTATCCTTACATTCAAAAATCAGTTCAAATAAATCAAGTATTATATTTTGGAACTCGTCGGGCTACAATAATTTCCTTGAGGCAGATATGGAATGGACCCAATATGAAGTTATCTGCCTTTGCGAAACATGGCTGACTAATGAATTGACAACTTTACCCCACTACTTGGAAAATGATTACAAAGTCTTCTCATCACTGGCTGTCAAAGAAAAGTCCAAGGGTAGAGCGAGCGGAGGCCTCGCTGTTATTTATAAAATAAATATAATGCAGATATAATTGACATGTGTGAATATTGGATATTTGTTAGACTGAAATCTGAACACTACGAGTATATTTGTGGCTGCGTTTATTTCAAACCCAGTTTAGATTTAAATCACATCATGGAATATTATGATGCCTTACTACAAAAAATATCACATGAATTCCCCGATATTAGCATTTTCGTATGTGGCGATTTTAATAGTAGAGTAGCTAGTATAAGTAATAATATACCTGATGATATAGACTCTAATCTCTCTAATTGTCGTCAATCTCTTGATATAGTTTCCAATAAAAAAGGTCAAATTTTAATAGATGTTATGGAAAATAACTCCTTTATATTACTTAATGGCAGAACTCAATCTGATAAACCTGGTCAATATACGTTTACAAATGCGAATGGTTGTAGTGTTGTGGATCTCTGGTTTACTAATTTATCCCAAATTGAAAACATATATGATTTGCAAGTCATGCATGAAGCTACTCTTTCGGGCCATTTTCCTATAAAAATTATCTTAAATCAAACTTTCAACGAGCCACAAAATGTAATTAAAAGCAAAACTCAAGTTTCCTCTACAAAACCAATGCTTAAATGGGACGAAAGTCAAGCAAATCAATACAGCGAATGTATAAAATACTCTCAAAGAATCGCTCTTGACTCTAATGACCCGGACGAGCTATATATAACTTAGAAAAGGCAATTAAAGAAACGTCAATAATAACTAACATGTGGAAAGAACAAAAAATACCAAATAATAGGAAAAAAGGTAACACTAAAGATCAACCGTGGCATGATTATGAGTGTAAAATCTTAAGGAGTCAACTAAAACAACAAATTCGTGTATGTAAAAAACTTAAATTCAGCGATGAAAGTAGAGAAATTCTTAATAAGTTAAAAACCGAATATGCGAAACTTATTCGCCAAAAGAAATCTCAATATAAGAAAATTACCCTAGATAAACTCGCTAACGTTTCTAATTCACGTGATTTTTGGAAAACCGTAAACAAATTTAAAAACCGTAAAAAACAACATTCAAATCTCTCCATTTCAGACTGGGAAAAGTTTTATGAGGATATATTGCCAAAAGAAAGAGAGCCGTGTCCTCAGTTCAGTGAAATCAATAATATAAAACATGAACTTTTGGACTCTGAAATTACGCTGGACGAAGTCACTATTGCGCTCTCTAAATGCAAAAACTCCTCCTCTCCAGGGCCTGACTCCATAGGTTATTCTTTTTATAAAAATCTTCCTGAAAACTGGATTCTTTATTTATGTAAATTGTTTAATAATATTTTGAGATCGGAGAAGGTACCTAAAGAGTGGATGAAGATAGCCACTTCCATGATATTTAAAAAAATGACCAGATGATCCACAAAACTATAGAGGTATATCCTTAGCTAACTGTATTTGTAAAATATTTACTTCTATAATAAATAATAGAATAATTAATTGGGCAGAAACATTTGTTAAGATTCCTGAGTGCCAAAATGGCTTTCGAAAAAATCGAAGTTGTAAAGACAATGTTTTCGTCCTCAATTCACTAATTCAAAATCACATTAGACTAAGTAAACGCTCAATATTAGCAGTAGTTATAGATTTCAAAAGAGCTTTTGATGGAGTCAAACACAATATATTGTGGTCTAAATTAGTAGAATTAGGACTAAGCTCTAAAATAATTAGAATTATCAGTTCAATGTACGAGCTAGCAAAAATGTTTGTATATTTTGATGACGAAATTTCTAAAGAATTCCTGGTAACTATAGGGCTTTTACAGGGTGAAACACTCAGTCCGACCATGTTCAATTTACTCACAGCAGACTTAGAAGCATTTTTCTTGTCACATGGCGTCAATGGAATATCAATTGACGGTCATAATGAAATCATAATTTTACAATGCTGATGACGTCATCATATTTGGGTATACTATTCTAGATATTAATAAGAAACTACAGATTTTAGAAGATTATTGTAAAATTCGTTGTCTCCAGATAAACATAGATAAAAGTAAAATTCTTAAATTTTGCAAAGGGACTCCCAAAGTCAAGGACGCTGTCATGTCCAATAGAAAAATTGAAAATGTTAAACATATGCGTTACCTGGGAATTACTTTTTCTCAGTCTAGTGTTTTTAACGAAGCTCTTAGTGATGCCATTAGCAAAAGTAGAGCAGCTACTGGTACAGTTTTATCAATTCTCTATAAAACAAAGTCAAACTCCTGGCCTATGAAAATTAAATTGTACGAAACCATAGTCATATCAACAGTTCTGTACTGTGCAGATATTTGGTCGCTTAGATATTTATCACAATTAGAAGTAGTACATACTAATTATTTTAAAAGAGTATTAGGCCTACAAAAATGTACTCCTAACTATATAGTTAGATTAGAGACTGGCACTAGTAAACTTGAGTTAAAAATAATCCAACAAGCTCTACACTATATAGTCAAAATTTTAGAAATGAGTAGGAACAGGTATCCTCGTATATGCTTGGAGAGACTAATTGACTTGCATGATGTACCAAGCAATAATATTAAATATAACTGGTTATCCCAACTGTACCAAGCAATAAGTAAATATGGAATTGATTTTAAAATTAATAAAAATTCAAGCCCTTCAAGTGTACTCTCAAACATTCCAACAATTATAGAAACCATGCAAGAAAAAATTTTTCAAGATGATATTACTAGCGCATCTGTCTCAAACTACAATCCTTTATTTAAAAAATTAAATTGGTCAAAAGATGCTCAACATTATTTACTTTTGCCTTTACCCTACCCAGTTACTAAAGCTATTGCTCAAATCAGAACCTCAAGTGAAAATATAATAAAAATTTCTCACAATAAAAACATTTATAGAATTAATTGCCAAGAACATTGTACTGTATGAATATGTAGTACTGTATTGTATCTGCGTTTTATGAATTATCGAGATTATTGCGGGTTAATGACGTCATAAATATTATCTTTTGAATAGCTCAACTACACCTTAAGATTGATTTTTGTACCAAGTTTAAACTTTCTAAAAAAATCGCTAGGGGCTACGATGATAACAGGCACACACGCACGCACACACAAACACACACACATAATGACAGACAACTTGAAAACACTTATGAGGTCTTAAAAACACCTGAAACCGATAATTCCGGTGACATCCAGTTTCGGCTTATTTTGTAAATATAATACTTTGCCGATATATGTACGGTACATAAATGAGGAAAAGTTCCAAATTAGTATACGTTTTCTAAATTGTATAATTACATAATAAACTAGAAGAATAAATTTTCCGTTGGAGGGAGAGCAAAGCGAAGTTTGAGACCTTGTTAGAGATTTTTATATTCTAAGGGCGAGCGCAGCTAGTCCGAAATAGAGAGATGACCGTAGCAAATCCTATGTGGTAGAAATGGTTCCGAGGTACCCCGTACCTATTTTTTTTTAATAAAAGATAGTTCGTATTAATAAATGAATAACTATTTGCTATATAGTATAAAGGTTAAGTTTACTATGTAGTCTCGTTAGGTTTAACATTTAAATACGTATAGCTGGAATAGCCTAACTATTTGATATATAGTACTATATATCAGGTAAACAGCAAGCACTTGAAAATTGATCACGGAGAGTTGTTTATTAAGAGCAATAAAAATGTTGGAGCAATCTAACTGTTGTACCTGTAAATTTTGATTATGTTTTAGCGCCTTTCATCTAGATCTTATTTTAGTTAAAGTCACTTTTTCATTAAAGTTGGTAACACTGATTTAGCAACATAACCTGTTGATTTTGAGCTTTTTACGCATACATAGAGATATATTACTAGAGGGGCCCTATTGGTTGAATTTTGAAACATCGAAAAAGTAACCTGACCACATTCTATTATCATTATCATCAAATAAACAGAACAAAAAAACAGTAAATTATATAGTAGAATGTTTAAAATACAAATCACAACACAAACAATATGTGAGAAGCTCAAAACAATTGATTAATTATAACCTCAACTCCCTCTTGGAGGAGGTTTCAATGAGGTTACACAGAGCCCTGAGAGCCCCACTAAAAATGTTTCAGGCCTCTCAATGTATTAAGATAGGCTATGCTCCCTCTAGTATATATCTCTATGTTTTTACGGTTCTATTTCAACAGCCATGCTGTAGTTGATCATGTTCTCGCTATGTTTTATTCATAATTAAATTTAAGTATCTATAAGTTCGTGTTAACTCACTATTGTACGGTATGTAGCCACATTTACGTGTATTATCTTAGAACAAACTGTTCTAAATGATCTAGGTACCTTCCGATGCCATATCAGGGGTACCGCATGTTCTCCACAAGCACCGTGCTAATGTTTAGCCAGTTGCTAATTGAACTTCTCTTTTATGCCTAATCATTATTAGGTTCAGCCTTCTTGCGAGTTTATACGGTGAATGTGATGGCCCATGGCAGGCATTTACCCAACTTTAATCTCAACATGATCTCCAACAGTTCAGGTGCTCTTATCACCTCACCTGCTTCATCAAAACGTTAGGTTCACTAATACTACGTCCCAGGGCATACCTTGATACTCTTATTTCTGTTTATATTTCTTACGTGCTGGGGCAATTACTCAGGTTACCAGCTTTATTATCAGGTACTATTCTAACCTCTTTATGTTCAGGGCATACACTAAGCAAATACAATTTAACTTTACCTGTTTGTTTTTAATTATTACAAGTATGTTTATAATTTGTGATGACGATTATTGAAATAGATATTCATCAAGTACATTCTTGTCATTTATTTCCTAGTATTAAGATTCTGACCTACCCTGTGCTTCCTTTTCATTTATATTACAGTCCTCACTTATCACTTAACCAGCTTCTACTTTAGATGAGTGGTTCAGGCGAAAGCCCATCGATGCTCCAACAAATATTTAAATACAAAAATCATCACCAATATTTTATTTTATTAAATATAAAATTGCATAATTAGACTTTAAACAATGTTTGATATTTTTGAAATACTTCGATAACATACTAATTATTTTTATCACATGAGATAAGAGTTATTCTCCGCCACAAATTCATTTTACTCTACTTAATTAGGAGAAGTAAAAAAAGAAATTGCAGCTTAGAGTAAAATTGTTTTTAGACTCTTCTTGCCCGAGATTCGTTGCAAAAATGAGTTTAGTGCAGTCTAAGGCAGTTTGGAATACGATCAAGATCGTACTCTCGTAGTCCAAGAACTGAGTTGGCGAACTCAGTTTAGAGTAGCTGAGGTTACTCTAGTGTACCATGTAGTGACGTGCCGAACCTATAATGCACTCAGCAACCATACAATTTTCTCACAGTTATAAACTTAAGCCCATATTTTTGGTTTTAAAATATTTGCATGCAATTTAATGCTTATGCATGCATTTCACTCTTTTATTAGAAATTGTTTATGTGAAACAGCTAAAAGAATATTACTTGTGCTAACGGTGAATTCTTTCCAGGGGAGAAACCTAATTAATTTATTAATTAATTACATAAACCTTTTTATGCAATTAATTAATTAATTGAGTTACCGATATTGACGCTTTAAATTCATTTAGAATAAACTGGATTATATCGAATCTAAAACAGTCAACGGTTTCAAAAAAGACGTTGCTTCGTAGTAAGATGGCCTTACTAACGCCTAACGCTCGGGCAAAATACGCAGCGAAATGCAGCTTTTGATCGATATGCTTTTCGCGTTCGATTCTTAACTTTTATCAAAAACAAGTTGTCTCCTTTTTAAAGTTGCTCCAAATTACACACTTGCATCATCGATTTTTTTGGGTATTAACCTGAGGTATCACTATAAACTATGAGCTATCTCATATAATGAATTTGTCCGGTAGGATCGATTGAAATGTTTGAGCAGGTTCATTTTAAAAATACAAAATGTGTTTCTTAAACAGTTGTTATAGCTAGGTGCTGTATAGGGCTTTGTAAACTCAAAAGCTAGTTATGAAATAACATGGGACTCATTATTTATGGAGCTGATATTACTGGTTCTAACTTTGTTTTGTATTTGTGTTTTAGGAAAAGACTGCGACAAAGGCGGTCGCTTCGTAGGGCTGGGACAAGACGTTAAAGGTTTAGATTTCCCTGGATTATCGATGGGCCCGGTAACTGTCACTTCACATTTAGACGACCCTTCTAAACCTTCAAAGCAAAAGAGGCATCGAACGAGGTTCACGCCAGCCCAGCTCAACGAACTAGAAAGGTGTTTCTCAAAAACACATTACCCTGATATATTTATGAGAGAAGAAATTGCCGTGCGGATCGGTTTAACAGAATCTAGAGTTCAAGTAAGTAAGGATAATAAGTCTTAAATGCATCTAGTTTTTAAGCATACAATCAATTTGGCTTGATTCAATCGATTGGCTTATAAGATTTTTGCCGTCACTAAAATTTTTCGTTTTGATCAGTTGACATTCTGATTAACTCTTAAATTGTCTCTTAAGTCAACAAACTCTTTATAGCATTTTTTAAGTTTGTCGACTGTAAAAAGCTAATCTACGGTTGATCTTCCAAGTGACGTGATCTTAGAATCCTGTAATCCTATATCATGTAATAACGCTATTTCATGAGCGCTTCTTGCAAATATCTATTGGCAAATAAGAAAACAATCCCTGTAACAATTATTACTTTTCCTCTGCAACTTCTGAAGGCGTATAAGAAAAGTGCTTCCACTGTGGTCCATTCAACTGTGGAGAGTGGTATTAATCCTAAAAAGAGCGCAACTTGAAAATATTAGTATTTAAGTTTAAGGAACTATTATATAATTAACTTACAGGGATTACATTTGAACTTTAAAAAGAATGTATGTAATGGTGGAATAATTTGATCTGACAGTTGAACTCTCAAATGATTGGAAAGACTTTTTAAGCTATTATTTTTAATATAATGTAAAACATCAAGTACAAATGATGAGATTTAGTAGATAATATTTTTGACATGCCTACTTTAATTCAATGCCCTTTATATCTGTGCTCTTCTGGTGTTCGATTAACACACCAAAAGACGATGTTTTGCCAAGAACCTTAGGACTTTCAAAACTTTGTAAATACCATAACGTTCGGTAGCTTACTATTTTTGGTTTCTCGAAATAGTCTAATTGAGCCAAAGGCAGGTTTATTACAGTAACCATGTAGTAATAACCATCAAGTAATCATTAATAATGACAGCTTTTGATGATTTCATCTAATGGGATAGTGACCTTATAAATTTCCTATAAATAACAGGCTTTATAACCTACCCAACTATAATAAAATAAATTTTATATAAATTTTTAATCATCAAACATAATAAGAGGAAGCGATTCCCATTACATTCCTTCACTTTCACCATTCGAACAACCTCGTTAGCGTTATTTTCAGATGAATATTCGCTGTAACGGACAACTTAAAGAACAGGTCCCTGATCTGTTAATGTTCTTCTAATGTGTTAGTTAAAATCATCACGAAACAAATGGTATTGAAATGATGTAGAAGTCAGTTTCTACCTGTCTGTCTCGGTCTGTCTACAAACCAACAAGATGTAGCGTTAGGTAAATGTTAATATATTCAGTCTTGAGAGAGGTGCTACTTTCCGAACCTTGTCGCTAAAACACATCTCTCTTGGTTTTACTCAGTTAAAACTTCAAATACTGGATTATTCATTACAAATCAAATCCTTATGTATAACACATTGTTAGTTTAAACTGAAATTAATTACTCAGCTTAGAAGAACAAAACATTCCAATTTAAAATAAAGTTATTTTTACCAAGTGATCGTTTTATGGAATTTCCTATGGAATTTGTGTTCTTAAGTTCTATAAGTATGACGATTTACTGCTTACCTAAGTTGGTCGCTGTTTATATTATTTCATATTTATATTATGTTTTAGTTATAAACTTTTACAGAGTAAATATTGCGACAGTAGTTTATCCTTGGTAATTACATACCTACGTGTAATATGAAACACACTTTTTTCATACACATTTAGAAGAACGTATGTAGTAGTCTTATCGACTCTTGGATTTGGTTTTATTCTACTCAAAAAGCCCCAAACATCAAAAAAGAACCTCCCTTCTAACGTTGTTTTGACAGTATATATATTAGGAGTTTTTTCCGGTTTTTTAGACCGTTTCAATATCGAAGGAACTACAGGTCCTTTCGGTATGTTTACTCTTTTGCTAACATATAATCATTATATATATTCATATTTGTCTGAGTAAACAAGTAAAGATATATATTATATATATATATATAATAATAATATATATATATATATATATATAGTATATATAAAGTATATGAGAGCAATTATGATGTATAATATGGCATGTGAGAGCAAATATGTATTTAATGTTAACTACATATTTATTGCATTAAAAAATTATATTATGAAAAAAAACATTCTATTCTATGTGCTATGGATAAGGTTAATCATTTTATCGCATTAACATAAATTTCATAAATTTTATTTGTCTACTTATTACTGTGTTTGCGTATACAATGTGATCTATTGCTTTAAGCGAATCATTTGTAACTCCAAGCAAATCTAACTGAAATATTTAATTGACGAGTTTAGGAAGAAAAAATTATTTGGAGGGAATAATATGTCTATAGAGAGAAATCTGGTAGGTAAGAATTAATTTAGTTAGCTGGTGTAGGGTTGCTGGTGTTGTGTTGGGCTGGCAGCCCCAGTCTAATACACTACTGGCTTCACTATTAATCCCTTAATGGTCTGAGGATGGGGGAATGATAGCCTCGTTGGTCGGCTTATTCATAGTGGTCTGCCTCCCTCGAGACATGTATTAAAACAACAAATCACCGCTTTCTTACCCGCAGCAGCAAACCCCTAGCTAATATGTTGGGAGGTCCCCCTCGCAGCTAATACTATAAAACTCTTTCTTCTTTATTATCAGGTACCCCGGCCTTTTCACCCCTCACATCATTTTATTGACTTTTAAACTCCATTAATATTAAATCGATCCTAAGATGGACTAGTAACACGTTTGTAACAAATTTTAGAAGTATCGATCATTGACTTTTAGGCAAGAAGATGTGCTATTTTAGCACTTTATGTTTAAGATGTTTCTAAAACATAATTGATGTCTCCGGAATGGTGGATTTTAGAGAATGACAACGCAGTTTTATGGTCTGCAAAAACATTCCTCTCGATATTCTTTTAGTTCATGAGTTCACATCGCCGATATGGATAAAACCATAGGGATAAAAGTTCATAGAGATGACAGTACCTGCTGACTCTATTGTGTGAGCTGATGTAAGAAAAAGTGAACGAAGGGGTTTCAATAGAATGGCTAATAACAACTGATACACAATAGACTTAAAGACGTAAATTCTTATACAGAATTTTATAGCTACCCTCGGAATAAACTAGAACTACTAGGCGAAGGGCTTGATGTGCCTGAGTGTTACCTTCACGTATAAACTTACCTTATTTCGCCCCCCTCCCCTTCTCAAATTTCATACAGTAGCATCTTTATTATAGTTAAAGTTGCTGAATTCACATTGTAGAAAATTATAATTCATTTGGTTCTAGAATAGCTTTGAGCTTGAATCCTGACCGACAAACTTCTTAAAAACAAAAGTAAATCACATCTATATTGGTGCTTCCGATGTGACCACAAGTCAAACATCCAAAATCAGATCATAAATTTATCAAATGGGATTGATGATCTTAAACTTTCTCTTGAAACACTTAAAACTGAAGTGAAATCGATTCCCCATACTTCCAAAAAATCTGTAATTTCATCAACAGATTTATTATCAGAATCTAACGTACACGTCACAAACTCCGAACTGCTTTCTGACTTCCCTCTTGCGACTGAAGACGTCATTAATGAGTTAAAAGATCGGGAAAACCGTTCTCGAAATGTACTTTTCTTTAATATTGCTGAAAACACGTCATCTGATCCACTTATAAGTATTGAGAGTGACAAAAAAGCTGTTACAGAAGTCTTGTGCCATCTTAACATTCCACCTAGCTCTTTAATAAAGACTTTTCGTCTTGGAACTGCACAACCTAATAAGATAAGACCTATAAAAGCTATTCTTCAAGAAAAGACCATTTCTCTCACAATTCTGAAATCTGGTTTACTTATATCTGAAAAATTTGGATACAAAGTTAAAAATGACACTACGCAAGCTCAAAGAGACTTTCTACAAAAATTAAGAGATCAATTAGAAAAACGTTCTCAGAATGGTGAAAAGGAACTAACTATAAAATTTATAAACGGCTCTCCTCGAATTGTTTCTGCGGTTTCAAAAAACTTACAAGTTCCCGGCCTCCAATCACTATATACTACCAAAACGTTAGAGGCCTCCGCTCGAAACTCAGCGACTTAAAGACTGCTTCCATCTCTTCTAATTATGATGTTCTCATTTTGACAGAAACAAATCTTACCTCGGACATTTCAAGTAATGAACTTGGCCTAACAAACTATACAATTTTTCGAAAAGATCGTGACTTTCGTACGAGTAGTAAATCTAGCTTCGGTGGTTGTTTGATAGCTGTTAAGAACAAACTTAAGTCTCACTTAATACCAGTAAATTGTGATTCAGTTGAACAGTTGTTTATCACTCTTGAACTTGGACTCACTAAAACTCTTATCGGCGCCTCTTATCTTCCTCCTAAATCTCCGTTACTATGTTATGAAAATCATTGTTCGTCTGTTGAAGAAATACTATCTACCCGGAACTTCTCACATGTACTGCTGTATGGTGATTACAACTACCGGGTGCTGACTGGTCTGAAATTACCTCTACTCTAAACTCACCAGAAGCTCAGCACGTTAAAAATTGTTTTTCTTTTCACTCTCTTTACCAGGTAAATAGAATCTCAAATGTAAACAATCGCACACTTGACTTGGTTTTCTCCTCATGTGAAGACGATACTATTTACGAAGTTACGGATCCGTTACTCAAATTAGACTCACACCACCCACCTCTTCTATTAGAATTAGATTTAAAATTAGAAAATAAGTTTTTAGACTGTGTGCAATCATACCAAAATTTTAAAAATTGTGATTTAGAGAAATTATATTTAGTCTTAAGTAATGTTAACTGGTCTCAAGTTATTGATAGTACAAATGTAAATAGTGCCTTTTCTAGTTTTCTAAATTTTTTAAGTTCCTCTATATCTAGTCTTACTCCTACTACTAACTATCGAACTCATCCTTCCTTCCCTAAATGGACTTCTCCTGAACTTCGTCAACTAATTCTCTACAAGCGTGCTCTGCATCGTCGTTATAAATCCACCCTCTCTTTCAATGATTACCTTCTTTTTTCTTCTGTTCGCTCTCAATGTAAATCTTTGTCTAAATCCTGCTACTCTCAATATATTAAAGATATCGAATCTTCTATTCCTAGCAATATCAAAAATTTTTGGAACTATGTAAATTCGTTAAGGAAATCTTCTTCTCTGCCTGATTCTGTTTATCTTAATGATTCTACCGGTACATGTCCTCAAAGTATTTGTAATATTTTTGCTCATCATTTCTCTAGTGTTTTCTCTGATCCTATTACTCCTTCTGTGGATAAAGTTACAAATATTTCTTCTTCTGTTCTTCTATCTACTATCTCAATATCTTATGATTCAGTTCTATCTAAACTTACTAATGTAAACCCTGACAAAGGACCTGGACCAGATAATATTCCTCCTTATATTCTTAAACACTGTGCTTTAATTCTTGCTAAACCTCTTCACTCTTTATTCAATCTTTCCCTCTCTCATGGCATCTTTCCTGACTGTTTAAAGACCAGCTTTGTCATCCCTATTTTCAAATCTGGAGATAAATCTTCTGCTAAAACTATCGTCCAATTGCTCTTCTTCCCACTATTGGTAAAATATTTGAATCTCTTGTTACTGATGCAATCTTTCCTACTCTCTCTTCTATTATTATTCCTCAGCAGCACGGATTTCTTAAAGGCCGATCGACTGTTTCCAATCTTCTCTGTTATCAACACTATATCCTTCAAGCTTTTGACGAATTTCTTCAAGTTGACGCTATTCATACTGATCTCTCTAAGGCTTTCGATTCCCTAAATATCCCTCTCTTAATTTTAAAGTTAAAATCTCACGGCGTTGATGGTCTCCTTCTTTCCTGGCTTGAATCATATCTTACTGATAGAAAACAAATTGTTAAATTAAAATCCTTTCTTTCTGATCCCTTTCTTACCTCCACTGGAGTTCCTCAAGGTTCCCATTTAGGTCCTCTTCTCTTCATAATTTTCATAAACGACGTTTACACCATTCTCCCAAATGTTCTTTTTCTTCTCTTCGCTGATGATCTCAAACTGTATTTTAAAATTAAATCACTCCTCGATTGTTTAAATCTTCAAAATTCTTTAAATAGTTTCTCTGAATGGTGCACTGCTAATGGGTTGAAACTCAATATTAAGAAATGCAAAATAATATCCTTTTTTAGGAATAAAACCCCAATCTATTTTAACTACTCTATAAACAACGAGACTCTAGAGCGTGTTTCAACTATTACTGATTTAGCGTTCTCTTCGATCATCAACTTACCTTCGATCATCACATTCAACAAATAGTTAGTAAATCTTTTAAACTCTTAGGTTTCATTTACCGCTCTTCAAAAGATTTTTATTCAATCGAAACATTTAAATATCTTTATCTTTCTCTCGTCCGTCCTAGTCTTGAATACGCTTCTCCAGTGTGGTCTCCTCATCAAACGACTTATAAAGAAAAGTTGGCATCTATATATTTGAAATTTCTTAGAATGTGTTGTTATCGTCTTGGTTTGGATTATAATACTTCATATCTTGAAATCCAATCTTTTCTTAATCTCACTCCTCCTTCTGTTCGCCGCTCTTCTCTTGATCTCTCCTTCCTCTATCGTTTAATAAATTATTTTGTCGATTGTCCTTTTCTCTCTTCCTTAATTTCCTACCATGAACCGTATTCAATAAATCTTCGAAATCAACATATTTTTTACGTCCCTTTCCTTCGAACAAACTACCTCTTTAACTCTCCTATTTCTCGTATGATGCGCTTAGCTAATTCTATTTCTAATTCTGATATTATTTTCTCCTTTTCTATTTCTAAATTTAAATCTTTTGTATCTTCTGAACTTAAATAGTGTAGTATGTTTAACTTTGTTAATTAATTTTTTTTTCATTTTTTTTAATTTTTCCTTTTATATTTGTTTCTTTTTATATTATTTTTAATTGTGTATCAAATTCTATTATTTTATATGTATATATTTATTTCAATCTTATGTATACTTTGTACTTTTTCTTGTATTAATTGTAAGATTATTTTTTACTAGATTATTATTTTGTACTGTGTTCAAGTTTTAAATATTTTTGTAAAATGGCTCACGCCGTCAATTATAAATAAATAAATAAATAAATAAATAAATAAATAAATAAATAAATAAATAAATAATGGGATTATACTGAAATGCAACTAAGCGTAGGTATACTAGCTCTTACTTTCAAGACAAATTATTTGTTAGTTAACATATAAGATAATTTTCTTTGATAATAATTGAACCAAATTTTATTGAAATAATGATGATTATTATAATAACAGTTGCGTAATTATTCAGTTTTATTGCAAGTTTTATTTTAGCATTAAGACCTCTAGAACGCACTATGATCAGTACATAGGAACAAGTTCACTTCCCACGTACACACAAATTTGTCTCACTGTCAGGCAAACAGTCTCATCAGTACTAACAGTATTGATCGGCTTTGATTGTGCAGATCAAATCCTATTGATACTTTAGATCAAATTGTAATTTATTCTTTGACTAAGTTCTTATACAATTTGTAGAAACTTGGGAAGAAAACAAAATAATATTAAGACGATCTTAAAAATCCCTTTGGTAAATCAAGTTGATGTTTGCACATTATATCTGGCTGTGATATTGGTTAGGGAGAGTTCTGGGTTATAAGCTATTATTTATCTTATACTCAGTGGGTTGTCGAGCTTGTAATTAGGTTTAGAATGTATGGTGTGCTCCCCAACCTGGAAGCGTATTAACGCCCTAAGCTTCCTTTAAACCCCCGTCTCCAGCTTTGATATATACATGCATTATTAACTGGAGAATCTTGTGCATCTTTTCCCCTCTTTATATTGGTCGTGAATTATTACGGCATTTTTTCGCCTTTTGGCTTTACGGAGAGTTTGTTTTTATTTATATAGTGTCAGGGGGGTATTGTCTGGGTATTGTTATTTGTTTTATAGGAATGGGTGCTTAGAGATTAGTTTGTTAAAGCAAACTTCAGGTAAAACTTAGACTATAGCTCGTAAAAATGTATGTGTTATTTCTATATGGAAAGTTTATACGCCAAAAATAGTCAGCTATTTTTACTTGAGACAATGAATTATTTCCAAACGTAATGACATCTTAGACTGACCAATTCTTCTTAAGAAAGTATTGCTGTAAACGCAATGGCATCTTAGACTGACCAATTCTTTTTAAGAGAGTATTACTGTAAACGTAATGGCATCTTAGACTGACCAATTCTTTTTAAGAGAGTATTACTGTAAACGTAATGGCATCTTAGACTGACCAATTTTTTAAGAGAGTATTACTGTAAAACGCAATGGCATCTTAGACTGCCAATTCTTTTTAAGAGAGTATTACTTAAACGCAATGGATCTTAGACTGACCAATTCTTTAAGAGAGTATTACTGTAAACGCAATGGCATCTTAGACTGACCAATTCTTTTTAAGAGGTATTACTTAAACGCAAGCCATCTAGAACCAATTTCTTTTTAAGAGAGTATTACTGTAAACGTAATGGCATCTTAGACTGACCAATTCTTTTTAAGAGGTATTACTGTAAACGTAATGGCATCTTAGACTGACCAATTTTTTTAAGAGAAGATTACTTAAACGCCATTCCTTTTTTAGGAGAGTATTACTGTTATGCATCTAATAGACTGACCAATTCTTTTTAAGAGAGTATTACTGTAAACGTAATGGCATCTTAGACTGACCAATTCTTTTTAAGAGAGTATTACTGTAAACGTAATGGCATCTTAGACTGACCAATTCTTTTTAAGAGAGTATTACTGTAAACGCAATGGCATCTTAGACTGACCAATTTTTTTTAAGAGAGTTTACTGTAAACGCAATGGCATCTTAGACTGACCAATTTTTTTAGTATACTGTAAACGTAATGGCATCTAGACTGACCAATTATTTTTGTATTATGTAAACGTAATGGCATCTAGGACCAATTCTTCTTGAGAAAGTATTAGTGTGAACGTAATGGCATCTTAGCCTTAACATCTAAAGGCCTTAAAGATCCTTAAGGAACCCTTAAGAGATATTAAAGAAAACATTAAACCTCATGAACATCTAAATGGATTTTAAAGAAACCCTTTAGTGCCTTTTAAGGAAGACTTAAAAAGGAAGTCTCAGTAAGAGTCCATATGCCCTCTTAGGGGAAGTCTCTAAGGATCCTAAATCAATCCTTAAGGAATCCTAAAGGATCCCTTAAGAAAGCCTTATGGAATTCTAATGGAAGTCTTAAGGAAGCCCTATAGGATCCTTTAGGAAGCATTAAGAGAACTTTTAGGAAGCCTTAAGAAATCCTAAGATCATCTTAAGGATTTTAAATAAATACCATAATTCCTTAAGAATTGGCTCTGTTAAGGTAAGAATAGTGTCTAAATAGAACTCCTAAGCCTTTCTCCTTAAGATTATGGCTATTATATGATTTCCCAGTGCTTGATGACACTTGACTGTCAACAAGGTTCTTCTAACTAGTTAAGTCAACAAAACCAAAATATTTTGTAGTATAAGTTGAAGGGACGGGACGTTGATTTGTTTTAACATTGACACTGACATAAAAACAAAACAAACATTCTTCCACTTGTTACACATTATACTAGCACCCTTTACAAGTAGAGCTCGTTCGAGTCAGCTTATAAGCTTGTATGGAGTTAATACAAATAACCGTATTCTTTCTTAATAGAGATGTAATAAACTCTGTTACGAAAATACGAGAGTAGTTCTCATGACAATATCATAAAAATATCTAAAAGATCAGTTGAGAACATTTTATGCTTTGCCCAGTTTCAACCTAAAATCACTGTAAGTAGTCTACTAGGTATCTGTTACAAACACTTTCATAGTACTTCAAAACTAAATGAGAGAGTACTTCTTTTAAGAGAAACCAAACAGACACTTTTTTGGCTAGGATTCTAACATTCATTGTTACAGTTTACATTGCATGATAAATAAATACATTTTCTTTATTGGTAAGAATACAACATATAACGCGTATAAATCAATCCTAGTTTTTCAGATTAATCTTAAAACTAGAAATACGATAATTTAAAAGAAACAAATAAATATAAAAATTAATGTACAATATAGCACTAGACAAACACACTGCAATATCACTTATAAACTCAATATATATATATATAATTATATATATATATATATATATATTATATATATATATATATATATATATATATATATATCTGTGTGTGTGAGTGTATGTACACTACTTAACAATTTTATTTAGCTCTATCGGATACACAAGTATTTTTTATTGTTATCCCTGGTTTTTGTTCCAAATTCTTGTGTTCAGAAGCATCGAATGTGGTCAGTGCGTGGAGGGGTGGCTTTTGCGCGTGTCACAATATTATACAATAAATTTTGTTTATCTCCAGACGGTATATTCTGGAGATAAGTAAGTGAAAATGCATTGCTTGTTTATTTTAATAATGAATGAAAAACAAAACAGGCGTCAAGTCTGCGGTCACTGCATTCAGTGATCAAATCATCTTTGCTTGTGAGAGAAAATGTTGATATCAAAAGCTATGCATCACTAATAGCATTATTAAAAAGAAAAAAAACGAAGGTTATGTTGCAAAGAAAGCGAATGTTTTTACTAAGAACCAAGTTGAAGACTTTTTGCATAATTCACCAAACGACGAGTTTCTTATAATAAAGGTAAGATCATTTTCAGTTAAAAAAATCTTGAAAAAAGAAATGAAAAAGACATTCTTACTTTATTTTCAATGTCGACGTCTGGAGATAAAATCTTGTATGCACCTTGGGAGTAAAATGCCATTATTCCCTCGCAATAATTTCCTCCCTCGGCTTCGCCTCGGGAGTAAATAGCTATAACTCCCTCGGCTTCGCCTCAGGAGTTAAACAACTAAATCCCTCGGCTTATCCTCAGGATTTAAATCCTTTGGTTCCGTCGGCTTTCGCCTTAGGAACCAACATAATGCTCAGGGGAATAATGACATTCTTTACTCCCTTGGTGCATAAATAACTATTCTATATTCAGAGGACGATTAAGAGTCTGATATAGTAACGAATGATTTCCAGGTACCCTGTACCCGATATACCTAATACGAAATACTACACTAACATCTTGAGACTTTACGTAACTACTTCTTTTCTTTTCGTAGTTTCAATAAATTCTTTATTATAGATCAGTACTGAAATACGATGTGACTGTAACAGCAACAAAGGAATTAATTATTTATAGCCACTTATCTGAATAGATACGTACTAAAGTTGAGGACTGGCATCTTTCAATATTTTTTATTTATGCTCATAAACTTTTAAGGTGATTTTGAAAGAAAGACTTCTATTCTATAAGTTTATTAAAACAGAATATATTTCAATCCCTCTCAATCATTTTTAGGCGACACATCGGAACAATCCCATTGAAAATAAATATAGGTTAGAAAGAGAATAGACGTCCTTCTTCCAAAACACCCTTATATAAAATTCTCCAAAAAAGATTAACCTGTTAGCAGAGTTCATAAAATGGTATATATACCATATAAAAATATAATATAACCATATAAATATGGTTAAAAATAATTAAGTCCAATAGTCGAAATAAGTAGCGAGAAAACGGAATTCTTATGATTGTGTCTTAAATAAATAAATACATTTTATTTGCAATAAGTACAATTTTTAAAGTACAGTGGCTACAAGTCAATATCAAATTACAATTATAATATACAATTTGTGAATATTTTTACGGAAAAATGTTTTTTTGACATAAAAATATGGAATAGTTAGTAAAAATTAAAATTAACAGCAAAAGCAATTTATTAAAGTAATTATTTGGGCTAAGGATTATAAAATAATAAAGCTTATGTGCTAACTTATTAAAATTTATTAAAAAAATGTATTATTTATAAGGGATTGTCCAACAGATATTTTTTAATATCTTAGAAAACGGGTTCTTATTTAAACTACTCATTCAAAGTTAATTATGGATATTTCAGGTAGAAAAGCCATAAGATACGCTTTTTCACTTGCGAACGGTCAACCAAACAATGAACATTGTTGTGTTTTAGTCTGATAGCTTTTTATTGTTTTACTTTTATTTTTACCTTTACTTTTCCTCCTTTATAAAACTTTTATTATTTATTATGTTTATAGTTTAGTTTTTTGAGTAAGTAGCTCTTATGACTGTTGTAGGACACGGTAATATGGATCCAGTATACGTCACACAAAGCACTCCAGGGGTTTCCCTGCCACAAGCACATATTTGAATATATTTGTTGATGTATCATCTAATTATATTTTTTTTCTTTTTAGCGAATTTCCTTTGGGAAAAAATTCGCTAATGGGATAGGCGTCATGGCGGAATTCGAACTCGGACCACGACACATCCGTTCAGAGGTCCCTAATGACGAAAAAAATTTTCGCGAGACACTTTATATATTATATATGTAATATATTATATATATATATATATATATATATATATTATATTATATATAATATATATATATATATATATATTGTATTTCTAGACACTTTCTTGTAACACTCTATCCTTCGAACGGATTAATATTTTTTAACCAAACTTGGTATAAAATCAACCTTCGGAAGGACGAACCCTATGAAAACCAGGTTTTGTGACATCATTAACCCGGTTTGCTAAGTCAGCTAAATTTTCAAAAAATCGGCAAAATTCAGGGTTAATATTTTTTGCCGCAAAAGGTCAATATTTATGTTTTTTTGAGACGCTGAATCGAATTGAAACGGTCCAAGTCAATACCAACACTCTAAGTGACCTAAAAATCGAAAACATTGTAAATTACCAAAAACCAAATTTAGGTCGATAAAAAAAAGATTTCGAGTAGGGTGTCGTTTTTATGTAATTTTGGGCGCTGATCGAATGAACCGGTCCGAAGCCGATACGACCACTTTAAGTTACCAAAAAGTCGAAAAACCACAAAAATATAGAAAACCAACATTACGGTCGTTTGAAATTAAATTTCGAGTAGGGTTGTCGTTTTCAATGTTTTTTGGGCCTCTGAGCTTGAATGGCAGTGGCCGGAGTCAATACGACCACTCAAACTCAGGTACCTGGGTTCACATCCTGAAGGGTCGATAATTTTTAATCGTTTTTTTTTTTATACTAAATTTAGTTTGCAATAGAAAATAATTCTGGCGCGGTGGTCCGCATGTCGGGCGAATTTCCTTCGGATTGCGAGCTCTCAAACCAGAGTACTGGGTTCAAATCCTAGTAGGGGACAATAATTTTTTATCGTTTTTTTTTCCTAATATAAGTTTACAACTAAAATAATTCTGGCGCGGTGGTCCGCATGTCGGGCGAATTTTCCTTTGGATGCGTGTTTCCGTGCTTTCTACATTATATAAGTTTACAATAGTAAAATAATTCCGGCGCGGTGGTCCGCTGTCGGGCGAATTTCATTTAGAATGCGTGTTTCCGTGCTAAACAACCCCATTTCTTGCTTTGATGCAAACCATGCCCATTGCTGGTTCCGGTTCATGCTTTAGAACCCAAGCAGTTACTCAATTGTCAAGCACTGCTCGTAACTCATTTTGTCTGTATTTTCCAAAGGAAATGCGCTAAAACCTTTAAAGATAACTGACTAAGCTTAAAGATAAGTACTAATCTTTACTAGTGCAAATAATAGTGCGTACTCTAATTTTAGAGGCATAGTTTTGTACAACAATGGATGATTATGCGCATTTCCTTTGGAAAATATGACAAAATGAGTACGAGCAGTGCTTGACAATTGAGTAAACTGCTTAGGTTCTAAGCATGACCGGAACCACGCAATGGGATGGTTCTTGCATAAGCAAGAAATGGTTGTTTAGACGGGAAACACGCAATTCTAAATGAAATTCGCCCGACAGCGGCCACCGCCCGGATTATTTATTTACTAGTTGTAAACTTATTATAATGTAAAAAGCACGGAAACACGCATCCAAAGGAAATTCGCCCGAATGCGGACCACCGCGCCATTTTTATTATCTTTTTGCCTATTTTATACATTGTACTTTGAGCTAAGGCTCTATCAAGGCATTGTGCAAATACCCTACAACTTGGATTACTAGGTCCTAGAAGTGTACTAAAATTTTACATTTAATGGGGAACTATACAAGACTAAGGCGATTGTTGAGGTTTTAATATAAATTTCTTATACTTTAGGAGATGTCTTTTACAGTTGAAGTAAAACTCCACAAATCCGAAATATCCGTAAGATTTAAACTATTGTATACCAAAGTTATTAAAAATCAAAGTTCACGTCCGATGTGGGGCATGATTTAATAAGTTTTAAAACTATTACTGTAGAATAACAATCAATCTGTGAGATAAAAAAGGGTAAAAGGCAAACTTACAAGTAATAAACCAAAGAAACATATTGCTGTTATTAATCATATGGGATTACGAGTCTATGTGTATAATATCACCCCCTCAGTAAAGCTGGGATTTTCTCCCTGTAGGGTGTAAAGCTACACTTTAATCCCTATTAAACCCAATAATGTTTTACTTGGCAAATAGTATATTGGTTTATCGCGTGCACTATCAACATTGTTGATCGTCTGGTCATCAAGTAATTATTTTGTTACAATTAATTTTTATCGACAAATAGTTTGATGAGTTATGTTGTCTTATCACTTAAAATGAGAAAAATGACAAACCATTTTAGTTTGGCGTATAATTTATTAATTCTAATGCAACTTGAGTTTTTTTTATTTATTTGTACATAAACGGACGTAAAGTAGGTCCTTTTGCAAAATACAATGACATATTACACAAGTCAGATAGACTAGTCTTCGCACATACACAAAATACAAAGATAATTACATCAATATTTTAGAAAATAAAAGTAAAATATTATTAAATACAAATCATTAAAAGGCCAAGATTTTATCAAAAATGTAAAAAGTAATAATGCTTAAAAATGAAGTTGGCTGTTCATAATATAAATGATATGTATAAATAATACAAAGTTAATGTCTAAAACAAAACAAAAATAAAGAAAACTGATTTTAACTTGTTTTCTTAATAATCGTGTACACTTAAAACATTTAAACTTTCTACCATCAGATTAAGAACAGAATTGTTCAGACAAAAATTAATAAGATGTAGCAACAGGGCTCTGGCTACACTAAGGTCTGACTTTAAGAATTCTGACTATTGAATAACAATCATTTCTACGAAAATTAAACCGCTTAGGAAAAGCGCATTTAATTTCATCCTGAATTTCCGAAATTCTTTCTGTTTTATTATTATTATAATGACGTCATACCCATTACATACACAATAATGTTTAGAAAATCAATAAGATCGGAAATAGCGTTGGACTCTTATCAAGTTTCGTAGACACATGTCTTGGAGTAATATCTCGTACATACATAATATAGTGTCCAGAAAAAGAACGCGAGAAAAATACAGGAAAAAAAGTACTGGAAAAAAATCTCACGGCAAAAAACTACAGTAAAAGAAGTACAGGAAATAAAAATACACTGAAAAAACACACGGAAAAAAGTACACGGAAAAAATACAATGGAAAAAAAGTGCACGGAAATAAAATGTACCATAACTCCCTAGAAGGTTTTGTATTACAAAGCAATTTTCCCGTACTGTTTTTAAATATTTTGTTGACAGTGTAGGCAAAATGACATTTTACAGCTTAAAAACAGTTCGGTAATGAGCTATTTTGCAGCCGTAAGTAGATAAATAATATTATTGAGTTAAAATTTAGTGCAAGTCTATACTTTTACGTATTAAATAAGTACACTATGTTTCGTTTTAATTCATTAACTATATCCATTTTAATTTGAAATAAAAGTTAAGTAGCATTGTGCGTGGTCATTGCTGTATGGGTGATCGCTGAGAATGAAACGGATATATTTACTATCTGAGAACAAAGGAAGCGAGTCTGAAGACGTGTAAAGTATACATTTGGCGAATGGATATTCTGAAGACAAGTATACGAGTCAGACATAGAAAAAATGAGCGTAGCGAATCCGACGTGACGAGGAAAAGTTCTGAGGTACCCCGTAACTGATTCTTAGTTTTAATTGAAGTATCCAGTAAATTGTTAGCAAGTTTAAGGTGTACCTATTTTGAATATTTTTTGCCGTCATTTTTTTCACTGCAAATTGTCCCCGTGTATTCTTTGCGTGTACTTTTTTCCGTGTACTTTATTCCTGAGTTATTTTGCCGTGTGCTTTTTTCCTAGATTCACATATATTAACATGTTACTATTTATATATATATATAATATATATATATATATATATAATATATATATATATATATATATATATGTGTGTGTGTGTTGTGTGTTGTGTGTGTGTGTGTGTGTGTGTGTGTGTGTGTGGTGTGTGTGTGTGTGTGTGTGAGTGTGTTGAATAACTACTTAACAATTTTATTTGCTCTATCGGATATGTATACAATCTTAATCAGTATGTCCCCTAGTTCCCTACTTTTAAAAACCACGTCCCTCCTCTCTGCTTTATGACCACGGCCTCATAAGCTAATTATCTCTTTGGCAATTCGGCAATTCGCTATGCAGAGACCCTTTGTTTTAGTGAAAGTTGTGAACTAATTTAGTTACTTCATGTTTAGCCGTAAATCCTGCCGTACGTGCACTTAAGAGTAAGAATCGGAATTTTCAGTCATTTCTTTGTAACCAATAGAGTATTTGCACAATTTCTTTTATTGCATTATCTTTAAGTACGTCATATAAAAGAACACCAAGCAAAATATTAGATTGAAAAACTTTTACTTTTGATTATACAGCAAAAAACGGAAAATATATTTAAACTATTCTTTTGGCGGGAAAATGGCCTCAACTGCTTGTGTGACGTCAGACGTAAGTATAGCAACTCATAAAAGTTTTATTCATATTACTGTCACAGTATTACTGTCGCTGTTAGTCATCGGTTCTTAGGCATTGTATTACCATGGAACACGGAATGTTTTGTTTCAGTTATTCTTACATTTATTGAATGTAAGGCACTGGTTGACCTGTACGATACTTCTAACTAAAATCCCAACGACCCAACCTTTAGAACGTTGCGTTTTCACCCCTCTCTCACCATTTCCCCTTTTCTCTTCTTTCAATGCTTATTTCGACTATTTAAAATTAAATTTTAAATAAATATTTTTTTATAGGTTAATATATTTTTTAAACACATTTAATCATTTTATAAGCAAAAAAAAAATGTTTTTGAAAATGCAAATACTCTATTGGAATTATTATTTTCTTTTCATTTTGTGATAATGTTATCAACATTTAGATTGAAATGTCATCAGGCGCTACACTTGTCTCTTAGAGCAGTGCATTTTTGAAGGAGGCATTTCAATTTGCAAGGTGTCATTTGTCTGGTAAAACAATTATTGAATTAATTCAGAATTAGTTAAAGCACGCTAATGCAAATGGAAGAATAAAACAATGCTTCACAACTGTGGAGTGACTCGGTGAATCTTAATATTCAGCTCTATCCCGACTTAAGATGTTAGAGTTCTTTTAGCCTTTCATTTAAATAATCACTTTATGCGTAGAATGTAAAACGGGAACTCAGTTTAAGTCTCTTAAGCCACTTAAGCTTTTTATCGTTAAAATTAATATTTTCGTATTAGGTATATCGGGTACGGGTACCTGGGATCATTCGTTACTATATCAACTCTTAATCGTCCTCTGAATATAGAAATAAAATTTATTCATATATATGTGAACCGCGCAGCCACCCTCACGCACTGACCCAATTCGTGCTTCTGACCAGGAATTTGGAACAAAAAACAGGGCGATAACAATAAAATATTGTGTATGTAGAGTCTAAATAAAATTTGCTTAAGTAGGATACTCTCTCAACACCACAGATATTATAATAATATATATTATATATAAATATATATTATTATTATAATTTATATTATATATATATAATATATATATATATTATTTATATTATAATTATATATATATTATTATAATTATTATTTTTATATGTGTTGTAATTTTTGTTAAGATAAAAATAATGATCTGAGAAGAAAACTTATCACTTATTTATGTCCTTTTATCTCTATTGTTTGTGTTCTCATTTTACCGCAGGTAATAGGAAGATTTTTTCTTTGCCCTAAACATCCGAAACCGGGATTTTTCCTGAATTAGCCGTTTCAGACGTTTTTAAGCATCCTAAGTGGGTTTCATAAAGTTGTCTGTCTGTGTGTCTCTGTTATTTCCGTAGCTCCTGTTTCTAGAGAGTTGAAACTTGGTGTATAAAATCAATGTATTTAGGTTTGTGTCCTGTGGAGTAGAAGGTTTTTAGGGTGTGTATTGAGCACTTTATTGGACCTTTTTAGGATGGAGCCAATCATTATGTTAGATAGGAGGTTATTTAGTATTTTTCACTCCGAGGACAATAATGATTGGTACAAAAACTTCGCTGGGAGTTAAAGTAATAATATTGCCGCCATTCGTATGTAGGTGTTAAAAACCATCTGTGTAACTTATTGAGGTTTCTTAAACGTTCATATTGTTCGGTTTTTTGTTGTGACTAATTTTAATTTCCGTTTGTTTTTTAAAGGTTTCTATTGACATTTGTGTTGTTTATTTGTAAGTTTTACATTTGAGTAAAGGTGAAGTAGTGTTGATTCAATGAGGACGATATTATGGAGTTCTATTTTTCCTTATAGGACAATAATTTAGTTTTAAGGAGCGGTATCTCTTTTAGTTAGGTGCTGTCTCTATCGTGGTTGTCGGGAATTTAGTATGGCTGTTCCACTGCGGATCGGTATTAGCTGTTTTAGGGCGGTTTAAGAAAGGTTGTGATTGATATTGGAAAAAGTTCGAAATGGAGTCATTTTGATGACGGTAATTAGAAGTAGATTAGATTTGGGTAAGATTTGTGGGGAAATTAAATAATTAGAAAAATTTCGGGAAGTTGTTGCTGATTGGAATCAGTTTATACTCTGAGTAATGGCTAAATGTGGGAGAGGTAGAAGGACCTTTAAGAGCTAATGGTTGGAGCTGATGACGCGCTAAGTTGTTTTAGAAAATAGGTGGAGTGGAAGCGCTCCAGCAAACCATAGTAGCTCAGAAATTAGGCTAATGGAGAAATATCGGCTAATGCTAAGTGTCCTTTCCAACCTTTTTCTGGGGATCAGGCTTAAGTGGTTCGAATTTTTGGGAGAGATTTTGAGGCAGCTGTTCATAATTTAAAAGTAGGTCTCCAAGTTGAGAAATATATGCTTAAGCAGCAATGTCTGGAGAAGCTATTGCAGCTTTGCGGTTAACAAACGAAATTATGACAGTGGCACTTGATTATTAAAGTCTAGATTCGCTAATAAAGACCTTATAGTAGAAAATTTGTACGAAAAATTAGAATCTATATCCTTCTCATAGTACAGGAACGGTGGTTAAAAGTCGGACATTTAGGAAGGAAGAAAAAATCAGGGTACAGGGGAATGTATTAGCAGGGCAAACACTTAAGTGCAGGTATTTGCGAGAAACCATTGGACAAACGAATGTACTGAGTACGCAACGTTAGGGCAAGAAAGGAACAACTTAAAGGGTGTTGCTTTAAATGCTTAAACCAAATCGGAACTTGGATATAGTAAGTCTCGTGGTTTTATTGTCGAGTCTGATCCCTGAGTTATGTCTTAGAGAAATGAAATAACAGAGAAAACTAACCAGACATAATGACTACTGTTAATGCGGACACTTTAGTGCATGCAAACAACTGTGGAGCTATTTAGTTGTAATCACAAAAAGTAACTATCGGAGGGTGCAAAAGGGCGCAGTCATCGGTCGTAGTTACGGAATCGCTAGCCGAGAAGATTAAAAGTCTAACTATTCAAGAAGAAAAGCTAACTGTATCTGTATTTGGTACAGCTAACCGAAAGTTATTGAGTCATATTTGGTAAGTGTAAAGTCAAGGTCTTGGATGGGTCATATATTAATATAATGCCAAGAGTACATTCATAGTAAAAATGAGTTGATTTAATAACAATTAGAGTATGCTAAGAAACATTTCCAGACTTAAATTTGGCAGATAACGGAATTAGTAAACAAAACAGATATGCATGTTGATTGGAACAACTATATTTTGATTTACTGAATTTAGAAAAAAATAAATTGCTGCAGGATTATACTTGATTAACTCTAAATTAGGGATGGATAATTACTGGAAGAAATTAGAAGGGAATAATAGTGATAGCCTGGTTAGTTTATTGTCTTGCCAACGTGATATGGTCCAAGTTAAATGACATAATTCAATTCTCACGGAAAACATTTGCTTTAAGAATAAGGAGAGTAAACGAGATGAAATAGGAAGACGATTATACATTAAAACTGTTTGAAAAAAGTATAAGAATTAAGAAAATTTATTGTGGCAGTTAAAAACATATTCTTGAAGAAAGGGTTAAGTACGTTCAAAATAAAAATTATGGAAAGAACGTTGTAAGTTAGAATTTAGATAAATCAATTTACTCATAATCAGTTTTGGCGTTATTTAGTCGAAAAAATTTAGATGTAAGGAAGTTTCTTAATTCAGACGAAAGCTTAGTGCAGATGCAGATTCTTATTAGGGTTACGCAGATTTATTGCTTGCTTGGCAATCGTAACATTAATTTATCTAAAAACGCATACAACTTAAAACAGTTTCTTAAGAAAAAAGGGTGTCGTTAGCGAATGTAGACATTAATGAATTTTGTGCAGAACGTAGGATTGGATGGCGATGGGTGCTAAGTTTTTTCCGTGGATGGGAGGGCCTATGAAAGGCTAATTAGCTTAACCAAACGGTGTTTAAGAAAAAGCTTAGGTCAAAATTTGTTAACAGTAGAAACGATAAACACCATCGTAGTGGATGTCGAGGCTGTACTAAATTTTCGTCCGCTTGCTTACTTGAGAGCCGACCCTGGGGATACTATCACCGTCCATTTTACTCAACTAAGACCCCAGACACGTTAGTCTTATTATCTTCAAAAATATACCCACTCGAGTAGATGATAGTCAAGAGGCTTGTTGTTCAAGAAGGCTTTATTTTTGCATTTGTTTGTTGTATATCGAGTTTTTACACAAAGGATCAATTTGATCAAAAAAGGAATAAATACTTCATGATGGCGAAAAATGACCCGGATCCAGCAATTCTAAGGCCGCCGGAGTGTTGCGGAAGCGAAGATTTTATTTTTATAATTTATGTAAAGTGATGTCAAAATATATTGACTTGTGATTTGATGTTTAAGATTTTAAAGACAAAATAGAAAGAGCCTTTTTCTTAACTAGCCGTAGGTTTCGCCACATGTAGCGCAGTTTATTTAATGAGTGCTACCTCAAAAAAAAAAGTAGTGTATGCCATCCGGCTGAGAATGTCTTTATGTCTTGGCAATTTTTCCCGACTCGCTTCGCTCGTCGGTAAATCTAATTGCCGTGACATAAAGACATACTTCTCAGCCTTATGGCATAAATAACTATTATATCACATCATTATCAGCATTAGTTCAATTTATATCGAGTCACTGGTATACGTTTTTTAAACATTTTACGAATAAAAAAAATAGTTTAATTGAGTTGAAATTAGGTACTAGTGTATCCCTGTACGTCACAGATGAGTATAATACGTTTCCTTTCAATACGGCAAAATTATCTAAAGGTTTTTGTTTGATCATAAAAGTTAAACAGCATCGAGCGAGGTCAATTTCTGGATGGGTGCCCGTTTGGAAAAATAATTTATTTACTGTTTGAAAAATCTGAAAAAAATGCGAATTAAGTCCGAAGATGTACTGCAATATGAATTTGGTGATTTCTGAGGGCGAGCGAAGGTAGTCTGAAATAGTGAGGATGGGCGTAGCGAATCTGATGTGACAAGGAAAGTTCTGGCATATCCCGTAACAGGCTCGTAGTCAGCCAAACTTGTGGGGGGGGGGGGGGGGGCGATACCAATCCAGAGGGACGACATTAACAATTGGAGCCACTGAAAACCACTTGTCAAGGGGGCAAAAATTTTTCCTGGAGAGCGATGCCCCCCGGCCCCTTCCTGGCTACGGGCCTGCCCGTAACTGATTTGTTTGAATAATTTTGAGTCAGTGACGACGGTCATTGTTCCCGGATTACTTTTACTTTTCTGACTCCATAATTAGTTTTAAATGGTATAATGTTTGAAACGATTCTCAAGTAACACCCTATGAGTGTGAGTTACAAGTCTCGCATACATTATTCCAATAATCCAAATTTAAATGTAGAGTCAGGCTCTTAAAATTGTTTCCAATGTAACCAAAAGTGACTTTTGATCTAAAATCTCTAAACTCACCAGTGACTTTTGATCTGAAGTCTCTAAACTCACAATATTCAGTCTAAAACTCTTTAAAGTCACTACTTTTGTGTGTTTAACCTGAAATGAATTTATTAGTAACATTAAAAAGCAATTAAGGTAATTGTCAAAAATAAAAAATGATTAAGGAAAGCCCATACAAATATAAATAACGTCGATCACTCATCTTTTATCAATTTATAATGAGCAATAGTGGCGCTTCCACAGAGCTTCGGCTTCGACTCGCAAATTACGGCCGTGCTAAGTTACCGTATAACCTGCGGTGCTAAGTTACCAGTAATGGCTCGGTGCTAAGTTACCATATAACCTGCGGTGCTAAGTTACCGTATAACTGCGGTGCTATTACCGACAGTGTAGTTAAACTGCGGTGCTAAGTTACCAGTTATAACCTGCGTGCTAAGTTACCTAAGGACCTTACCAGTATAACCTGCTGCTAAGAGTATAACCTGCGGTGCTAAGTTACCAGTATAACCTGCGGTGCTAAGTTACCAATATAACCTGCGGTGCTAAGTAACCAGTATAACCTGCGTGCTAAGTTACCAGCTGCGGCTAATAACAGTATATAATGTTCCAGATAACTGCGAGCTAAGTTACAGTAAAATGCGTGCTAAGTTACCAGTATACCTGCGGTGTAAGTTACCGATACGTCTAAAGTTACAGATAAAATGCGTGCTAATTCCAGAATAAAATGCGGTGCTAAGTTATTGAGCGAACCTAATAATTTTATTTTCCTTCTTTTTGTTCGCAGAAAAAACCGGTTTTGTTTTTGAGTAACTTCATAAATAAGTTAAAAAGTCAAAAGTATTAGTTTATGATTTCACGCCCCTAAACACGATGAGGCCCCTTTATATAAGCTAAAATCTAAGCAAGATCCATAAAGCCTTAAACGAATTACCATGTATTACAAATATTATTAATAAGGGATAAAGATGGGGCGGGGGATGAGTCAGTGGCTGGGGTGAACTGACATGTGGTCTGAAAAGCTTTTATCTGTACTCTGTGAATATCTGAAGGGAAGGCCCCATGGGATGGCTACATTACCCAACCACCCTCAGCACAACCTCTCTTACAGTTTTTTAAATCATCACTTGCAGAGGAAAAAGAAAAACTGGCATCTTTCTTAATGTTAAGACTTTTTTAAATCAACATAACCTCATTTTAGTTCAGTTTTTTAGTCCGTAGTTTAACTTCAGTTTGGTAACTAAACTAACAAAGTTAAACACTAAACTTCCTATTATTATATTCATGTAGGTAAATTAGAAACGTTATTTTCTGAAATTGTTAACCTTCCATAAATTTTATTTAATTAACTTGAACTAAGTGTTAAAAAGGTAAACAAACAATCGTGACCGTTTGTTGCAACGAGCCAGGCTCGCGAGTCAGATCTGTCTAGTTTATTTTCCACGGATCTAATCTGTCGAGTCGATCTCCCAGGTATTCTGTCAGACCGGCTCCACGGATTATCCTTGCGTGTCAATTTATTTATTTATTTATTTATACAGGCAAAGCCCAACAATTACAATGAATTAACAACAATTTTAAGAAAAAAAACCAATAATTAACAGATTTATACACATTTTTTTAACAAGTATAAAAGAAAAAATAATGTAAAATATAAATGCATCTAATCTGCTTTTACAAGTAGTGAAAATCACTCGGTTTTTATCTTTAAACCTGCTACCTGCTACGTTCAGGTTAAATCCAAGACTTAAGAGGGCTATCTTAAAATCGTATTATGCACTTGCTTTCCGGTCTTTTAAAATAGAGTTGAAGTATTACAATAAGAAAAATGCCACACCAACTTATTTTTCGTAAAATGTTTGCGTTTCTGCACCCACAGATGTTCGAAAAATGGAATTCTGTTTGTATCTATGGATGTGAGAACAGGTCACACAATATAACCGATTTAATAAAACTTGGCACAGTAATTAAGTCCTCTACAAGAAGACGAATTGATTAGATTTTGGGCACAATCCTACATGGCGGTTGTCTTAGAGAAGTTTGAAAAAAAAATGTTCCTAAAAATAATGATATCTAGTGCTTGTTAGAAGTGCTTTGAGTAAAACTAGATTTGAACCACATCTGTGGCTAGCATTATTTCCGAGCTATTATATGTTAAAATGCGTGTTTTTTTTATTTTAGAGTAATGAAGTTGATAGAAAAGCTAAGTTTTTATAACTGGTAGCATGTTTACCGTATTCATTAATGATGTAAATCCAACAGATGCAACAGATCTTTTTGCTCACAGAACTAGCGAATGAGGCAGGCAAAAAAGCAATATTGGAAATTGTTATCAGAGTTTACAAAATAGTTTCTACGCGGATTATTTGAAAAGATCATTATTTGTGTTGAATGGAGTTGTTAGTTTTATCAATCAAATAAAATATGTTGATACTTCTTTAGTGTAAAATGGGGTATAAGTGTAGCTATTTTATAAATAGCAGTTATAATATCAGCTACTACATTCTTGATTATGGTCATTTGCCTTGGAAGTTATTAGTACTTTATCTTCATTGCAATTTGCCATACTTTAATTCGATTGTATTTTATTTCATTGACTGTAAATGGTGCACGTAAACAGTTTGTTGACTGAGATATAAAATGTCTGTTAGTGTCACATGACTTAGTTGAGACACGTTTTGATTAACGCCCTAGCTATCCATAGACGCGTGGCCCGGCCGCCCCTCGCCCTGGGGCACTTAACACAAACTATTAACTCGTCTACACCTTTTATCTCTTTCAATTACTAACCGTCACGCGACCTTATTATTTAACTAAATAATGATTTAACATAAAAATTAAGCATTAACCTTGTTAGTTTCCATGATTCTTAGTTAGTTTGTCGTAAGTTAAAAAATCATTTAATTGAGGGTTTTTCAAATTATGATTATTTATAAAAAAATATTATTTGCACTATCATTAAGTTAATCAAAATGTTGTATAGGACATCTCGACTACTTCAACATTTTTCCAAATGAAAGTTGTTTCCACTGTGTGCTTACAGAATCAAAGTAGAGTCAATGCGACATTAGGTTTTTGCCAAGAATATAAGAGGAAGAATTTTAGAATAATATTAATTTTTAAACGGGATATTGCATTTAAAAAAAACATTCTATTAATCACTTTTTTATGCTTCTAATTAATTTAATTGATGATTCCCATTGAAAATAATTACTAAAACATCAATTAGGCAAGTGAAAACTAAAACATCAATTAGGCAAGTCAAAACTAAGACATCAATTAGGCAAGTCAAAACTAAAACATCAATTAGGCAAGTCAAAACTAAAACATCAATTAGGCAAGTGAAAAACCTGTTATTACATCTTAACAATGACAAGACCTTGCTAACAAGTCGTTGCAAGTTGGACCAATCATATTGGAGTATGTATGCAGTTGTCTGTATTTTCATACCATGGCAACTTGATTTCATCCTGCGGCTACTTATTTTTTATCGAAGTGAAGTTATAGTTATATCTCGGCTTATCATTCAATTGATTTAAGATAATCGGGTACGAGGCAACCCGCAACTTTTCCTCATCACATCGGTTTCGCTTCGTTTACTTCCCTACTTCGGACTCGCTTTGCTCGTCCTCACATAGTAGTTACATTAGCTTTAAAGGTCACCCATCCAGCCACTGACCACGCTCGATGGTGCTTAACTTTTATGATCTAACAAAAATGATAGATATATTTGTCGTATTGAAATAACATTGCAATGTATTTCGTAGAGGTATATACTCTTGTATAAAATTTCAACTCAGTTGGATTGAGTTGAAATTTTTACAATTATTTAAATATCGTTCAAAAGTAATTTCATAAAAATAGAACTAATGCTGATTATGAGGTGTAACTTGGCACATATGTTTGTCTTACACATGGTTACATGCATGCCAATTCTTCAACTGATCACAATATTTTCCGCCTTTTATGCATTTTCGAAATTTTTGCAGTACCATTATTGCGGGTTAATGACGTCATATAAATATTTGCCGTATTGCACAACTTCACCTATAGACTGATTTTTGTACAAAGTTTCAATCCTCTAGCATAAATACATGGGAGCTACGATGATAATAGAAACACAGACAACTTGAGTAAACCAGTCAGAAGATCTCAAAAAGACCTGAAACTGATAATTCAGGTTTCATCCCGGTTTCGGTTTTTTTGCAAACACAATACTTTTCCTCATATATACCTAAGGTATATGAGGAAAAGTAAAAATATGGATATTACTTATTTTAGTACCAACCCTAAAAAAAAGTTAGTGGTATTTGATAAAAGCGAAAAAAAATCACTATATCAATCGTATTATGCTTAATCTCGCTTTAGCCAATAGCCACTTTACTGCCAACTAGCTAAACTTTGCGAATGCCATTGTCTGGACGTGATTTAGCATTTTTATCAATTGTTCGTACACTTTACCCACTAGACAGCTATACTAAAGTCTTGAAGTTGGCAGTACTGACTGTTGATAAGGGCCATGATAAGCTCTTTATTTTTAATTTTCATGTTAGGAATTTGATAAAAATGATTTTTCACATAACAAAATGTTATGTGTTTAAGTTAAATGATATATTCTTTTATTCATTTAAAAAGAAATAAACTCTTAAATATCATTTTCCATTGATATGAGTTGGTTTATAGGATAATATCTATAGTAAAGCGTAAGATGTTTAGAAAATAAATTGTGGCGGGAACTGGAAAACCTCCCCACGAGGTAGCCTACAGGTTTTCTTTGTCCAGCTGTCTATTAAACAAAACAAGTTTAGGAACTTGTTAAGTACTGTGTACTTGGCATTATTATTTACGCCATCATGTAATAACGGATAAATATTTGAAAATTGCTTGTAATGTATTCATGATAACATCAGCCTTATTAAAAAAGCGTAAATGAAATCTATTCGTCGTAAAATAATAAAATCTATTCGTCTTTGGTTTTAGTTTTCATTCCTATATTTCTCAAAGATGACATGAAACTAACAGTAAAATTAAAAAAAAAACAACAACAGGAATACTAAAGGACTTTGAGGAAATACTACAAATGAAGGATATTAAGACGTCACAACACGGAATCTCAAGAGGGTGTCAAAAAATAAAAACGAAAATAAAAAGGTTATATTAGGGAGAAAAAATGCTGGAGACTTTACTCGACTCCATAAAGAGGAAATAAATAGTCTACTCGGGGACCTCAAGCCCAGGGGTGAAATGCTATTCCGCACCAAAGCTTTTTAATAAGGTTTCACAAGTGGCACTGAATATTTGCCACCCTAGCGCCTACCCTACAAATGTTATTCCTGTCTTATTTTTATATTTCATAAATATCACTTTGATTATAGTAGGATTAAATACACCCCAAGTGTCGTACTCGAACAAATAGCCCATACAATAACGCTACAGAGCTACACGTAACCACTGTAAATAGGTTTGTTCGTCTCATCAACTCAACTATTCTTCTTTTCGCTCATATTTTTTATTTTGGAGGAATCAGGAGTACAGTAGAGTTAACTCTAAATTAGATGCCAACCTTACTTTTAGATAGCATTATAAAATTATTACTTAGGATTAGCACTTGAGTAAAGAGGTACTATTTTATTAATCTGCACTAAATCTTTTGTAAAAATCACTGGGCCTATTGCTCGTTTAAATAATTTTTGTTCAAATTACAATTACAGTACGTACATATATCAGTTTTCTGTTGAGACTAATGTATCCAATATGAAGCGTTATAAGGTGTGATCACTACAACAAGAGATCTATTTATTTCTTCTTTTATGAATGATAGTACGTATTAATAAAATAACACCTGAAACGGACTATTCCGGTGACATCCCAGTTTCGGTTTTTTGCAAACACAATACTTTGCCTATATATCTACGGTTTAAATGAGAAAAATTAAAAATTAGTAGACGTTTTTTTATAAATTTATAAACTATAAGAATAAATATCATTTGATACTACCGAGTTATGCAAAACATGAATTGTTGATGGCACAATTATATTGTATAAGAATAAAGTTTGTAGTCAGGAAGACCTTAGCTAATGCTATGTGGTGAGAAATGCTTCCAAGCTACTCTGTACCAACTTTATTTTAATACAGATAGTTCATATTAATAAAAGAATAACAATTTCCTCTAATTCCACCTAATAATTTCTTAATTTGAACGAAAAGTTTGGTGACAAGCATTTAAAAATCTATCACTGATAGTTTATTATATTATGCACAAAAAAATAAAACACAATAATTACCCCTAATATTTCGTTTTCTTAATTTAAAATAGCATTAATAGAGTTATAAAATGAATCAATTTTGTTAAAATATATCGATGAGACATAAATCATTGTTATCACATTTGATAAGAGTGATTTCCCGCCAGAGTTTTATTTTACTTTCCTTTACTCGATCTTTTAGGAAGAGTATAAAAAGTGTAGTTTTGAGTAAGATTGTTCTTGGCCGAACACAGTGTAGTGCAGTTTGGAGCAGAATCGAGTTCGTGCCCGATAATAGTTCTTACTCCAAGGTAAGAACTATTGTACACTGAAATAACGCGCCAAACAAACTTAATATATCACACAGGTTATATTTGCCATATTCCCTGTTATGAATTAAATGTTACCTGCGTTTTATATTTGAATTGTATCAGTACTAATTTTACAAAAAATATTACATGCAAATTTTATTAAAATAGTGTTTTTATGAGGTAAGGAGTTTAGGTTAGGTTCACTCTATACCCTGTTGTACAGAAAGTATTGCACCTTCGCGTGACTAATTGCCTCCGTCACGGTCCCAACTTACAGTCGGCTAACTTTCGACCAGTGACGGCTGGTTTCTCTGACTTACCCTTTCCTAACGCTTCTTGCTCCAGTCAGAAAGGGGAGGCTGAAGACCCATCAATGGTAGATGCTTCGATGACTGCCGGTGTTGCGTTAAAGTGCCTCCAAGTGCTCCGAAAACCAACGGCACCTATAACAGAAGAGATGCCCTCAGGGAAACCCGCCCATGTGGTGGGTACCAGTCCATCCGGTCGCCCTGCAGCTCTCCCGCTCTTCCACCTCTGATATAGGAGAGCTTTGCCAAGGCTTTCCGTCGCGTGCTCAGTGTCAGCTGCTGACACTGAGTTAGTAGCAACTACACTAGAGTTAAAAACTGTAGCGATTAAAGTGGCAAATAAAAGTGTTTTGTAATTGTTATTTATTTTATTATTACTCTTTCCTCAGAAAAAATAGTAAACACTATATTGCTGTGAATGACCTTTTACATTAGCTCCTTTTAGTATAGTCGCTTCGGAAAAAACATTTATTTCATAGCCTTGTAGTATAATATACCATTATAAGAGTAAATGATGTTAGTTGTTTATAAAGAAATAAATTATGAAGTTATTATGTTGTTAACTAAGGTGGATTAATTTAGAATAAATAGTAAAATGGTAGGGAGTGGAGAATGACACTCCCCTTTCAGTAAGTGCATCTTCACCCTGAAAGTGTACCAAAATGAATTACAATTTGTTGTCCCAACTCCAGCCGAAATGCTTTTATACCGGGGTTTAGCTCAAACTGACTATCTCGCAATATTGTTAGCTATTAACAATCGACTTTATATTGTACTTATTTTAGATATTTGCAATCAACTTTATATTGTGCTTATCATAGATATAACTATCAACTCTATATTGTACTTAGTTATATATATACGGGGAACTTGTAAGTACATGTTCCCCGTCTACAACTTCTAAGCTAACAGATACTTATAGAAACAAAGGACACAAACGTGCGAATCACTCAGTTTTGGTCAGCTGCGCTTGCGTGGTATCATTGTTTTTGTTGGTCGCATAATGCTGAGCAATATATGATAATAATATATTATATTCACTATAAAATAGATTGCCCTGGGCTTTTATCTTTACTTAATTTCAGAGTTCCATCACATGGCACTCGTTCATCTTTTACGTTTCAAATTGATAACAGGTACACTGGTTCCAATTATATATTAAATTCTCCTCTTATAAGATTTCAGAGAGAAGCAAATAGGTACATGTATACATTATATATGTTTAATAAATGTATACATTATATAAGTATAAATTTAAATTTAAATATATACTTATTTTGTTTTTATTATAGTTTTAAAATATGCTACATAGTGAGCATTTTGTTCTGTTAGATTTTTATATTATAAGAAAACAAACAGCATTGGATCATTGTTCATCATTTAAATACAATGACATATTTAAATATGTTATGGTTTATAACATATTTGGTTCTCTTGCGTGGGTGCACCTATTAAATTATGTTATAAAATTTATATGTACTTATAAATGGTGAAATAAAGAAATTTATTTTTATTTTATTTTATAACATATAAAAATATATTATATATTTTATATGTTATAAATCATAACATATAAACATTAAATTATTAACATATTTTTATAAAAATTTGATATTTCATATGAAACTTATTATAGCTTCTGACTGTTATTAGACTGATCTTTGTTTAATTTTCAATAACTAAAAGTGTTCATTATTGGTTAAGCCGTTCTTTCTTTTGTTATGCTTTTTATTTTGTTTTTATTATTTTATTTCGATGTAAAGTATATTTAGAATTTACTTTAAATTTTGTTCATTTTTAATTTGTACTTGGTTTTAAAAGTTTTTTTTATTTTAATATTTTTTATTCACATTTAAATTTTTGTTTTAAACTTTAATATTTATATGAGAACACAATTATTCTGTAACTTTGTAAAAGGACATTAGTCGGTAGATATTATAAATAAAATAAATAAGATATAGATATCTTAAGAATTGATAGCAAGTTATTACACTATAATATTAAGTGCAATTCCTTTATAATCCTGTTATCTTAATTCTCATTTACCTTGATTAAATCCTACAACCCTTAATTTCACTGTCTACTCTCTAGTCTTGACTATTCTTTTATCAACAGTGTTAGAAAGTCTAGCACCTAAAGACCACATTATGGCCTGTTATTCTGTCATAAAGCATTGTAAAAGGGAGCCACACGTTTGGGTAAGTTTGCATTGAAAAATAGCATGTTGGTCTTCTGTGGACATTTTAGTGATCACCACCCAGTTGATCTTAGATTTTTAATTTTTTTATATCATATCAACCGATGCAAGAACAACATTATGATTAAGTAATATATAAATAAAAAATGGTATCTGTTGTTTCCCGTAAGTCAAGAAATTTTAACAAACAAAACATTCTCGTCAATACTATTTTTTATTGATCTATAAATAAATAAAAAATCCTTTACTTTAATCATCGCTGAAAAATGCATTGTAAACGTAAATTTGGAGGAGCAGTTGAAAGCATGGTTATGCAGGGATTAGTAGTGTTCACATGGGTTAGATATGCATTGATACGTGGGTTCGACCAATTTATTGTCCAGCAATACGCTCCTTTAAACATGTGAACCTTGATAAATAAGATGACGACAGTTTTCATAACGTTTAATGACGATATTCAACAAACTTGATATCTGAGTGCTGAATAAAGGACTGAGGTTTATTGGGGCTGGGTGCTTAAGACAAATTACTAAGACTATGAACCTTCTCAAGGTCATACTATAAATTTATTTGTGGGGGAAGAGACCTAAATTTGTAACTTTATCTTTTCTAAAACATAGACTGATTAATCCATCATTGACATAGGTAGAGGGGGGGGGGGAGGTAAGTAAATGATATTTATTGATTAAGTTAGGTGATAGGAGGGGTTGGTGATACCATGGCAACTCTTGGAAACTACGGCGCATGCACTTGTTTACCCGCCCCAGCCGGAGCAACCGAGCTTTTTGATTGGCAATCATAGCGATAAGCCCAAGGAAAGCGCTTTCCTCCGCCATTCCACAGTAAAAATACCCTTAAGACCGATTTTCAATAAAATGATAAGAATCACTAAAAGGAGAGTTTTCTATTGAAGTTGATATCCGAGTGGCAAAGTCTCCCTCTGCCCCCTTCCTTACATGCTTCACTATTTGAAATCTCTCTCAATCTTTCCCTTCAATAAACATCTCTTTTTACAATAAAATTGCAGTGTTTCATTCTTTATAATTATTTTAAAATTAAAATTTAATTTCAATTTTAAGAAGAAACAAAATATAAAAATGTTCATTTCTAGAAGATCGAGTGAGCCTTATTTTAACCTTAGTAACAAATTAGTCCCGCTCGATCCTGGTTCTGCTCGATCCTGGTTCCGCTCGATCCTGGTTTCGCTCGATTCTGGTGTCGCTCGATCCTGGTGTCGCTCGATACTGGTTCCGCTCGATTCTGGTGTCGCTCGATCCTGGTTCCGCTCGATCCTGGTGTCGCTCCATCCTGGTTCCACTCGATCCTGGTTCCGCTCATAACTTATTAAAGCATTTGATATAAAATGTTGTACAGCTATATCCCAAGTCCATTGCTTGTTAAAAATATAGAATAAATATTTATCCTATGTAATTAATTTAATTAATATTGATAATAAAGGCTCTCTTAGTTTTAAAACATGACTTATTTTGTATTCATCTGAAATTTCTAAAAATCAATTTTGGCAGAGCTTTGCATTGGCCCCGACATTGCCCAAAATTATCATTTCAATGCTTTACACTAAACTATGGTCAAAATTTTTGTTTGTTCCCATTTATTTAAGGAAACAAAAAAAAAATTATAAGGCTTGATAAAATAAATAAAAATAATAAAATTTAAAAAAATATGGACTTGGTAAAAAATTAAAACAAGCCGTAGATATCAGGGTTGCCAACTTTATTTGTTTAAATTATATTATAATGTTTTTTGTAAAAGAGAAAAATTCTTGTATTAATAATAATAATTACACCGTAATATATTGTGATATTATTAAAAAATTATAAAACAAGCTCAAAAGAATCATTGCTGACAAAGTGAAAACATTAAAATTGACTTAATTAACTGCAAAATAATAACCTCAAATAATTTTATTTCTCCTCCTAGGGAGTGTTGACTTTCTTACCATTATATTTAAATGTACCATAACTCCCTAGGAGGTTTTGTATTACCCAGCAATTTCCCCGTACTGTTTTTAAATATTTTGTTGACCGTGTAGGCAAAATTACATTTTGCAGCTTAAAACTGTTCGGTAATGAGCAATTTTGCAGCCGCAAGTAAATAAAATAATATATATTGACCATTTGTGTGGCATGAGCTCAAGGCAAAACTAATGTATGACTTTTGCCTTTAACTCCGCTATTAATGTGTTTGTTTGCCTGGTATTGTTGATCATCGACAGAACATGTATAACAAATTGATAAATAATGGTTGTAATAAAAATTGATGAATAAAGTTGTAACATATATTGATAAATAAAGGTTGTAACAAAAATTGATGAATAAAGTTGTAACATATATTGATAAATAAAGGTTGTAATAAATATAGATAAATAAAGTTGTAACAAATATAGATAAATAAAGGTTGTAACACATATTGATATATAAAGTTGTAAGGTATAAAAATGGGACGTGTTTTATGCTGGAAATGGAATGAGAATAGTTATGGTTTGACAAAAATTATTAAAATCAAAATGTTTATTGATTGACTTTATCGCCATTCGGAGATGAAATTCTACCATATGTATGTTCCAAGGGACCATTATGAGATTCAGCTCTTAGCATCAGGGCTTGATCACATTCGGCAAGCATTATAACCATCGGACAATTTGTCCGTGAGTTTAAGAAGTATATTAATAAGTTAGAATGAATGATTGATCACGTGAATAATTGTATTTATAAAGCAGTTTAAATGTTTGTCTGATTTGGTTTCTCAACTAAATGAATTAATAATTCTAAATAGTATGAACCTAGAAAGCGATGGGCTGTGACGAGCAGGGCTGCTGCAGAGGGAAATATAGCCCGGTATGCGGCGCAATTATAAAGTATCTTCAAGTTTCCGAGGTACCAAGTACCCTAATTTTTAAAATATTGGTTATAAATTAAACATTACTTTGTTCTTGTTTTTGTAGATACTTGTTTTTATTTTTATAATTCTTTTAAAAAAGGAAATATTTATTTTTTAATATATTATTTGTTAATATTAGGTGGCATTTCTATGTGTTTCTCTTAATTTTATAGTATTTTATAACACTCTATCTCTTGTTGCTTGTGAAATTGTGAAATTTATTTACATTAGATGCTTCAAAAAGACTTATTTCTTATACCAATTATATCTTACTATCCAGCATTCATGCCATGATAGAAAAATGCGAAAAAGGGATTTTACCTATAACTTATTTGCTTCAGATACTTTTAAGACCTCTTAAGTAGTTTTTACCTAGTTGTCAGTGTGTATATGTATGTGTGTGTATGAGTGTGTGAGTGTGTGTATGTCTGTTTATATCTTAGCTCCCAGTTATTTTATGTCAGAGAGTTGAAGCTTGGAACAAAAAGTAATCTTTATGTCATTTTCTATGTCATTAACCAGCAACAATTTTGATCAATAACATTTTTTAAAAGCAGAAAAAGGTTTGATTTATGTGAAATTTAGTATGTTGCTATTAAAAGTCCAGGAAATGAGCCAGGTGTTATTTTGTTATCAGCATCGAGCAAAGTCCAGAACCTGGATGGGTGAGCACTGGGAATAAAACGTGTATTTTTACTGTCTGACGACAAGCAAGCAAGTTTACACGTTCTCATATATGAATTTGGTGATTTAAATATTCTGAATAATATAGTGATATACTAGCCAATCTGATATGGTGAGACAAAGTTCTGGGATACCTCATACCCGACTTATTGTGTTTTTTGTAGCCGATATTGTGGGTTCTGCAGCATATTTTATACAAATAAATAAGTGTAGATTAGCGTCATAAAGAGGGGAGTAACGGGCAGCTCTATTTAGGTGATAACAAAAATTAATAATAAAAACAATATGGTGATAACAAATGATAAAGAAGAATAAAAAAATCGGTTACTGGGTACCTAGGAACTTTCTCATCCCGTCACATTTCCTCTCCGCTTCGGACTCATATTTACTCGGAAAGTAAATGCATCCGTTTCATTGTTAGGGGTCGGGTGACCGCTTTATGGGTATAAAGCTGACCTTGCTCAATGCTACTTAAGTTTTATGACCCAACAAAAAATATGGATATACATGTCGTATTAAAACGAAACATAGTGTATATGTGTATAAACATATGTATACACGTCAGTTTCATCCCCAGCGGTAACCCATTTAGACACTGACCACGCTCGATGCTGCATAACTTTTATGATCTAAAAAATCATGTATATACGTGAAATTGAAGTAATGCCGATAATGGAACTTAACACATTTGTTAGTCTTATACATGGCTACATGCGTGCTTAATCTCAACCCGATCCCAACACTTTCCGAGTTTCCTGATTTTTCGAAATGTTCGCTTAGTCATTATTGCAGGTGATTGGCGTCATAAAAAATTGTTTTCCGGATAGCACAACTACAGCTATTGATTCATTTTTGTAGCAAGTTTCAACTCTCTAGCATAAATACACTGGAAGCTACAATGATTATCACAAACACACACACACACACTCACAGACAACTTTAAAAAAAACTACTTAGGAGGTCTTAAAAGACGTGGAATGGATAATTCAGGTGACATCCCGGTTTCGTATTTTTTTGCAAACACAATACTCTTTCTATACACAAAATATAAATGAAGAAAAGTAAAAAGTAATTGGAAAGTTGCAGATGAATGTATTGCTCTTGTATGTATTAAGCTTGTTATCGAATTCTCTGAATTTATACAATTCTGATATTCGTTTTATGTTGGCAGGTGTGGTTTCAAAATCGAAGAGCAAAATGGAAGAAGAGAAAGAAGACGACCAATGTATTTCGTAGCCCCGGATCTCTACTACCTTCACACGGTCTTCCGCCTTTCGGATCCGTGTCGGCCGAGGGTCTATGTCCTTCGGCCATGTTCACCAATCCTGCCTCAGCCGACCCAACCAGATGGCCGACATCGGGTAAAGTCCAACAGCTGAGCTGGTTTTCATCGAGTACAAGTAACGTTTATAACTCGGTCCCCAGTGTCATGTACCTTAGTTATTTCATAACAAAACTTTCTATATACTTTATATCTAGATAGAGGAATGTTTTTCTTTTTACGACATATATCAAACAATCATTAACTTTAAGATAATTTTGTTTATTTATTATTAATAAATAATTATTTAGTTAATGAACTAGTTATGGTTAATAATTAATAGTTAGTTAATAATGGATCATCTCTGAAATCACTACAACAACTAAAATTGTACGTAAAATGCAATTAATGCTAATAAATATAAACTAATGCACTGTCTACAAATCTGCCCTCCTAATTGTAAAGGCAGGTAATGTTTTTGAAATGATTAAATCTTGCTATGGGTGGCAGAAATAACAAAGAATTATTAGTGAGAATTGTTACTTTCAAAAGTATATTTTAATTACTTTTAAAAGTAAAGTCAATTTGTAAAAATTAAAACATTATTTCGTTTGGATATTCTGTAACGGCTAGTTGAATAAATCCATAAGAAGAAATTGATGAGTTTGCACGTTTAGAATGCTCTCCATTTGCTAGTTGTAATGTTGTAATGTTATTGATGTTATCAGAACTGTTTAAGGTGGTAAAGGTAGCTAAGGTGGTGAAATAAACCTGGGTATAAATGTTTTGTTGTGGAGTGTTAAATGTAAATTGTTAGGCTCATATGTTGTCAGCAACTGGAAACATATTTTGAAATTTATTTATTTGTCAAATTAACGGACTGATCTATTAATAGTTTTTTTAGACTAGTTTCCTCATTAATTAATAACACATGAGCCCAATAATTGTTTATCCTATAATGTTTAGTAGTTGTTTTGTCTAGAGAAGGGCTCGGGATAACACCGCTTTACTTTTGTTGGTATCTAAAGGGATATCACTATTTTTTGGTCCCTTCGAATGGCTAAATTTCTCTTATAAGAAAGCCCCGCACCAGGGCTGGATGAAGGTTGGAGTAAATTTTGACTTCATTTGATGACTATGTTTTTGAAATGGGAGCAGAGAGCTTTCCATGAACATCTATGAACATAGTATACACAGACTGTCCAAAAAGCTACCTTTACAATGTAATGGTGAGGAAACATTAGTAGCTCTTAAGAAAAACCAGCCTTTTCTTAAGCTATTACCATGCATCGAAATTATGACAATTTTCTTTTTTCCGAAAATATCGAAGAGGAAAGGTTGAACACGCCTCTCTCTGACCCTAGTAAGTTCTACAACTGCTAGGTTTACCTTAGGCTTAAAACCTAAACGAAAAGGGTTTCAAAACGCAAATAATATGAGGAGAAAAGTGTCATTTCTATATTAAAAAATAAACGTCCCATATTTAACACATTATTAATAGGGAGGGATGAAATAGTTCAGTATCATTAGTAGAGTTTTCTCTACAGATGACCTATCCCTTCACCAAGGTTTGTGACAGTTAAAGCCGAAACAAACTTTACGGTTTACGAAATCTGTGATTTACACAGACTAACCAACAGTCAGATTTACCATCGCCATACACGCAAGGTTGTTTTGACCAAATAAAGTCAAATTTGTTGTAACGAAAAATGTTGAACGAGTAATATGATGCCGGGCAAAAAAAAATAAATGCCCACAAGCGCAGACTTAAATATTCTTGGAGCAATCGACCTATTACAGAAGTATTTTTATTATTTTTAATGAAGAAATGAACATTGAAACCAGGTTATGTTTCTTAACACATCCATCTTCTGACGTACCCAAGGTTACCAGATTACCATAGGTAACCTTTTCGGTACCAAGGTTCCTAAAAGGTTTATTTTAAAGCCCCCTGTGAACAATCTAAATTTTTAATTAAGTACCCCAATCCCAAAATTAGTAATTTATACACATTTATACCTTTAAATGCATCCAAAAGTTAAAAAGAAATGAAATGGCTTTTTGGAAACAACGTTGAATAAACGCAATCAGAGCTCCCACAATAACAAAGTTAGGACAAGTAAACAATTTTGAACTGTCCGCTGCTATTTTTTCGCCGAGAACAATCAAAGAGAATAGTTATTTATGCAACAAGGGATGAAAGAAAGTAAGTTTTCAGCTCAAGTTTAAATTTCGTCTTAAGCAGCGGCGAAGGAGGAAACTTCATTAGCTCACGAGGCCGGTAGGCCGAGGAGACAAACTAGTTAGCTCCCGAGCTTGCCGAGGGAGTTAACTAACATTTTGGCTCCCGAGGCTTGACGGGAGATAATACGAGAGCTGAAAACTTTCATCCCTTGTTGCATTTTAAACAAGGTGTGAAACAAGTAGTAGTTCTACGACTAGAGAACTAATAATAACAACTATTAATATATTCTTCAGCTCTTAATTGTTATGTGTTAGTTAGGTTATTCTACCATGTCAAATTACTTGATGAAGAGAGAATAAAGCCACTATCTTCACATTATTTTATTGTAAAGCTGTCAATAGAATAAGGTAATACTATATTTGTAAAACATTAGCGTGTGTATATTGTATATTCTACCCGTAGAACATAACACCGAAAAAAATCCTAAAAATTCCCTAAACATTTTATTAAAAAATTCTGTCAAGTTGGCAACACTTTCACTTTTTCTCCCTAGGGAGTAAAAGTACATTACAGTGTGAGATAACAAGACTGTATGTAGAACTTACAATACGCAAGGTAGATAAAAATGTTCTTATCTTTATTTTTTTACTGACTTGGTATGTGTGTAGAATGTTTTTGTACTTATTTATTGTACTTGTATATTTTTGACTAGTTATATAAGTTTAGAAAAAAATAGATGACTTTGTTGCTAATGGTGCTTGTTGATTTTACAGGATTAAGTCAACTAAGTCAATCAAGTGTACCTATGAGTGGATTTAGTCAGTTATCCAGTCACCAATCAGCTTTAAGTTCATCCTTACCCATATCTACGTCTATGGCATCAAATGGTTCGGCCGCTGTTTACCAAGCTCATTATGGTATCAACCCGTTAGGTAAACCAAGTTTATTATTTCTTGACGATGTCGACACTAGAGCTTAAAGATCATGGATAGTATTTCTGAAGACAGTAATGTGATTTTAAAATTAGAAGTTATAAAGCTTTCACTAAGCAATGCTTAGTATCTGAAACTTGGCAGCATAGGTAAATCACTAACATTATGAAAGATAATAAAATCGGGTACGGGTACATGGTACAATTTCCTCACAATTTTGGATTAGGTACGCAAATACCCACCACTACCAACTATGTAGTTTAGGCTCGTCTTCTGATTATAGCTGGGCTTTATCTAGCTACCTCAGACCACTCTCCTCCTCAGAATATCGTATATGTAGTGTTAAACATTAGGATAGATCGGTCTCAAAAAAATAAGAAAGGACATTAAATTTAAATTATATTGTTAGCGGACACCAAATGGAATCCCTATTGACCATGCTCGATGCTCCTTAACACTTGAGATTCGAGGATAACCAGCAATTAAAATTTTAATAGTACTAGTATAGCTAGTACTTAAATTTGTTCATCGTAAAAAATCTCACATTGATACCATAAGGAATCAGGCTATATTATAGCGATTTTTTATAGGAGATAAAAAAATTACTACCTTAAGAAATCTTGTTTGAAGGATAAACTTAACTAGCCAAACACCTTTAATGTGTTTTGTTTAATTTTGTATATTCATCCAAAATATCAAAAATATATCTAAAATAATATCTTCACAGGCCTGAATGAAGATATTAAATTAGCTTAGATTAATTATTTCAATTAATTGGAGGTTATTAAAAAAATAATTAGCTAATAAAATTAAAGAGTGAAAAAATCATTAAATGTATAGAATGATTAGGTGATCTTTAAAATTGATAAAACGTAAATGAAAATATTAAAATTATTTACTCCTATGAGAGTATTTTTACATGGATAACTGCAATGCGCCTTGATTAGAGATTTTAGACTATACCGGCAAGACATAAAAGTATTGCTTAATATCTAACATTATATTAAGGAGTATATTGTAATTTTATTTTCCCAGTCAAATGAGGGAGGGATTCCCCCCCCCCCCCCATGTAGATCCTGTTAGTCTCTACATTGTTACTCTTGATAAAGTAATTTGTAGTTCTAGGTGTGCCTCAGTTAGGTGAACTGAGTCCACTTGACTAAGTGCAATAGTTAGTGCCTGACTATCATATAATTAATATTATAAGATAAACTTCTTTCTCTATGCATATATAGCCTGTAATATAACATAACCTTATTACATCTAACAATGTTTTTTTTAAATTCTGTTTCAGATCCAGCATTCTATGGTCACGACTCTACTGTAGATAATTTAAATTGACTTTTTTCAAAGGGAATTTAAATGTGGGGGTTTTCCTCAAATATTATTTTATTTTATAATTTTTTGTAAACTATGAAAAATGTTTTAGAATTGACTGGTTTCATGCGAGCTGACTAGTCAATGTTTTCTAAAATAAAGTTGTTGTGCAACAAGATGGCTTGCCTGAATCCTAACTTAACTATGGGCGGGAACCTTAACACCCTAACAAAATATGTAGAAACATTTAGGCTTACAACCAACATGCTTTATCTTGCTGCATTCTAATTATTTACTTATATTTTATCAAAAATGAAATATAAGTATATATATGTGAATATAATCTTTCAGTACTCTATTTTCTTTTTGTGAATTTCCTTTGGACAAAATTGGATGGGCAGCTGGTAGGAGTCGGAGCAAGGAGTACGACCAAAAACTGTTCCAAAGCTCCCTAATTAAAAAAGCAAATTTGGTAAGATTCTATGCATAGACTTTACATTACATAGATAGCCTGTTAACAAGATTTATATAGAAATACACTATGTATGTATATAAACTTGGTACAAAAAATTCAGGAAGTTAACAAACCCTATTAAAAACCAGATTGTTGTGATGTCTTTAGCCCAATTTGCTGAGTCAGAATTTTTGTTAAATATGACTGTAAGCATTAAACAGTTATTTACATTCTCCTCCAATTTTATCCTCTTGGTTAGGCTGTAGATAGAACCACAGTATTACTGATTTATGTTCATAATGAAGTATTTGCTTTTATCTCAGATTTTTAAGGCAAAATTAAGCTATCCTATTTAAGTGTTAAAAAATATTAAATGTTTCAAACAAGAGGTTCAAGCTACTAAAATTTTGAATGTTAATAAAATGAAACACTTAGTTTGTCCAAAATCCTAATTCCGAGTACTGACAAAGTCAATATTATCTCAGGTGTTATCTATTTATTTACTTATCTATCTAGTTTCCATCTAATTCAAATCAAAATAAAACAAAGTCATTATACTTGATAACTTGACAGGTTTGGGTTTTATTAAAACTGGCTTTACTTTGTGACAGAAGCTCTCTCTTATTTATTTAAGTTGTTGCTTGGCTTCTAGCAATATTTAGTTCTATAATATTTAACTGTAATTTATACGCATATACACCACCTGTGCCGAAAAGTAAAAAAACTCTTGTGTTTGGAAAATGAAAGCGGTGAGTGTTTGAAATGGGTATATTGATATTTTAAACTTGAGTGTTGGTCAGCAATAATTCCTTATTTAAAAAATTCCTTATTTTTTATTTTCTTTTAAAACTATTTAATATTTTATATCATCAGTTTTAATTAATTGTTTGTAATATAATCCATGAATAAAGTTATGGTATACTTCTGTGTTATACAGGAGATCATTCTCTATCTCCTAAGCCTATCTACCTGATAATGAAAAAAATAAAAAAATCCTAAGTGGAGCTGGAACAATTTTAAAACATTTTTCATAAAAATAGACTGGCTTGAAGATCTGTAGTTTAACTTTAAAAGCTAACTCAGTTATCTTTCAAAATGTAAATGACGGATAGTAAAAACAAATTTATATGAACGCATCAGAACTATTTAGTTGTTGCAATTTGTGCTGGGAGGAGGGTGAATTGAGGGTCTTTTCTCTCGATGTTTTTGTCAGATTTTGGTAATTTAGGTGAAAACCCTAATTTCAATCAGTTATCATCTTTAGTAGCCTAATATAATTGTTAATTTACCCAATACTCTAAAATAAATGCTAAAGCTTATAAATTACAATAAAAATGGTTAGGTTTTTTAGTGGTTATTAATGATGATTGATAGTTATTAATGGTTACTAAAGGTAAATGGTGGTGATTGCTTAGACATTTATTTTCAAAACATTCTTAAAAATTAAAAATTGGAAGTGGAGAGAGGAACGGAAGACCTGAAATTAAAACTACATGTTACTGAAATCTGGAAATGCAACTATCTACCTTCATCAGGTGGTTGTTAAGTCAACATTGTATTATTTTAAATCTAAAAAAAAAATTAGACAAATATATTATATAGAAAAACAATCTTGAGATTGAAAGATCAAATTAAGAACAAATAATCAAATGACAATCTAGCTAAGTCTAGGGTATAAACTCGAAATATGCCTCTTCTCGTATCCTGCTTTAAAAACATAAACATAGCCTTAATTTGTGTGAGTGAAATAGTTTTGAACAATTACTTGGTAATACTAAAGTGACAGAAAAAAAGTTGCTCTAACTGTCATTTCCTTCCTTCTCATGAAAAAACACATAAACACACCCACTCACACATAATACATACATATGTACAATATCATACTTATAATTTTATTATAACGACAATATTATAAGCTATATTCTGAAGTATAAAACAGTAAACTCAATGAGGGTGTAAATTCATTTCCATTTAGGTAGAGCTGGAAAGGCATTTGAATATGTATTTAAAGCTCAAAATGCAAAGTAAAAATACATCGGAGTGTAAAATTTCTTGGCAACCCCTAATTACAGAAAATGTTATTTTATCCTATCAATATTTGAACCACATACTATCATAATGTACCACATACTATCATGTGTGTTTTTTGTATTTAGCATTCAATGTCATGTATGTAAATAGTTCTGGTGTTTGAAACCTATTTATAGCCATGGTGGTTGGTGAGAGATATCTACTTATCTTAAAACTGGTTTAGCCGTACTAAAACATGTTTGCCATCAAGCATAGAGTAAATATTACTTGTCAATTTGCTGTAAACTATGAAAGTTATGTTAAAAAAAGGCTTTAATTGTTAATTTCGTTATTCTTGGATATATTAATAAATCATTACTATATAATTTGATACAGATATGATTGTGTAAGCTGGTTGAAATAGGTATTAGAAAAACAATATTAATATCCAAGGATAACCGAGTCCGGTAGCTCAGTGTTAGAGCGCTCGCCTTTCGGCCTGGAGGTCGAAGGTTCATAATCCAGCCGAAGGGGGACCTCAAAATGAGGTTATCCCTTGTACCGTACACTCGGGAGGTCTTGAATCCAAGCCGGCCAACCCAGCCAGGGTTTTACGTGGTTTCCTTGGCTACTAATACGCAAATGCGGGGTTGGATCCTGTTTCATCTGAGACAAGTCTGGATCCACGTTTCCGTTGTCTCCAGCTCACGAAAAGTTAATGTTCTGCGGGCTGGGGGAGATGAAGGTCGGAAAGATATACTGAGCCTTTGTATGTACAAAAACTTAGTCAGTGAAAGTGATAGCGACAACACGAGTAACGTAAGTGACTAGGAACGAAGTGCTCGGTTCTTGAAGACAGACGTCTCCTAAAAGCACTGCGGAGCTTTGACTTTCAGGTCAGGGCTCAAGAATGAGTTTGTGCACGCTGACATCTGGGTGCTAGAGTTCTTTGTCAAGTGGCGCTGGACTGGCCAGAGCGGTGAGCCCAGCTAAAGTCTGGCGATGCTAGAGGAACTGATGAGACTGGAAGGACGAGGCCAAGTGAGACTAATGTAATCAGAGGAGCTAGTAAGACTAGATGAACCAAGCACACGGTGAACTAAAGACAGCACTAGCCAGAGCAGTGAGCCTAGCCTGAGTCTAGCTGGTCTAGATGAACTAGGCACACTGTGAACTAGTCGCAGATACTAGCCAGAGCAGTGAGTTTGGATAGAGCCTGGTTTGGCTGGATGAACTAGACACACCGTGAACTAGTCATATGTGCCACCATGTACGGAGAGTGTGCTTCCTAGATGATTGGATGTGTACAAACTCAGGGGTTTAATTAGTTGAGCGAGATTTGAGAGAGGGGAAAACGCTAAAATGACCCTACGAGTATAAGAGTTAAAAAAATATCCAAGGATCAAGTTTGAACTAACTCCCTACTAGTCATTTCCCAAGTTTTAGACATATATAGATAACAGTTATGGATAATATCCTTTTAAGAGTTAGTATGCTTTACCCAAACTTGGATAATGGATTGCTGACCCATTATGTTCCTTTAACTCAAATATAAGTTCGAAAAAACTTATTTTTCATGTTTGCTTGGTAGTATTCTATCATTGACAAATATACATGAAATTATAGTCTTATACTTTATCAAATATCAAATCAAATGACTAAGTTTTCGGACATGACAAGGATCAGTATAACTTTCCGACCTTCATCTCCATCAGCCCGCTGTACCTTGACTTTTCGAGAGCTGTAGACAACGGAAACATGGATCCATACTTGTCTCGGTCGAAACAAAAACCAACTCTGGATTTCGTATTAGCAACCAGGAAAACCACTTAAAACCCCTGGTTGGTTTGGCCGGCCTTGAATTCAAGACCTCCCGAGTGTATTGGAGGACCTATTGGTCCTCTCCCGGCTGGATTTGAACCCTCGACCTCTAGGTTGAAAGAGAACTCTACCACTGAGCTACCGGACTCGGTTACACCTCTTTATTTGCCATTTTCATAGAATTGAATTGAATTCATAGAACTGAATACTCGATTTTTCGGATTCAAAATAAATTTTTAGGAGTCGAATTTTCTCGAATTGTCTGTTCATATTCAAAACTAAGAACAAAGAACTAAAATAAATAAAGGGCACTTTTGCTGTTCGAAAAATAGGAAGGAAGGAAAAATGGTAGAAAATCAAGATATTTTCAGGATATCTTGATCCTGAAAAATCCTTCCTCTGTCGCAGTCTTAGCTTTAATAGATTGTGGCGCCCCTGTACTGACTTTGGCAGTACTCCAAATCGGGTATATGCATGAAGCCAGGAATTAACGTTTTTTTCTGATTGTTTAATTTCACTAGCAGTCGATCATAATTTAGTCACATAATAGTTAGCTCTAGTTGGTGGTAGTCAGAGTTAAAGATGCAGGTTGAAGAAAATGTTTTTGAGTAATTCTTAAGGTACTATTAACTCTATGCATATACGATGAATTCTTGATATTAAAATAAATTGATAAACTGGATTTCAGTGATAATTGCTGTCATCACGAATTTCTGCAAACGTGTTATTTAAAATGTAAACAAAACATGTATACGAGTTTTCTCAAACTTTAGATAAATTATTTTATAAATAGGTATTTATTTATTTATTTATTTTTTAATTTTTTTATGTATAAGTAAAAATAGTGAAAACTGAATATTGTAATATATTAAGATATCTGATTACTAAATAATATTATAAATATAGATTAAGAAAAACGTAAATAAAAATAAACGTAAAAAGTAAATGTATTAAATAAAGAAAAGATTTAGCGTGATAGACGTATATAATAATTTGTATTAATTTATGGAAACAAGTAAGATTGTTTTTACTTTATAGTTCGATTTGATGATTTTAACAACGTGAAATACTTATGAACTAAAGGACTGTTTCGTAAAAAATAGCAATGCCAAATTATCAGGCTCCAGAGACTTTGAAATTAACCACCTTCCAGGGCTTTCTCAGATAAAAAGAAATTTAAAAAGAATTTAATGATTTTATGAGACTTAAACAATTAAAAAGTTAATTTTCATCAACCTCTTTTGGGGACAGTAAACAATTGAGAGTAAAAATATAAGTATTCTTAAGGGTTTCAGAGAAATTCTAAAAATTAAATGTTATAATTTATAAAAGTTTTCTGAAGAAGGCTCAGGATTTTAAATTTGTTTATTTATATTTCATCAAGTTGTCTTATGACAGCTTGATGTAATGTAATAATGATGTAAGGCATGTAATAATGCCTCCCGGATTATTCCGGGAGGCCAGAGGTGGTTTTCTACGCCATAACATTTATAAACTGTTCCGTCATTGGATTTTCAGGAACGCAGAGTAGAGAAAGAAATCCACCAGTCTGGTGTTTTACCCCGGGGTTGGAAAATATGCTGACTCAGCATAATTTTAAACTTATAACTATTTTTTTCAAGTATCAAAAAAAAGGTTTAGTACAATAAAAACATTTTATATTCCCTTTATATTTCAAATATAAAGGCTTCAAGTTATTAAGAAATAAGTGGAAGTAAGTGATGGTTTAGAGAGAGAAAGGGTACATGACATTTCTATGGACTTTATTTTAAAAATAAGTGATGTAGGTAAAAAATTCTGGCGCGGTGGTCCGCATGTCGGGCGAATTTCCTTTGGATGCGTGTTTACGTGCTTAACAACAATCCTGGTTGGAATGATAATTTTTATAGTTTTTTTTACATTATATAAGATTACAATTACTAAATAAATAATTCCGGCGCGGTAGTCTGCTGTCGAGTGAATTTCATTTAGAATGCGTGTTTCCGTGCTTAACAACTCATTTCTTGCTTAAGGTTCCGGTCCATGCTTAAGAACCTAAGCAGTTACTCAATTGTCAAGCACTGCTTGTAACTCATTTTGTCTGTATTTTCCAAAGGAAATGGGCATAATTATCCAGGGGGTTATACAAAACTATGCCTCTAGAATTAGAAGAACGCACTATTATTTGCACTAGTTAATAGCTCAGTTACTTATCTTTAAACTAAGTCAGTTATCTTTAAAGATTTTAGCGCATTTCCTTAGAAAAATACAGACAAAATGAGTTACAAGCAGTGCTTGACAATTGTGTAACTGCTTAGGTTCTAAAGCATGAACTAGAACCTTAAGCAAGAAATGGGTTGTTAAGCACGGAAACACGCATTCTACATGAAATTCGCCCGACAGCGGACTACCGCTCCGGAATTATTTATTTAGTAGTTGTAAACTTAATAATGTAAAAAACTATAAAAATTATCATTCCAACCAGGATTGTAGTTAAGCACAAAAACACGCATCCAAAGGAAATTCGCCCAACATACGGACTACCGCGCCAGAATTATGTATTTAGTAGTTGTAAACTTATATAATGTAAAAAAACTATAAAAATTTTCATTCTAACCAGGATTGTAGTTAAGCACAAAAGCACGCATCCAAAGAAAATTCGCCCGACATGCAGACCACCGCGCCAGAATTATTTTGTAGTTGTAAACTTATATTAAGTAAAAAAATGGTAAAAAATTATCGTCCCTACCAGGATTTGAACCAAGGTACTCTGAGTTTGAGTGCTTATATTGACTCTGGACCACTGTCATTCAACTCAGAGGCCCAAAAAACGACACCCTACTCGACATTTAATTTTCATCGACCGTAATTTTGGTTTCCGATAAATTTTCGTGGTTTTTCAACTTTTTGGTCATTTTGAGTAGTCGTATTGACTTCGGACCGGTTTCATTCGATTCAGCGCCCAAATATACATAGAAAACGACACCCTACTCGAAATTTATTTTTTATCGACCTAAATGTTGATTTTCGGTACTTTACAATGGTTTTTTCGACTTTTTGGTCACTTAGAGTGGTCGTATCGACTTCGGACCGGTTTCATTTGATTTATCGTCTTAAAAAACATGAATACCTGGGGGCACGGCAGTGCCCCAGCCAAGTCTTGCTTTATGAGGTACAAGTTTCATATCCAAGGCTGGCACTGACAAACACCCTTTTCCCGAAGTAATTCGGAGCATTTTCTACCCCCTTGTATCTTTTGACTGGATAAACCTAGAATCTTTCAATTTGGCTGACGCAAATATTATATCAACGCAATATTACTGGAGAAATTACAATCTTTATAGAACACGAGAAATTTCGCTTTGAAAATGACTAATTTCGACACTGACTGACTGACTGACTCATCATAATTCTAAGGCACTTCTAATAATCGTAGAAACTTGAAATTTGAAATGAGGGTAGGGTTTGTTTGCTAAAGCAAAGGAAAATTGTAAAATTTGTAATATTTTAATTTGATCACCTGAATATTGCCTCTGATATGAAAAATTAGTGGTTTATAACGACTTCATCAACAACTTATGATTCATTATTTGTAACATGAAAATATATATGTCTAACAATAATATAATGACTGTATTATATAAGTGATATATTTTTCTTAAATCTTTATCAAGTATGTTAAGAAATTTAAATAATTTAAATTTAAGACCATATTGTTGATTTCAATATTAAGCATCCATTGTTATAACTATTTCAGATGCAACATGAGTTATTTTACATGTTGCTTTGTACGAAGGGTTCGACCCCTGGGGTACCTGCTTTTAACTTCAGGCACTTGAAATTTGTTAAATTTTATAAATATGTCATCTAATATTTAAAAAAAAATACTATTTATCATGTTTGAAAGTAATACCAATGCAAAGTATAATATTATGAATTGCAAAAAACTATGCAAAGAGGAAATTACACGATTATGAACAGCTAAAAAAGCTTCTAAATCTTTCAATATAAGAAAAAGATTAGTCGACATGTCTAGTCAGGGGTTAGAAAAAAAAATCTGGCGCGGTGGTCCGCATGTCGGGCGAATTTCCTTTGGATGCGTGTTTCTGTGCTTAACTACAATCCTGGTTGGAATAATAATTTTTATAGTTTTTTACATTATATAAGTTTGCAACTACTAAATAAATAGTTCCGGCGCGGTGGTCCGCTGTCGGGCTAATTTCATTTAGAATGCGTGTTTCCGTGCTTAACAACCCATTTCTATTTCAGTTCCGGTTTATACTTTAGAACCTAAGCAGTTACTCAATTGTAGAGGACTGCTCGTAACTCATTTTGTCTGTATTTTCCAAAGGAAAAGCGCATAATTATCCAGGTGTTTGTACAAAACTATGCCTGTAAAATTAAAAGTACGCACTATTATTTGCCCTAGTTTAAAGCTTAGTTACTTATCCTTAAGCTTAGTCAGTTACCTTTAAAGGTTTTAGCGCATTTCCTTTGGAATTACAGACAAAATGAGTTACCAGCAGTGCTTGACAATTAAGTAACTGCTAAGGTTCCAAAGCATGAACCGGAACCACGCAATGGGCATGGTTCTTGCACAAGCAAGAAATGGGTTCTTTAGCACGGAAACACGCATTCTAAATTTAATTCGCCCGACAGCGGACCACCGCGCCGGGATTATTTATTTAGTAGTTGTAAACTTATATATTGTAAAAAATTCTGGCGCGATGGCCGCATGTCGGGCGAATTTCCTTTGGATGCTTGTTTCCGTGGAAAACAAAAATCCTGGTTGGAAAGATAATTTGTATAGTTTTTTACATTATATAAGTTTACAACAACTAAATAAATAATTCTGGCGCGGTTATCCGCTGTCGAGCGAATTTCATTTAGCCTAAGCAGTTACTCAATTGTCAAGCACTGCTCGTAACTCATTTTGTCTGTATTTTTCAAAGGAAATGCGCTAAAACCTTTAAAGATAACTAACTAAGCTTAAATATATGTAACAAAGCTTTAAACTAGTGCAAATAATAGTGCGTACTTCTAATTTTGTACAACCAACTGGATAACTATGTGCATTTCCTTTGAAAAATACGGACAAAATGAGTGGACAAAACTATAAAAATTATCTTTCCAATCAGGATTGTTGTTTAGCACGGAAATACGCATCCAAAGAAAAAACACCCGACATGCGTACAAACACGCCAGAATTATTTTCCAGTTGTAAACTTATATTAACTAAAAAAAACGATAAATATTTATCGTTCCTTCCAGGATGTGAACCCAGGTGCCCTGCGTTTAAGTAGTCGTAATGACTCCGGATCACTGGCATTCAACCCAGAGGCCCAAAAAACATGGAAAATGACACCCTACTCGGATTTAATTTTCAACGACCGTAATTTTGGTTTTCTAAATTTTTTGTGGTTTTTTCGACTTTTTGGTAACTTAGAGTGGTTGCATCGACTCTATTTATGGTTTCATTCTATTTAGCGACCACAAATACATAGAAAACGACACCCTACTCGAATTTATTTTTTATCGACCTAAATTTTGGTTTTTGGTAATTTACAATGGTTTTTTCGATTTTAAGGTCACTTAGAGTGGTCGTATCGACTTTGGACCGGTTTCATTCGATTTAGCATTTCAAAAACATAAATATTGACCTTTTTTGCGGCAAAAATATTTAACCCTGAATTTTGCCGATTTTTCAAAATTTTGCTGACTCAGCAAACCGGAATAATGACGTCATCAAAACCTGGTTTTCAATAGGGTTCGTGTCCTTCCAAAGGACGATTTTTGTGCAAAGTTTGGTAAAAAAATAATAATCCGTTCGAAAGATAGAGTGTTTACAAGAAAGTGTCTAGAAATACTATATATATACACCACACAACACACATATATATATATATATTATATATAATATATATATATATTATATATATATATATATATATATATATATATATATATATATATATATATATATATATATATATATATATATTTATATAATATATATATATATATATATATATATATATATATATATATATATATATATATATATATATATATATATATATATATAAAGTAGTAGTGGTTTATTAGGGACCTCTGAAACGGATTTGTGTCGTGGTCCGAGGTTCGACTCCCGCCATGACGCCTATCCTAATAGCGAATTTTATTCCCAAAGGAAATTCGCTAAAAATTACCAGGACTAATTTTTTTCATGAGTGCTACAACTTGTATTTAGAATTTCTTAAAATAACATTTTAAAAAATTTAATAATAATTTAGTAATGTTAAAATTTTGCTGAGTCAGCATACTGTGCTGCCCCAGGGTAAAACACCAGACCGGTGATATCCTTACTCTACTCTATTGTCCTGTGAATTCTATGACAGAATGCTTCATAAATTTTATGGCGTAGAATATCACCCCTGACCTCTTCGACTATGAACTTTAGTGTAATTTTAAACGGACGTTTGATATTCCAAGAACTATACTAATAATTGGTGAGGGTTCTCTCAGGTTGTATGACAAACAACTATGAGCTGGTTATACAGGGTTTGCTGAGATAGCCTCAAACATTTACAGCTCCTACATGATTGATTGTATTAATACTATTTATAGTCTCTTGCGTCTGAATTCTAGAATTGTTTCTTAAGCTGACGAATACTGTTGAAAAGAATTATTATTAGTTCATAAGCATATATTATTTTTAATTTAAAATAATTTTCTTTAATTAAAATAAAAACTCGTTGATATAGAAGGTATTTATATTACAAAATATAGGGAACATTATTAGCAGAACTGAAACGGCCATGAGACAGCCTCTGCTATCAGAACGATTTGAAGTTAATGCTAAGACACAGCAAGCTTACCTAAACATTCCGGTCGAGAGGAGCAGCTGGGGTCGTGGCCTGTACAGTCCATTGCAGTAGTTGTCAGCCAATATGACAATTATTAAATGTAATTGTACAATACTGGTGTGGAATGGTACTGATGGTATATTGGCACTAATCGCCGCATAATTGTTAATTCCGTACTTACTAAGTAAGTTTTAGGTTTTATTTGATCAAGGTTTATAGAGTGCAAAATGCACGAATCACCGTAAAACAGATTTGTTAGACTGTTATTTTAATTTTGTTGACTTAGAATAAAATGTGCCACATAATAATGGTATAGAATGGAAAAAAGGTAAAGTAAAGGAAAACTTCAGCATTTTCTATAAAATATATGACTATTGAGATGTTTAGTTAAAAGAAAAAAAAGTTTCTTTTAGATTTTTAATTTGGTTTTTGTGCTTTCTACGAAATGGAGAAACCCTGTTAAAACACCCAAAACCCCTTTTATTTACTTATTGGTTATTTTGTTTTTCAATAATTATTATTTTGTTTTACTTGATTTTGTTTTACGCCTTCCCTACTTTGGTTTTTAATTAATAATATTTTTGTTTTTAAATGTATATTTGTTTCCAATTTGTGAAAATTGTCTTATAAATTAATTAATATCGTTGGAACACCCTTAAATAAGAAATTGAATAATCTCTTTAAATACTGATACAAAGGATTTGACTTTTTGTGAAATTTCAAAGAAAAAAATGAGCTTATGAGGTTGGGGTCATGGCTTTTTGATTGACATGTATAACGTAATGTCAACCAATCACGTTGTTTGAATAATACATTTGAAAATTCGCATATATCGTGGCCCCTAGCATGACGTCCCTTAGCTGCCAAGAGACCGAAGGCCTCTTGTTATTAAAACCCATAGGAAAATTGGTTTTAATAAATGATGGAAATACGTGATGAAGTCTTCAATTAAACCATATGTAACGGAAGGGTATCAAAGAAGAAAGAGTATCGAAATCACTCTACACTCGCTTCATTGCTTTATATCTTTGAGCAATTTATATTATCCTCCCGACATAACCTGTCGTCCCATATTATAACCCTTGTTGGAACCGTTACGCTCAAAATATACTCTAAATTTGGTGATAATTTATTTTAACAAATTTTATATAAATGAGCGAAACCTGGGATTCGAACCCCAGACCTCTATGGTGCCAAAGCCATGGTTCCATAGCTCGACCATGGAAGTGGTTCATTTCCATTACAAAAAAACAATTAAAAACAAGTTATTCAAAGAAGAAATCGAAAAACACAAAATTAACAAACTTTGTTTTCGTTAAACTTTGTATGCGGTCAATCTGACCGCATCTTTTTGATCTTCATAACAATTTATTTCAACATTAAACCAATCTTTTGAGTATCAATGTTTCTTTACCCTCTGGTCAGAGACCTGTTTGTTTTGCTTTGCCCAACAACAGGCAAAGCCCGTTGTTGGGCCCTTCTTGGCATTAGCTCATTACTATTCGTTCCTACATCCTGTTCGCGAACAGGATTTGAGGTCCGCGGACCTCAAATAATTTTATTAGTAATAAATATACCTTTTAAACTAATAAAAAATGCCGTCGTCGTCGTGGCATTTTAACATGCTAAACAATGTCGATCCAACATTGCATGAGTAATATAACTATCTCATTAATACGATTTCATGTTTACCGTAAACACTCCAAAGAATCAGAAAATGACTTTTCCCAGGTAAAAGTTACAATTTAGGATCCACGAAATATGTTTTAGAATCAGGCTTAAGATGTGCCTGGTTAGTTCTAATTAGCTTTGATTATTTTTTAACACGTCAAAATCAATGAGGCGCGGGCATAAAGTTCACAATTTACTAAAAAAATGGAAATTAAAAAAAAAATCTCTTTCCTTAATTTTCGCTGCTGGTACTAGTGTTACGACACCAAGGGTTGTATGTGATTATGGATACATTGCCCCCACTTTCCTGTGTTAGAAAATTTAATTTATTTAAATTTTTATTATATATTTTTTTAAGAATCGAGGTAGATTAGGGCCGTTGTTTATTTAATTATATAAATAAAATTAAACTGTATGATGATAATCATTAAACAAATGTAAAACGAGTTTGATAAACATATAATAAATTAAGCTACGGAATTTTGTGTATAAAAATAATTTTATAATACGTGTAATAATGTTAATGTTTAATGTAAAAATAATATTTCTTTCTTACTGTTTTAATTATTAGCAATGAAATAAATATAATGAATAAAGCTGTTTTTGTAAATATAATATTAAAGTACATTTGATAATCACATATGCATTATTTTTTAACCACTCTAAAAGAATTATATGAGAGCCCATATGCCCCCTCATATTTAAGTCCATTTTAGATAGATTTAAATATTAGATACATTTTCGCAGAGCATGATTGTTGTGAGATAAAAAGTAAACGCTACACTTGGTTAGTGCTTAATTAGTTGCCATATCATATGGTAGCTAGGTTTTTATCATCCAAGTCATTAGTATCATTATCATCAAAGTCAAAAAATTAGTTTTAAAAAATACCCCAGGTTTCCAATAGCGTAAGCTTTTCACTAACTTTTTGAAATGTTCTTACTTGGGCATAACTTGCCTTTCACTTCCTTTAAACGTTTAGTGGGCGAAAAAAATATTTTATCTCCAGAAGGTGTATAATGTAAAGTTTATTGACTAGCTTTAGGGACCAAAGAAGCACTTTTCACCCCCAAGGGAGTAAAAGTTGCTTTTCACACCCATGGGAATAAAAATTGTTTCCTATTTTTGGGGTTAAAGCCAATTATACAATTATATCCATTTTTAGGGGAGTGGTGTCCTATAAATTTATACAGGAGACCGATTAATTTTTGTAACACCTTCCCGGAAGTGGCACCCCCAAAATTTATAAGGGGGACCGTGACAAAAAAAACATTGACTTAAAATCCGTTTCAGTTCAAAAGAAGTTGTTTGTAGCAATAAAAAATGTTTTGATTTTTTTGGGGGGGCATCACCCTCAAAGTTTCTAAGGGGAGTCGGAACCAAAAAAAAAAAAAAAAATAGAATAAAATACAACAAAACATATGAAACTAAAAATATAACAATAATTAAATAACACAAACGTCTGGAGATAAAATCTTTCCTCGGCTTTGCCTCGGGATTTAGACACATAAAGCCGTCGGCTTCGCTTTGGGAGTTAAATAAAGTTACTGCTCAGGGGAATAATAGAATTTTTTACTCCCTAGGTGTATAAAGAACTATTGTTGATATTGTGGTGGAATTTCCAGGAGTGTCAAGAGGGTTCCTAGTCTGTCACATAACTAGCTTACTTTGAAATGGGTAGATGAATCAACCTGCCACTAGCCGATCAATTTAGGTAAATCGTAGATAACCTTGTTTTTTACGATTGAGGGGTTGACTGTTAGGATATGGTCTTAAGAATTTTTATGAGGCTTAGATGAATAGTTTATTTTATATATGAAATTTTAAATTACTTATTATATTTTATAATTTTTAGAAGAGTTGAGTCTTGACTTTTTCAATCTTGCTTTGGGTGTCTTGCATTTTTATTTTTAAGTATAATTTCAAGAGTATTGTTTTGTACTTAGGAAAGTCTCGTAGAATAGAGTTCAGTGCTTCGTATATTGTGGGGCTGTGCTAGCACATTGAGGAGTAGCAGTAAAAGCATCTTGAAATAATATAACAGGATAACTATTAAATATAATTGTTGTAGTTTGAAAACCAGGGACTAGTTTCATGAAATTATAACTCTTGCAGTTACAAAAAACGAAAAAAAACAACTAGTAATGACAAATTTACGAGTGTTACCAAGGATAAACAAATGTACCAGTGTTACCAAGGATAAACAAATGTACCAGTGTTACCAAGGATAAAAAATTTACCAGTGTTACCATGGATAAACAAATGTACCATTGATACCAAGGATAAACAAATGTACCATTGATACCAAGGATAAACAAATGTACCAGTGTTACCATGGATAAACAAATGTACCATTGATACCAACAGGATAAACACAAATTGATACCAAGGTAAAAATGTACCTACAATGGATACCAACAAATGTACCAGTGTTGCCAAGGATAAACTTGTACATTAGCAGCATTTTTCTAATTTATAAACAATATTTTCTGGTCTAATAAAATCACTTGTAAAATTTTACCAAAGTTCGAACCTAGGTAGAATGAGTCACAAGTTCATTTAACAAATATAAAACTAAAATTTAATCGTTAACTTTTAGTTCATTAGTAATTTAGTGCTCAATGTGGTTTTTAAAACGTTGTTATATTACTTCTCATATTTTAGAAATAATTGCATTCGATATAATTTACTCTTATGAATGAAACTGGGTTTTATTATTATTTTGTCATATTGCTTATAGTGTAACTTCAGTCAAGTGAATAATAATTAGTAATGATATACGTGAAACGCTTTATTTTGACTCTTGTAGTTACGAGGGGTTTTTGATCATTAGTTTGTAAGATTTTTTTTGGGGAGGGGGATCTAACTTCAATAGAATTTGACACGAATATGCTCGTTTTCTAGAAGAACTAAGATAAGTTTGTAACCTACTAAAAGCTGACAAATGTAACAAGACCCAATGAGGAGTACGTTAGTGTCTTTTAAAAATGGAAGGGGGGGGGGATAGTCAGGTTCGATGACAAAAAGACCTTATATCATATGTTTTAATTTAATTTTTCTTTTAAGAACACATCAAAGTTTGACGTGTGAAATAAAGACAAATTAAATGTGATAAAGCATTTTTGAAATCTGTTTTTATACATTAGTTTTGAATTTTCTTTGCTCTTCTGTTTGTTTTGTGTTTGTTTGTTTTGTTATATTACAAATTTCAGTGCCCCGTTTTACGAAAGTACTGTATACACTGTACGAAAGTCTTGTATACAGTGTGTCCCCGGATGGGGTTGCCTATACGTGTAAATGACAAAAAATTCCATTTTTCGAAAAAAATCATTCTTGATAAAATTGTTTAATTGTCCCCCTGAGACAATTTTTCCATAAAAAAAAAATTAAAATAAAAATTTTCAAAATCAACACATTTTACCCCATCACCCAAATTTTGGAAAAATTAAAACTTTTTCAATCTGGATAAATGATACATCGTTAAAAGGTCTTGACTAGTGGAACAAAAATGGTAGTATAGTAAACTTCGATTTAAGTAACTCTAACTGAGACATTTTAATAAAACTTAATTTTACTTAACTAAAAAAAGGTTTTAAAAATAAAAACAATAACAAATAAACACTTTCCCGTTTTATTAAAATATCTCAGTTAGTGTTATTTGAAGTTTACAATACTCTCATTTTTGTTCTACTAGTCAAGACCTTTAAAACGATGTATCATTTATCCAGATTGAACAACTTTTAACTTTTCCAAAATTTGGGTGATGGGGTAAAATGGGTGAATATTGAAAATTTTTATTTTAATTGTTTTTATGGAAAAATTGTCTCAGGGGGACAATTAAACAATTTTATCAAGAGTGATTTTTTTCGAAAAATGGATTTTTTTGTCATTTACACGTATAGGCAACCCCATCCGGGGACACACTGTATACAAGACTTGTACTTTCGTAAAACGGGGCACTGAAATTTGTTTAGTAACAACTCAGTAATATAATAGGTACCTTAATTTTAGTTTTAACGACGGCTTTTTGCAGTACCTCTCAATAGGAGCCAGATTTGTAGGACAAGGTAGGCCACATCCTAAGGTCTTAAAGATCGTAAAGATTTAGGTCTTCTGGTGGGGATCAAGTCAATGTAGATGAAGAATACTACGTCCCGCTTCAACTGAACAGTACAGTTTTGAAGAGCAATGTGTTTTCATAATCCATGATATCCTACATCCCCTGAAGATGCCTCCCACAGTGGAAGGGAAACGTGGGGTTCTTCATATAAATTGACGCCGTCACCACCGGAAGACCTCCTAATGGCAATAACCGCGGAAGCCTACGCAGTTTATTGCCGTAAAGATCATCAATGAACACCAAAAAAGTGCTGGGAGATAATAAAGTATTGACAATGTCAAAATCCGTCCATCTTTGAGTTTTTGACAAAAAAAAAGATCATGAGGGGTAGAGGTTACATTGCCTTTGTTCTAGGGCGTTTAAACGCGCCTCTGTCTTGCAAAAGATTTTGACACTGGAACAATTCTTTTACTATCAGACATCTTATTTTAGATGTGGGGGGGGGACAATTCTCAAAAATAAAAACAATTGAAGTTATTTCTCCCCAAGAATCCGCTATGAAAAGATACTAGTAATCTGGAGAACCAAGAGGAGCATGAGCACCATAGCAGAGTAATACTAGCTAGCACAGTGATACATTGGCGCTTTTTTTAGCCAAGATAGTGAGACAGCCATATGAGTTATTTCCTAATAACTCTAAAAAGCTTTATTAATAGAGTATTTGCACAATTTGTTTATTGCATTATCTTAATTACGTCATATAAAAGAAAACCCTGTAAAATATTAGAATGAAAAAAACTTATACTTTTGAGGATTCAGCAAAAAAACTAAAAATATATTTAAACATGTTCTTTTGGCGGGAAAACGGACTCGACTGCTTGTCCGACGTAAGAATACCGCCGTGTAGTACAATATTCACTAGAGCAACACTCATACGAGTTTATTCTTATGAGTATAAGATGATACTGATAGCTATAGTCATCACGTTCCTTAGGCATTGTATTACCTGGAACACGCATTGTTTTGTTTCAATCTTTCTATTTCACTGTAAGCAACTGTTGACCTTATGATATTTTTAACTAAAACTCCCATCTGTTTCTTAAACGACCCAACCTTTAGAACGTTCCGTTTTCACCCCACTCTCTCACCCATTTCCCCTCTCCTCTTCTTTAAATGCTTATTTCGACTATTTAAAATTAAATTAAATATTTTTTTACAGCTTAATATATTTTTTAAACACATTTAATCATTTTATGAGCAAAACAATGTTTTTTGGAAAAATGCAAGTACTTTATTGCTCAGTGAACAACATTGACAATTCCATGATGACTATTTATGAACGTTTTCTCAGCAGCTGTCAGCGCTAGCATAGTAGCTGCTGACATTTCGATACGTTACTAAGATTTCGAAACTTAGGAGCTGTGAAATTTAAATCTGGGAATGATAAAATGTAAACTTTTATTATATATATATATTTTTTTTTATTTTTTTTTATAATAAAAAAAGCAACAAATGACAAAAAAGGTAACTTTTCAATTTTGTTTGTATGACATAAACTTGTAATTCGAGGTGCAGAAATATTTTTTATATTTATAAATGTTTTACAAAAATTCAGCTAAAAATTGTTTAATGCGATTCATTTGTGATTTAAAAAAAAAAACTTTTTAAATTTTAATTGTTATTGATTTAATTTTTACAATGTTTTGTATTGTCAATATGTATTCTCTTTTTGTATCTCAATAAATAATATTAAATGATACAAATTTATTTATCTAAATAATGAGGGTATTATTAGATTATACAAGAACAATTAAAGACTTGTAATAAGAAGAAGTGTACCAATTTATCTCTTTGTATTAGTGAGTTATCGAAAAATTAGAAGACACCGCTTTTCTTTTTTTACTGAATTTAGTTTAACAAATCTATAACGGGTGTATTCTGACTTTTCTTTGCCCTCCAGTAATGTAAATGATCAAATTTGGTTCCAAACCGAACACAGGTTTTTGATCGTTTGATACAAGCAATGAAACTTGATCCTGCTTCAATCCTTTAAACCTATCCTATACATTTCTTTTCTGAAGAAAGTGGTTCTGTTAGAAGGTTGTGAACTAGGGCGCAGGAGTTCTTTCAATACTGCCAAATAATAATTAATTTTGACCACTATGCTATGAATGAGCGATATATATTCATAATACAATATAAGTATGCCTAGGCACGTGGGTCATAGGAACCCCGTATTCATAAACAAAAACTAAAATGACCACTTGATTGCCACTAGCTTATCACTGAAAAACAAAACCTAATATTATACTAAAGGCACGTCAGTGATCATTTGCTACGCGGGTAGATACACGCCAGTGTCATCAATAATAGGTGAATTTAACGTTGACGGTACTTGCAGTTGATAACACGCCCAGTTACACAGGTTCTCGGATTCAAGTTTTTCCTGCTAACAACTTGGCAGGCTAAACTTCAGCATGTCCTCTCATAATCCAATAACGGCCCTCCTTTTTATTTGTTAAATAAAAAGTAAACTCAAAGTTAAAGCTTAATCCTAAATTTACAATACTTTGGATTTCTTTTTACAACTCAGTTCATTAACAATATGCGTATTTGAAATGTAAACAATAAATATTGGAACCAAGTATAAAATGCAATATAATAACAATAACCAACAAGACTTACCAATATAAATAAATGTGAATGGTTAAACTCAATGGTAAAAGAAGTATACCAGCAAGCAATGATACATTATGTTTCTCAGTTTCTAAACATGAAGACTTATACAAAAATGAAGTTTTACTTAAGGTCAGCTATTATTGAATCGTAACAAGCTTAAAGTTACAGCTTAAGTATAAATACAACTTAGTTGCCGTTTTTCCACGTTGGATCGCTAAACCTTTCTACCTTGTTATTTCAGGTTTTGACGAATTCAGGTATATTTAGATGGTTCATCTAAGAAATGGAAATGTGTCAGCCCTTTCAGCAAACCATATTCAAATATGACAGTTTTTTAATTCTAATATTTTAAACGTTTTTGTTTTAAAATAAAAAATACCTTATTTCTATAGAAAAGGGTACTAAGCATTCCAAGGACAATCAACGTTAAAATCTGCCCTTTCGCACGTCGTAGGCTAGGGGTTATTTGAAACGGGAAAACGATTTATAAGACAAAAACGTTAAAAATGAGCATTATTAAAAAAATATGCCACATCTAAAGTATCTAAAGCGTCTGTATAGAAGTCAAATCTAATATTTTCATATTCTAGCTAAACCTGATAAATAAACCATATTTATATAACTTAAAACAAACGAGTTATAAAAATATGAATAGTTGATAAAACATAACTGTAGCAGTTGAAGCAGTATGAAGCACAAGCACAGCACACAGCATGTTAGTATGCTACTTGAACTGGTACTTGCTGGTAGGAACTGTGACATTCCTTGGCGTTCCTCGTACAGCACAAGTATACTGTGCTATACTAAGTTACATCAAAATCTCATATATCAAGGTAGGATTATCAATAAATAATATACTAATATTCTGACTCAGCACATTTCCTGTGACCTCAAGCGAAATATGTTAGAGCACACAAAGGTTACAAACCATTGCATTTAAACAAACAAGAAAATATAAACGTAAGTAGACAATATACTACTTGGAGGTAACTAGATAGCGATGGTGTGATACTTCAGCAAACAAAATCTCTTATACTATGCTCCAATCTCATTCATATGACATTAGAAGATTATATCAGAAAATAAACTTTGTAAATATTATATAACAATATACACATATATATTTCTGAATGTATATAATATTGTATTGTTTTTCTGTGTTTAGTAGGTGAAGGGCAAAGACCGCATCAGGGTCCGTGTTACATTAAAACAGACGTTCGAGAGTGAATTTCGGAGAAGATAGTGTTATCTTTTTTATTGAATAGATTATATTGTTTTTTTTACAATTCAATATGAGGTGGCCAAAATAATAATTTTCTCATTTTCCTCAAATAAAAGTTTGTCTGACATTCTAGTAAATTCTTTTATTTTAAAAGACAGAATGTTAATACAGTGACAATTTTATATTAATAGGTAACACAAGGTTGCCAGCAAACAACCCTTTTTTGCAAATATAAAAGCGGGCAAATGAAATGTGAAGCGGACTGAAACCCCATGAGGACTTCTACCTCCATCTACTCTTTGTTTGTGTGTCAGTGTACTTGTGTAAGTGTGTGTGAAATATGTAGTAACTATTATTTACATTTCATTACAATTAGAAACCGCACACATTGTTGATTTTAGTTAAACAGATTATTAAACAAATCAACAACACGATTAGTTTAACTAACTTAATTAAGTACAGCCTTAAATTTATTTAAAACTGAAAAATATGTTTACATAATTATGAACAAATTCTATTGCTTAATTACTCATTAAAAGCAATATTATTATTATATATTTAAGAAAGTAGGTATCCCTGCCGCAACGTATTCAATGCCTATATCTTTAAAAGTTAAATTTAAAAAATATTGCGTTATTAATGTTAAATATTTTCTGTTACAAAATATCATAATTATCAGCATGGGAAAAAATTTATAATGATAAAATTCTTGCATTAGACTAATAATAATTCTATTCCATTTATTCAATTTGATTTTTAGAGGTACATTTTTTGTTTTATACTGCAGCCTAGATATATATTTTTTTTTTTAATTTTACCAAATGTTACAGGAACAAACAAAGAAATATAGCTCATAATAATTGTGACAAAAATTCGCTGAAATTCTATAATAATAAATAGGGATGAGTGGGAGTTACACGTATATCACAAAAAAGTCATGGTTTACATTATATTTTTATGTTTAATTAAAAAATTCGTATTTGAGTCAAAAAGTGGTAGAGTTACCAACATCACAGACACAGTCATCTTTTTACAGACTAGTATTCCTTTAGTTCTGAAGTCGGCAAAACTAAATAGTCATTCAATCGTTTAAAATAAAAATAAATAAATTTGAAACAAATATTTATTTACATAAGCGACATAAATTCCTAGAAGTTAAATTATTAGCAATGCTTAATGTCGTCAGTAAAGGTAACGCCTTGTAAAGTTTACACCTCAAGTAGGACACTTAATTTTGGCAAAGTTGGTAGATGTATTTTCACGCCAACTATTGGCGGGAACCAATTAGAGCCCAGAGATCTCTCGCAATTTGTGCGTAGAAAAATAATTGACTTACCGTAAGTGCTGTTGCGAAATGCATAAAAACAACCCTTGGCAAAACTAAGGGCTGTTAACACTTGTATAATAGTAACGAATCTGCCGCAAACGTAAGCGATGTAATTGAAGTCTCTAGAATTGAACTCTTAATAATATATAATTAATGATACAAGAATAATATCGTCTAAGAGTATTGGTATGATTAATTGTTCTTATAGGTTAGGAAGGTGTAGTTTACAGTCTATAAACTAATCTAAAAAGCTAATCAAAATCAAACTGATTATGCATCTATTAATAGATGTAGTAGGTTATAGGAAATATTAGGAGCTAGCACGGACCAAGTTATAAAACTTCAATTTACAAATCTAGTACATCACTCAAGTTCCAGTATGGCTTGGGTCAAAAACAAAATGTAAACACACGACAATTTTTGACAGCATGTTCGTCCAACTCGACAACTGTTTCAGACAATAAAGCATTTTTAAGCAGCATATTCAGAATAGGGATTCGATTAAACACCCTGAAAAGAAACCAGATAATAGAAAACACGTCTTAAGCGGAAAATCCTTTCTAAGAAGTTTCTAAGAAACTTGAACATATTTCTTAGTTATTAAAAGAAATATTATTATGAAGAAAATATTATTTACCGTGTCGTTCTCTGATCAAGTACAAATAAAAACCGAAATAAAATACAAATAAATACATTTTGGTACACATATAATAAAAAGTACATTAGAAGAAAATAAATAAATAAACTTAAATTTCACTAAAAACATTTTAATTTATCATACACATAAATTTATTTTAAAAATATTTAAATTAGATATATGCATGTATTTTTTGAATCAATACAAACATACTCGTTTACGTATTTAATTCATATAAACGTATTAAATAAATTAAAATTTAAGAGATGTGTATTTAATTGGATACTTAAATTTAAAGCATGCGTATTTTTTTATTTTTTAATTTGAACAAACGTATTTAAAAACAAATTTTAAAACTTTAAACGCATTTGTGATTTATTTATAAAAATAGTTCACTGTAACATCAATAAATAATTTTCTAGCTGCAAAGATTTTTATTAAAAAATAAATATTGCATTTTCTCATCTACTATACTAATATAATTAGTTTAGTGACCAAGGCAGGACACTAAAATTTTTCTAAGTTTTAGCAGTTTATTTATTTTTTAAAAAGTATGTATTCGAATAGGGAAAGGAATCTTATTTATAAATATTTACAACAAATTTGAGATTTTTAATAGAATACAATTTTTCAAGACAAAATATTCTCTATGTGAATGTTCCTCATACATTTTCTATTTTAGGTAAATCATACAATTTTTATTTTTATACCAGCAGTCGTTTAAAGCAAAAATTATGCAACAATAGGTAAGAGAGGAAAGTATTCTGGAAGTAATATGGATAATGAGATATGTTAAATGACAGACACATTATAGAGAAAACTTACTTTTCATTGAAATAAGTATTTGAAATTTAAGATATTATAAATCAAATCTATGAGGTTCGAGGAAAGGTAATACTATAAGTAATTTCGTAGTTCGTCAAGCCTTCGACCGAATTCGGCAAGACATTCTCAAAATTTATAACTCGAAATCGGAGCTTATCAATTATAAAAAGACTAAAACGTGTCACCCCGAAAGAAATGTTAGGACTTTGTAGCAACAGTGTTCTACAAGTCTGCATACTAAACCAAAAAAAGCGATCTGATTCCGGTCGGGGTGGTTGAGGCAGATCTATTATTCTGTGAAACCGCTATGGACCCTAGTTCGGTCATTGGACTACAGCCAGATCTCATATTGTCTGATGATTTTGTGTTAGGCTTCACCATGCCCTGCATTGGTTGGCTTTACTATGTAGTTTAGTCATAAGATTAAGGAATAGTTCTCGGAAAACGAGATTCATTGCTTATAAAAAGGCACTAATAGTTTTGCACTAAACAGTTACATTACTTACGGCTAGCATTGCTCGCGGTCTTACAGCGCGACCTGTGTCATTGCTCCATTGATGTCATTTATCATAATGTGTCAATATAACATATAACACATATTGTGTCAATATAACATATAACACATTATACAATAAACAATACATTATGATCAATATAACATATAATGTGTCAATATAACATATACACATAATGTGTCAATATAAATATAATGTGTCAATATAACATATCATATAACATATAAACGTCATATATATACATATATATGTGTCAATATAACATATAACACATAATGCGTCAATATAACATATAACACATAATTTTTTAATGCTCCGTAAACACAGATTTCTTTAACATAATGTTTTTCTCGTTTCTAAAAAACAGAATATTATAAAACTCGACAAGGATCAATTTTGTTACTGCGCAGTGGCAAAAAGTAGAAATAATGAAATTTCTGAATAAATAAAAACAACTTAACAACTATGTTGCATAGGGCGTTAAAAATGAAATAAATGTTTTTATTCACTGTGTCAGTCACTTATTTAAAGTCCTAGAGTTGCGTACTGGACATAAAGTAATACTTTAGATCCGCTGACAACGAAAGTTATGTATGATTGTTTTGCCTTGGCAATAAAATACTTCTCTAAAAGTGTTGTGATTGTTGTTAAGTAAGTACTTTTCATAAGTAAAACATTATTTATAAATAATATTAATACCAAGTATTACCAAGCAATTTATTTGCTGGCAAGATTAGTGCAAGGAGCCTTAGCAGGAAACAATAAAGTAGTAGTCACTCATTCACTCTAGTTTAGTAGTGCTACACTTACTCACTATCTGTCCGTTTCTCAGGTAAGTAGGTTTTTATCTCCACAGAACCTGATAGTGATATCATGGCAGGAAGCTTCTCATCTATCAGGATCTATAATGAAGTATCATTTGATTCTATCTATATACCTAACAATATGTACTTAATGTCATAAAAATGTTTTCAATATAATTGTATTTCATTTTTTATTTTTATTTTATAAATAATAAATAAATCGTTTATTTATATAAAAATACCTGTTTACAAAGGTTAAATTACAAATTGTAAATAAAATAATAAATATTGACCATTTGTGTCGCATAAGCTCAAGGTTTGTGCTTATTTAAAATGTCTATGATAATTCAGATCTTCCAGTAGTAGCTCCGTCAATGTAGACGTCGGATTCAATGTTTCCTTTCCACTGTGAAGGCATTTTCAAGGATGTAGCACATCATATGAAAACTTGACGCTCTGAAAATCTAAATTAATTTATTTTCATCCCGAAGATTGCTCCTACTGTGGAAGGATTTCGCAGATGATAAATCGTAACATCGCGGTTATCAAGGCAAGATGTATTAACATCTTCCGTTGATTTTAATGAAGATTACTTCATTAAATTAACCACGGAAGCCCGCGTGGTTATAAAGATTGTGGTCTTCCGGTGGTGAAACGTCAATGTAGATATAATTCGTTGTGAGTTTAATATAAAAAACCATATTGGTGCAAAGGAAAAAATAAGGGGAATCAGGAAAGAATGCTTTAATAGATGCTTTAATAAACTTAGGAAGAAAACGAATAGGAGTGAATAACTTCCAACCATTAAAGGGGTTTTCAATCTAAAGTCAAACTTAAACGCAGTTTGTAATAACAATTTTTTTAAAAACTGCTGTATTTAAATCAAGCAATACATATTTCACTTGTAAGCTTATTTTTCTTTTACTATTTTTATAATCATATACCAAAGAACGTTAGTCCTCTTACGTCATATCGTGTAAAGGGACCTCAGAGAAAGGCTACGTTGTACTCCAGATCCTCAGTAATGAAAGTATCTGTAATGTTTTGGCAAATTACGCAATGCTTTCAAAATTAGATTTGCCTTCCAATGCTAACTGTATATTTTACGTGTTCATAAAAAAATATAACAATAAATAAACATACATGTTGCAGCTTATACTCAAATCTTAACACGTCATAAAAAGATTGAATAAAAAATCACAAATACTTATTTTAATGTTTGAAATAAGAATAGGAGTGAATAAGAACCGCTTGTTCAATCGAATCTCTATGGTAGTGAAACAAAGCACTGACAATGCGCCGGAGCTTTCAATCAGATAACCTTCTGAGTCATTTGTAACACATATTCATTTGTAACCTTAGTAACAAAACAAGTGTCCCAGGCAAGCGTAAATTAGAAATTCATGTGAATTTAATAATGTCGCTAGAGAGGTACAAAAGTTTGAAACTGCTTGTAACTTTATAAGTTAGCTGCGACATAATAAACGAGTATTACACCTGCATTTCTTGGAAGGACTTTCTTAATTTAGTTACTTGCCTCTAATTTTATTTCCTGGTTGTCAATTTTCAAGAGAGTAAAATAGGTACCATAGGGAACATATATATCTATTTATACTCAAGTTTATTTTGTAAAATAGTGCAAGGAGTAAAAAGAGATGACTTCAGTTTAGATAATTCTTTGTTTCCTTTTTCGCCAAGGGATCCAAGATAAGATTAGAGGCTGTTACAGAACGGAATTAGTATCTCAAGTATTACAAATCTATTATTTTTAAATAATTTTCTTCATTTTGTTTAACTGGATTGCAATAGTGGTTTTGGTATGTCTGTCCGATTATAGTCCGAAGGTAAGACTTGGATTTCTTACGAAAAATTAGATTTTGTTATTGAAGTAGAACTGTCCGGACTAAGTTTTCTTTTTCCACGCTTTATCTACTTAACAGTCCACAACATCAGTCTTTCGAAATAAAAGAAGGTCAGAACTTCTATGCTCTAAAAGAATAGAAAAATGAGAATAGGCACAATACTCTTCGAAAGTTTTTGGTAATCGTACGTCTTTAAAAAAATCCTTTTTTTCAGTAATAAAAAATTAATAGGCACCTTTAAACACAAAAAATCTTAATAAATCAAAAGAAATGTAGTCTATGCTGCTAAAATGGTTAATCTGCAAAGTAAACAATGATCGCTTGTAAGTAAAGTTAAGAGCAGAAAAGCCTGAATTTATGTGAACTCAGCTAAGCCATATCGCAATCTTTGTTACCTAGTTAATTATTTAAGAAGTAGTTAAGTTTGATAGGGCTTAACTAATATAATTATAATTCCGTCCAGCTGTAACTATTGCAGTCACCTTAAGATAAGGGGTGTGCGTAGGTAGCTATGTAGAGATAAAATAATAGTTATCTCAAATTTAATAACAATAGTTTTAACAAATGTACAGTAACTTGTATAAAAGAAAATTACTTCTAAGTAAAGAATTGAATATATGAAAGACTACTTATAAATAAATAAAACTTCAGCGAAAGAAATAATGAGGCGTAGACACAGGCAACCTATGGAGATTATCATGAAGCCTAAGTCAAAACAGAGCAGGAATTACCTATTGAGTCAGAAAGCACTACTTTCTTTACAAATTTAGATTAACTGAGCGAGATTAGGATTTGGATTGCAAAACAAAACCATGTCAATCTATTTTGTTTTACTTACCATAGGCGCAACGTTTAATTTCTATCGCTATAATAATGCCTGTAATATTTTAGAGAGAGATATTCATATCATGTTACTTCCAATCATTTTCATCATTTCTTTGTTATATCTTTAAACAATTTTTTTTTAAATTTATACTTTGGTATTAGTTTAGTTATTTTACAATATTTGTTTATAAAAGTTTTAAAACAAAAAACAAAATATTTTAGTGATAATAAAAAGATGAACAAATATGAAGAAGTTGAAGAGAGAAAGCCGATGTAATTCATCAGATCAAGGGCGATATTTAAGGACATTACTTAAGTTATAGTGAGACCTCGTCAAAAACATTAGACTTGGGTTAAACTGAAACTTATGTCAATAAAAATAAACTTACGGTAGAGTTAGAATTGTGTGAATAACAACAAACTAATGCTTAAGTGAGACTGTTATAAACAATAAACGAAATTTAGAGTGAGACTTATGTCAATAATTATAAACTTAAGTTAGTGAGACATGTCAAGAACCATTTAAAAAACTTTTCACTAAATCTTAAATAATATTCTAAAATGTCGCTCAAGTTAACAGTGGTGATAAATAGTAATTTTACAAATTCTCTTGCTTTGCACTTAACGGACTCGTACATTGAGAAATCAGCTCGTAATGGTAAAAACAGCGGGTTTCAAAACAGCTCAAGACGTCAAAAAACTATTATCACCACTTGGTATACATTTAAATTAATTATTATAATACAGCTATAGTGTAGTAAATGTTGGGCGAAATGTATTTTCTTAAGGCTCATAATAGTGCTACCATCCGTCTTTATTAAGAGTTCCTCGAAGCCTTCCTGGAATAGAACTCTCGCCAGAACCTAGAACAGCGGTATATTTTTTATGATCAATATTAATTACGTTTAAATTTTAAACAATATAGATTTAGATTTGATACAAAAAATGTGCGAGAGACGTCAAGGAGTGTAACTTAACCATGCTGAAACAAAGAATTTTTATACTGACGTTATAGACATTGACGCGTTTATGTTTTATTCAAATTTATCAGAATACTAACAGTTAAAACAACCATGTGTCGTTGTAGTTTGGCATGAATATACCAGTTTTGTTTATCTCTGACTGATATTAAGACACCTACTGACTGTTGGCTATCAAACATTTCATATAACTGATAGTTTATCTTGTGCAGTAATTGAAGAATCAGCTACCATCGATACTTGCTGTTGGATATAAATATCCCTGGACCGGTTTCGGCATAACGCCATCATCAGCAGGCGGGGCAACACTCGAGCTCTCAACTAATAAAGTTAATCACTGATTTAACTTTATTAGTTGAGAGCTCGAGTTGCCCCGCCTGCTGATGATGGCGTTATGCCGAAACCGGTCCAGGGATATTTATATCCAACAGCAAGTATCGACGGTAGCTGATTCTTCGATTGCTTCTTCAACTTGCGGTAAATACAACCTTTTTATTATCTTGTGCAGTGTTGATTTGTCAAGCTCATTAGTAATCCGATAGTTCTTTCAGAAATTCGTCAGTGCCAATTTAGTGAAACATATATGACATGTCAATTGTGTTTAAGTCTAAATCGTCAGGACACCGACTTTTCTATGAGGCATTTATTATAATAGATGAAGTCATTGATGATAAACACAACGTTTCGCTTTGTGTTTACGCCTAACCGGTATTGAGAAAACTTTGACATGTCTCATCAATTAGTCTAACTCATTAGCACTGAATGTATTTCTTTTGGAAATTCGTCTGATTCGGGTCGGTGTAGTCATGTTTTCATGTTTCATTCCTATCTATTTCTCGCACAAGACATTATGATATATTGTTATAAAATAAAAACGAGTATTAAAAAATAATCGGTAGAAGATTAAAATATTCGTTGATCAGGTCAGTTTGATATTGAGAGAGTATTAGTATTTTAACGAACTAAAAAAATATTTTTAGAGAATTAGAAAGGGAGGGCAAAGAGAGACAAATAAAGAGTCGTTAAGAAGTATCAAGTTATTAGACTATGGACCTATGTAACATTCTGAATAAATATACACAATACAAAAATTGTTAACAAATATGAATTCTCTCTCTCTTACAATTTGCGATGACATCTTGATATCTACCGATTATTTTATATTAGGAGCATCAGGTAAAAACAAAAATTAAGGCAATTTTTAAAAATGGCATGGTAACTCAAAAACATTGTATTCTTTTAAACCGTTATGTTTTAGTATACCAACTCAAAGTATAACCATAGTAGCAGTTATGGACGCATTAATAAGATCTATATCAGATGATATCTATAAATACTAAATTTTTTTGACCACTATCAGGACAGATATCTTAACAGAACGACTTACATCAAATCTCTACAATAATAGTGAAAAACGGTCGTAAACTATCCTTTCCAACTGAATAATTATAGTAGTCAAGACTTGGCCATACATCATAAGTATATAATTAAATCATTTTCGTAATAAGTTCCAAATATGGAGCTAAGCTGCCCTACTTCATTTATCCAAACCATTGTAAAACTTGGGTCGCTTAGCGGGACATGTGCGAGCCACTGAGAAGTTGCGGTATTAATGTACTCACAACTTTTCAATAAAGCAATAAAACATATTGTCAAAAATTTAATTTATACATTTTTGTTTTTAATTTAAGATTTAAAAATCTTAAATTTGCCATTTTGAGTAATTTTCCCAAAATCTTCTTCTTGTCCTCTAACGGGAGTTGATTTTTGCACCAGTTAGAATGAAATCGGATCTGCTGTTTAATTTATCGTGTCCCCCCAAAAAAAACGCTCATACAAAGTTACATACAGCCTTCATTGTTGTTTTAACAAGGCTTTATACGCACAAAATATAAATTAAATACATTATTCCTGTATTAATGTAAATAATATTTTTGATAGTCATTATAATTTAGCTATACTACAATGACAACAAAACTTTAAGTTACAAATCCATTTTTAAATCTTTTACACTAAACTTTCGTCAAAAAGTATACAGACATGAGATGGCAATAGATTCATTAAATTTTTATTAGGTGGGGACCTGGACACTCTTTAAAGAAAAGTGGAGACTGTTGATTACTAAAGAAGAAGGGCAGAGGTCTTGTTACGGAGTATACAAGATCTCCTGTGAGGTACCATACTCCTCATGAGTTGACAACGGTCGTGATAACTGCCTCTTAGTACTTAGGCTACAGTAAGACGTTTAGTTTGCCAACTAATTGCTGTTAAGATGGTCCTAACAGGAATTAAGTTATATAGTAGTAAAGTGTATGAATAATTAGTAGGTAATATTAACTGAGAAGATAGACTCTTTTGACTAAATATTATTATAGGCTTAAATAATAAATAGGAGAGATAATTACAAAAGAACTAGGTCTTGCAAACTGATTTAGTAGTTTGCCAGAGAAAATCTAAGCAAATAGGCCGTGGAATCTCTCATACACCAGGTACGCAAAGTAATAATATAAGTCAATGTAGCAATTATTGACAGAATCAATACCTTGCTGCTTTTTTTTTAATTGAACGTTTCATTGTAATTAATTTGATAGCAAATTATAATTTAACATTTTCTTCCAATTTTTAATACAGTAATTGGCTTATAGATATTTACACATAGCCATTTCAAGTGCAATATACCCTTTGATAAAAAATAAATAAATACAGGAACAAACAAACGACATGCCTTTTTGAAAAATGCAAAATAACTCTGCTGCCCAAAATAACAAATTTAGCATATCCAACATTCCTTTCATTCATGGAATCAATAAATATGGCACAAAATATACAGACATGCTTTTTTAATGCAAAATTAATTCAGACATTTAAAACATCAATAAATAACTTATGTACATTTCTTGTGCCGTAATAATAAAGATTTAGAATGAGCTGTTCAAATGCAACTTAAGATAAATTAAAGAGAAATACAGAAAAAAATACGAAACAAAATAAAGAGAAAGTCATGAATAAAGTTAAGTTCAAAGTAAATTCTCAGGATTAGCTTGCATTAGTTGGATTTTATTGGTATAAATCGCAGGGTAATTTTATTTTTAAATACTAATTATTCTGAAATCCCTTTGTTAATTATATAGTAGTTATTTCAAAGTATCTCATTTCTTATTCCTTCTACCTATACTACCTATATATAGTACTACTTACTTGTATTACTATACCTATACTTTTTCCTTATCTTAAAGTACCAATCATATGTTGTTAAAAACCCATTATTTGCGTTTAAATGTAAGCTAAGTATATTGGTCGAAGTTAAGGGAATACCGAATCAGCAAAGATACATAGTTGAGGTAAATATTGTCGGTATCAAATTACAGTTCATCAACAGGTGGAGAAAGTCCTGGGTGACTAATGTAATATGAGATGAAGTTTTCAATTGGACGTGGAAAGTTATTAGAATTGGCCAAAATTTTGCCAATAAAATAATACAGCAAGAGGCCTCAAGTCTTTTATTTCCTGGTTATTTAAAGATAGTGAAGCATAAAGCTGTCATGACAAAGTATTTCGCTAATAAAAACCTTAGTAATAAATCATGTAAAAATCTTGAACCATCTGTGTAAAAACACAGGTTTAAAAAGAAGAGGAAGAGACGTTATCAATCAAAGAAAGTATAATAAAGATGCATCGAGTCTCATTTTGAAATTATTATGTTGGCAATTTTTGATACTTCACGGTAGGAGTTATTCAGATGGATATAATTAAGACGTCTAAGTAGAAAATACCTTGAATGGTTTTGGTCGGTGATCTACCAGAAAAACGTATAACATGCCCGGCTTTGAAAGGCAAGCGAACATAAGAATACCCTAAACGACTGTGTAGGCTTTTAGTAAGAAAATATTAAAAGACACTTTCTTGTGTTAATGAAGGTGACGGCTTTTAAGGGAAACTCTCATTGCCACGAAAGCAAAGCAACCCCCTAAAGGGCGATGATTTCCTGGCCATCAGCTGTTGATTTTAACTGTGGATCATGTTTTGGAATTATAGAATAATTAGTTTTCCTTACTTTGACCATAGCTTATACCTTGTTACCATCACACTGTTCACGGCTAAGAAAAGTGATTTTTCTATTTTTAACGATATTCTTTGTTCGTGATATTCTTTCTTATAACATATTTTACGATATTTTTTGTTCACTTATTATATTCACTGATATTCTGTTCTACTCTTGGAAAGATATTTCTTTGTTTATCTAGATTTACTTAGCAGTTTGCTTTGCGAAAAAATGTAATAAATATTGATCTTAATAAACCTGATAAGAGTTACCAATCCCTCATTAACTTCATTGATTTTAAAAAACGAAGGAAAAAATATTTCCAATTGGGAGAAAAGTTTCTATAATAAATAAGAGCAAGTTTCCACTATATTGTAGAGCAACGAGGCCGACTATTTTATAAGACCGCCGTCAATCTTGAATCCTATTTATGGCACTGAATTGTATTATCAAAAAATTTAAAATGTTGAAATGTTTAAAAAGGTACATTAAAAACAAATATTATAATATACTGCTAAGCTTTGAGGAAGAATCATTAGCAGGAATGATCATTCGTTTTAATAAATTTAAAATTCTATGGTGAAAAATAATATAAGGTATTCTCTGGATTTTTCATGGTCCAGTACTCGTCATTTCGTGAAGTAAAGTTTTCGAGTGTCTTAAAAAAGTTAAAATTTTAAACATCATTTTAGAAATTGTTCACAAAATTAATGCTTACAAGAAATATGGTCTCCTAAGACATAATCATATAGACCCTGTATTAAATGGCTATAGTTAAAAGTAGAATATTTTTAGCAATTGGCGTCACTCGACTGAAAGTTATCAGATTGCTACAGCAGATTTCTTATCAAGGGTCGCAGTTAATATCCATGATACAATAATATGATGGGTGGATAAAAATGTGTCATGTTCAAAAGATATCATTGTTAGAAGAACTAAATAAAGGCGACGGGGAATAAATTGAGATGAGTAAGATTAGTAGAATTCATTGCCACATTAGTCTCTATTAAACCTCAAAATTGGCGTGTAGAATTTTACATGAAATTCAAGAAAAGGCAAACATTAATGGAATTTCTAAAAAGCTCTCCTAGAGCTGCAAACAATTCGTTCAAACATGCATCACAATTACCCAAAATTTCTTATCTCTTGATTTTCTTAATAAATTTAAAGCTACTCCATTAATACAAATTTTTAAGTTCGGTAATATTTTATAGCACTACGAGGCTTTAACATGTAGTCCACCCCAAAAAAAGTATTTGTTGTCGCTATGCTGAAGAGAGCACGTGTTGTGGCTTTACTGGAGGGAAAATGTTTTGTCTCTATACTGATGAGAGTATATGTAGTGGCCACACTGAAGAGAAGATGTGTTGTCGCCATGCTGAAGAGAGCACGTGTTGTGGCTTTACTGGAGAGAAAATGTTTTGTCTCTATACTGAAGACAGTATATGTAGTGGCCAAACTGAAGAGAAGATGTGTTGTCGCTATGCTGAAGAGAGCACGTGTTGTGGCTTTACTGGAGAGAAACTGTTTTGTCTCTATACTGAAGAGAGTATATGTAGTGGCCACACTGAAGAGAAGATGTGTTGTCGCTATGCTGAAAAAAGGATATGTTCTAGCTATACTGAAGAGAGCATGTGTTGTGGCTATACTGAGGTATAACATCTCGCTAGGAGTCAGTTAATGCCTCGATATTATTTATGATTATCCGGTGAACCGCATATATTTATTAAAGTAATTTGCTGTTCATTGGAAACTATATCTTTTTATATTAAAATCATTGAGTTTATATACAAACGTGTTACGGCGTTTTATTCCCAGGCCTTTTAATGAAATATTCCTGAAATATCAAAACTTATTGTGATGATCCTTTCTTTAATATTTGTAGTTGCGAACATCATTTCATTATCAGGAACAGAGATTTAATCATTATTGATTGATCATGAATTTATTATTTACAGTTCGATTCAATGACCTAGTCCATTTTAGAAGAACATTATCTAATAAATTGTTAATAATAAACAATGGATATTAAAACAAATGAGGATGAATCGTCTAAAACTATAGAAGCAAATAACTTATGTTTGGTATAGTTTAAATAAAGTCGTTTTAGATATTTTCAGTTGAAAAAAGTCTTTAGTTGTAAAAATAGTTTTAGTTTAAAAAAAATTAAACTTAAGTAAAGAGTCATTAGATTAGGAATAATTTTATTTTGTCATAATTTGGAGTATTCGAATTAATATTGTAATAAGAAATAAGATGAATGCAACTTTTGTTTTCAAGGTGTTCTTCGTTTTTAAAACGTTATTTTCTTTTTCAAAAAAGGATAATATACAACAAAGTGAAGATAACTGGCAGCGCCTTGTATATTATATTTGTTAAAAATGTATCACACCAACAGAATGTTTTTGTTAAAATATTGATATTAATTGGTGTATTAGTGACAAATAAAATTAAAAAAAAATCCAAATACCAAATTTATGTTTCAGAAGTTTGTTTGAAGATAAAATATGACAAATTCGACTGCATTGTTTCCGTTAAATTGAATACTTCAGGTATTTAATTTATTCACTAAGTCAATCGAATCCACGTCGTGGTAAATTGATACAAAACCAAACTAAATGTTCTCATTAAAGCACCAAAATAAAAATAATAAAACAATAAATTAATCTACAAGAGAAACATTTCAAGACATAGTTCAATCGTTGCGGTCATTCAAAGGAAGGACAAGTGCGGGCTCATTATCATGGACATATGAAAGAAACATTACTTTATAACAGTGAGTAGTTAAATGTCATTTAGTGTAAATATTGCAGGCACATAAGTTTGTTTACAATGACTATAATACTTTTTCTTTACATATAGTCTACACCACAGTTAATAAAAGGTTGGGATTAATTACATAAAAGATATAATTAGCTTAGGAGCGGAGGAGATCCTGTAATTAGGGTAAAATCATAGAAAATGAAGCGAAACTGGCTTAAAATTTAATCTTTTACCTTAGTCCATGATTTGGCACCACTTCGGTGTCAAACAGTCAGCAAATTAAGATAACACCGATTATTGTTGTGTTTGAGACTTTATTACTAAAAGTATCCCACCAAATATCAGGGAAAATCAGGAGACCCCTGAGTCCCCTGATTTTCTAGGATGACTTGGTGTATACTTGACCTCTATGGGATGAAGATATAACAATAGCAAGTTTACCCTACACTGATGTACCCCCGCTTATTAGACTCGTCCACTGACTTTAAAACAGAGTATCCATTTACTTAACCCTATTTTACTATAGTTTGGCTGGAATGGAGGTTTAACTACAAATGTTATCACATAAGACTTGCATATACCATGAATAACTTAACATACCGTAAAGCTTAACAAGCCTCTATGAAGTCTGTGTCCTTTTTTATGAGACAATAACCATTTATATGGACCTTCAGGTCAGGAAAGCGGATCAATAATAATAAAATTAGACCTGACTTGACGAGTAAACTAAGGCTTCGCTTCCAACCTGTACGATTTGATTAAGCTAAGTGAAGCTTAAATTACTCTTAATGGCTCACCATGTTCATCCAATCCAAGTAAGCACAAGGGAAATACAATGCTCAAGGAATAATGCTAATACAACGGAAATATTGCACAATATAACACATATTTTAATTAATGTCCCTGTTATTTAGAACACTATAAATATAAATAAGTATACGATATATAAATATTCATTTAGTATAACTCGCTTTATTCTTTTTAAAAATACCCTTCTTACACGCTAAGCATTCCAACATTCTTATTTTCTGCCACTTCCAATTTCTAATCCTAGAAAATTTCTAAAATAATATTTTAAATCATGTTAAATCTAATTAAAACCACTTGACTATTAACATTATTGAAAAATTTTGTAGCTTTATATTGTTTTTGTTTACTATCTGTTAGTTTAAGAAGTCTACTTAACTTACCACATACACTTTTGTTTATTACATTATTACATAAATTAATAAATCAAATCAATCAATAAAAACGCATTAAACACAAAAATAGCCATTCCTGGACAAAAATGTGCAGTTTACTTATAAAACCAAAACAAGGTTAAATAAAAAAGAAACCACTAGCTACACAAAGAACCCACCACAGAATCTTGTCCTTTTCGTATTTCAACAATAAATGCACCAAATAGAACATTAACAGTTTCATCATTTATTTAACAAATCAATAACAGATTTTATTATTTAAATAATTGTTTTTATACTTCTGTGTTTAAAATGAATAGAGGAGAAATAAAATTGAGTATAAATTTAACATATAAGAGATCACTTTGATAGTAGTAAATAGGTCATTAGAAAATATTTTAAAGTAGATTGATGGTACTCATTTTCCATTAATTATATAACGATTGATCAATAGGAGATATTAATTACAGAAGGTGTTCTTTGGAACCTATTTATAGGCCTAGGTGATATAGATCGAACTGGAAAACTTTATACAGCTTCAATATTTATATAATTCCGAGTTGTAAATCCAGATTATCCGTTTTAGTATTTTGAACTGAAGATTGCAATGCACTAGCACATACATGAAACGTTTCTGCGTCCTTGGAGCTGGAGATGCAACTACAAGTTGGGCACTCTCAACTGTGAAAGAATTTCGATTCCCTATTTAAGTCAGCTTTTTATAGGATTCATTAGAAACGTATTCGAATATAGATTTTTTGTTGATTTGGTTCATAAAAACGGCTGTATTGCCTTAAAAATATAATGCTTAAAACATTCTATTTTTAGTTGAAGATAGAGTTGTGTATTATTTGTCTCACACAGCTTTGCCAGCTCACAAAACTGTTATTCCGTATAAGATAAGTACATAGCTCATTAAACAAACAAGCAATAAGCAATATTATTTTTAATTATAAACACACTAATCCAAATGAGAGAGGCCTGCTCGTATAATCATCTGTACTCGGTATAACCAATCCAGGAGTGTTTAAATTTATAACTATTGTATTTTGTGTACAAACATCTATTTGTTTTTATAGTTTGTTATTCTCGCTTCAGAATATATAATTTCATAAAAGAGTGAGAATAGATAGAGAGATAGATAGATAGAGACTCTTAAAGTAATTTGTCTACATTTTGATCTTCAAAATTAATTAATGGAAATGAGCGATTAGGATACTGAAAGGAAACTTTATCCACGCTACAGCCACCCAGTTATCAACCACCATGTACAGATAAGGAAATAAAATAGGAAAAAATAATAAAAATACATCGAGTTTATTAATATACGTTTAATATTTAAAAACATTTAAAAAATAAATAAATATAATGAAAGATAACAACAAAGACAGAGAGAGAAAAATAAATAATTATAGAAAAAGAAATAAATGGATATAAAATACTGAGTATCATTAGCCAGCTAACGTGTGCCAAGAAAGCATTCCATATGATTTCTACACAATACGACTTGCTACAAGTAAAGTAAATGAAATACAACAAAGCTCTATAGTATGCTTACTGTTAGGAAATGCTTCGTTACCTTTATTAATTATTGGAGGCAGTAATCAAGCTGTTACAAGAGGGCTTTAGCTGAAATATTAATTAAATTTATCTTTATCCTTCCGTTTTACATTGGAAATATAATATTGATAACATAGGGGATGATTCTTGTCTGATATATTTATATGAGATATTCGTGTTTCTTATTGTAATCGAAACAAATTTAGAAAAAAATAGAAAAAAGGGTTGGGGGAGGGGTTTAAATACAAAGATTCGAATTTACTTTAAATCTGTTTGATTTAAGAATTGATAATGTTCTAACCTTTCTGCTGTACGCCAAGGACCGATTCTGTGATAGGGGAGGATCCTAGGTGTTGTAAGAGCTTCCTGGATCGTGTCGGCATATCTGGAAGCAGTGGCATAGCGTGAGGTGTATTATAGTCTGTGACTGGAGAAAAATCAGTTAATCTCTCATACACACCGCTCGTGTAGTCGTCCGTCCGAAACGTGGACGCTATTCGGTCCATGGATCTGTCTTCTGGAGTCCTATGACTATAACCAGGACTATCTCTACTACAGAGTAAATCATCTATAGATTTCAATACACTAGACCTCGCATAACCTCCTGAATAAGCCATCGTCCCTCCCACTGGCGAATATCCTAACCAATAAAGATGCAAATCATAAATTTAGAGGCACAATTTAAAAGCAAAGTGCTCAATAAAAACAAAATAAAAAGTAGCAAAAATCAAAAAGACATTAAAAACATAGTTAAAAGAAAAAGAAATAGAATTGATTTGATCTATTTATAATTTAGAAAAAACTATATTTATATATATAATAAATATATATATATAATATAATTGGAGAAGATGTAATGTGTTAGTTATATTTATTGTATTCTTGAATACCTAGTTCAGCACTTTCTCTGAGCCTAGCAAGCCTGAGAAGTTCCTCATGTAGCCTTGCGTTTTCTTCTATCTGTTGCCTCCGTCTGGCTATTTCAGCTTTGATTTTAGCCTTCTTCTGCTCTCTGTTAAGCGAATCCTCTTCGTCATCGCTAGCAAAGGGCGAAGGTTGCCAGGAGCGTGGTTTTCTTCCTTTATTACCTACGCCCACGTCTCTTCTTCTCCATTCGAAACTATCACTGTACCTTCTCATTTCGTATCTATAAATATTAATCGGTAACTCTGTGACAACAACTTATATGTACACATATATAACCTTGTACAAATATATACAAAACATAGAAATATATTAGTAAATATCTATACATATTTCCAATTTCATATCTTACATTATTGTTTATTTTATACCATAAAAATCTTTAAATTATCTAAACAGTCTATACAGATACAGACAGGACTATGTGTTTCTACAAGAACATTTACAACCTGCCCACGCGCTCCATATGTCTTTTAACTCGGTATCAATTTAAGCCAAACAAAAATTAAAATATATCAAACAAGAATGAAATAAAAATATTTCTGCTAAATTTGCCGTTTTGGGTATTGTTAATGCAGCGATTCCTTGTAACAGGTCATTTAGTTTTGAGTTGATATAGTTTTAAAATTAATAAAAAAAATAAATTAACAAAAAAGGAAATAAAAAGAAGTGGCACAGGCCGATCATGCACATAACAATAAAATTATAAATGGAGTGTTTTGATAAGTTTTTCTCACAGACTCGTCTAATTATTTTATTCATCTACTAGATAAAAATAGCAATATGAATATAAAATATTTTGTCTAGTAGTAAATCTAATACTTTGACTATACTGTAATCATTTTAATGCTATAAATTTATATTAATTCAGTATAATCAAAGTCGTAACGTGGAATAAAAATTAAAGAATAAATAATAAGTTTAGAATTATGACTGAAACTCAGATTAAAAATGCTTTTTATTATACAAAAAAAAAACTGGAGAGCCATTAAAATAAGTAGTAAAAAGGTAAATAAATAAATAAAAAGGAAGTAAAACTAATAGAAGGCTAAATTTGCCAAGCAATTTATATTTCTATGTAGGTATATAGTTCTAATAGTGGGTATGTTTACCTGCTTGGGTCACTACTATAATGCTCGCTATCGAGAACACTATTGATGGCTGTTTCCCTCAATGCACCTCCTGCCATAGCATAGGAAGATAAATATGGCTGAGAGTGGTCCCAGTCTAAACCTTTACCGTCGTCTATTGATTCGTATTCGTAAGATTTATAAGGCGGTCGTAAATTTGCTGGTCCGATACCTAAGTAGCCCTGTAACAACAATTAATATAAAAGTTACCAATGTCAGATGGATTAATGTCCAATCTTAAATCGGAAGAGTTGCAACAAAATTATCGTTACCGAATTCTTTGATCATAAATTGTTGCTTTTAAGGACATGGTCTATGAAGAACAGTTGGATGCATAATGTAAATTATTTTATGTTCTCCATATGAGGCCTACCTCTTACCACCACTGGTAGTTTCTAAATAGTAATATTAAATAAGTAAATGGAAATGAAGGTACCAAAAGATGGAATAAAAAATTAAATCATATATGTTTCTAACATTATAAACAGCAAAACAATAATTATTCAAACTGTTTAAATTGTTTCCAGTTACCAAAAGATCTTAATCGACCTATTGATGAGGTCACGTGGATGGACTGAAGTTGCGTAAAAAAATGTTTTCCAAATGTTGCGTAAAAAATTAGATCTAGAGACATTGTCTGTGTTAGATTTGTTCTAAATACATTCGAGGTCCATAGATTGAGTTCTGAGAAGGCAAATAGGCATAATTTGAAAACAGTAGCAAAAACATTTACCAGTAACATTCAGACTGTAGTAAATAAAAAAAAAAACAAGAAAGAACCAATAAGTTCTTAAAAGTTTTAGGTTCCATCATTCGTTCTAATTAAGTCTAGAAGATCAACCTCTCTGGTAAATAAAAATGGACAAAGAAAACCTATAATATTTCTTTAATTTGGTAAACAAAGTTTAGCAATATTTAGGAATTAGAAGAGAGGAAAGGTAGTAAAAATGTATATTTGAGACGAGAAAATAAGAAAAATTGCAATCATTTTTTAAATTCCATCACAATAACAAACTATGTTTATACACACTGCCCCATTGGTTAATAAAAAAAATGGTTTGTTACCCAAATGGCTACTATTTCATTCATTGTAAGTAAAACAACAAAAGAATCAGAAAATATTTGACAGTCAGTTCATACCCTAGAGTAAGATGTTTCACCGGTATCTTTCATTGGATGCATATCTAAGTGCAACTTAGGATCCGACAGCTGCCTTCGGTGAGATCGCAATTTTCTCGATCTACCTAACCCAGAAAATGCTATTTTACGTTGAATATCGAACCTGAAAAATAACAATTACTAAAATATAATAAAATAGTAAAATATAAGTTTACCTAGTATTCCCTAGGTAGATTCACGTACATACAATGTAAAGGTATATCATATTAGACCTATTCAACTATTATATAAGACTTATATAACTATCCCCCTACACCAAGGTTACCATGACATAACTGGTTCTATCACTAATATGCATAAGCCAGGAATAATAATAATTATGTAGCCAGGAAATTAGTTCTGGCAGACCTGTCACAGATACATCCAAATACAAGAGTAAATAATAAGTCTTAAGCTATACTTCGATTTTGTCTTGATTGTAGTAAAATGTATTTTTTAAAGGTTGTCCGTACCCTTAAAATGCTGCCTATTTTTCAAAATTCTAAAAGGGATCACCATCGTAATCACCTCTCGTCAAACTTTAAAAGATCTGTTTTATTTGTGCACATATAAAATAATAATAAATAATATATATCTGCAAATTTGTGCACGCTTATATTAAAAAACTTCAAACATCTAATAGACTTGGAATACTGCTTGTGCTAAACTTGGAATAATTATTTATTTTGCCAAGAAATGTAAGAAAGTTTTACAGCTCAAGCTGAAGTTTCTTCCTTAACAAGAGTGTATGAAAAACTTACAAGGTAAGGTGTAGATAATTATATATTTTTATTTTGTGATGGCAGACATAGAGAATGAATAGTTTTTGAGAGAGTATTTCTTGAAAATCAGGTACCGTTTTTCCTCATTAATATAATTAAATACCTGCTTTTTGGACTTCTGAGGAGGTCTTTATTTCTTTCTAAAAGTCTTTCACTATCCCAGTCGGATAATCTTCCTAGAGCTCTCCTGTCTGCAGCTGATATTTTCATTTCGTTAGACAAACTATCCTTGTAAGTTTGGAGAATTGATGACTGCAATAAACAGAAAGCGTCAATCCACAAATAATATAAAAAGACGGGGATGAAGAGCATGCCCCTTCTGTATTTTCCAGAGTGGATAGTACTCTCCTCTAAACGTGAAGGAGAACTTTGGGATAAAGGGAGCAACGGGGTGCGCTGCATGTTTGCCCCTATTTCAGGGGGCAAAAATTTTCAACACATTCTAAGGGCTTTTTTAACACTATCTAAAATTTGATTTCATTATTTTCTATAAATCCCATGATTGGTTTCATATAATATTCGTTCCCATCATTTTTTCTACGTCCCTGTTGGTGTATTTTCCCTTGAAATAACAGAGAACATCAGTGGCTTGCCTAAACGTACTTCGTTTTTGTGGCCATTGAACTAAATTGTCTTTAGCGCACAGTGTTAAGCTTCTTACACTTAAGGCTGTGCTACCCGCACCTTTTTCAATTCCTAACATTACAGAAGCTCAGCGAATCATGTTGATGATTCTAACGTCTTCTGATTTTCAATAAACAGCTTAGTAATTCACTTTTTACTATTCTTAACAAATATAGTACGTATTTAGCAGGTTTAAATGTAGCATATGCTAAATTTGGTGTTGTTTTTGAATAATTGCGGTCGTAGTTTGGGGAATAAAATGTAAATTTAGCGTGATAATAATAGAGTTGTGTCACATAACAAACACCATAGGTAATTCATATGAAGTATGAAAGATAAGTTAAATAAATTGATGAACCAAGGTCAAGTTAAAAAATAAATACCAAATATAATCGAAAATAAACATTTTGCACAGCTGTTAATAAGGGCTATAAAGTACTGATAAAACTGAGATGCGATATCATCAGAAAATTCAGAGTGGACCTAGAAATGAAGATGGTCGTGGAATAGAGGTAATCAGCAAGAAGGTCACATCATTCAGGTCTTTACGCTGAAGCCTTGTTGAAAATAAAAGATTTAATTTTATTTCTATGACTCCAAGAGTAGAATTTAGTGTCGCATTCAGAGGAGAACTTTCATTATACATCTAGCTCTGTAGCTTTAGTTAGGAAATATATATGGCCTGCTGTAAGACTTATCATATCATCCCTTAAAACCTCAAGATAATGAAGTACCAGACTGTCTGCTTGAGAATATGTTCTCTTTCCTCCAACAACTACAGTGAGATAATCTCTTATAAATTATTACGGTTCTAATTTTAATATGCACTTGGATTTACCTTGTTTGAAGAATATCCTGATGAATCACCTTTGAAACTAGATAGTAAATGCCTTAAATCCGGAGGTAAACACGACGCTATTTCAGCTTCTTTACTATAATCTGAGCCTAATCCAGAGCTACTAACAACACTGGATCCTATTCAAACAAAGCATTCAAGTTAGAAACATTTCCAATCGATATTTTGTTTTACTTAAATATACAACTTTGCAAGTAGTTTATTTTTAACGTTGAAACGCTGTATGCACTTTAAGTTTAAGTAACTGCAATTCTGAGAAAGAATATGGGAAACGTAAACCAATACTAAACGGCCCATATGAATATCATGCACCACGTCTAGTTAATATCAAAATCAACTCTAAATATTGATCGGCCTTTAAGTGCGTTTTTTTTTCAAAAACTCTTAGTGCTTTTGTGAATATAAAAATTACAAATTGCTTTATGAAAAGTACTTATCATATAGGTTTTATGAAGTCTACTTTTGTCTCCAGAAAACATAGGGTTTTAGTAATAATTTTAATATTGCCCTTATATTTATGGTTGATATAGCTTGTGTGTGTCACACAAATCATTTGCAATCTTTCTGGCTAGTTTAATTGCAAAATTAGGGGTGTCACAATTTTACTATTTTACACCACGCTAGAGGTGCATGCATTACCTTTATAACTTCTTAATATGGCTCTAGTAAAGCAACTTGTAACAAATGTTGTGTATAATACTATGTGAAAGTATTGCAAAACCAAATCACCGGAGACGTTAAATAAGTATTTAATTATCAATGTTTATCTATAAATAAATTTTGAATCGACAAAGTATCTTTCTTTTTCAGACTAAAGAAAAGTTCAATAATACAAGGGCAACATCTATACAAGCCCTGATTCCATATGCAGGGCATATAACAGATCCAGTATATTCCAGTGCTGAAAATGCATTTTTATTTGACAGTGACAAAAATAAAAAACACGCAAGCCACCTCATTAGCGAACTTTGTCCAGAAATACCTCTAAAATCAAAAGAATTCATAATCCTACTATTTTTAATTGGATCATGATCGTATAAGCACATGATTTCGACACCGGACCAGGTTTGTATTTGGTTTCTTGCCACCTTTACAGCGTCAGAGTCTATACGAGCAAATTCCATTGGGTTTTATATTGTAGCTCACCTAACGATTTTCAGATACAGACTTGAATAGATATTAAACTATAATTTTAGCTAAGCCGAGCATGAATGGCAAATTCCTTTTTAATCATGGTAGACAACACAAAACTGGTGAAATATTATCCAGTGTTTTTAACAATGGCGTCTTCTTCGACATCTAAGAATTACGGTATGACTTCCATTCAGGAAACCCAGTGTATTATCTGTTTCCAGTTATTCTTCAACATGGTTTATTCACCATAATACACAGGTGTAAAAAATAAAAACGGCAGTAATGGAGAGAAGATGGTCAGTTCCAAAATAAACACATCTTAGACTAATTCTAAACCGTTCTCCCACATGGTTGCATTTCGTATAATTTCAGTACCTGTCTACTGATTCTCATAAAATCGCCGATTCCTTAAACATATTTGATCCATTGGAAGGCTCGGACAATTTTCAATAGTCTACCAGGTTGATTTTATAAAATGATTTATCTGTATGAGCCCGAACTGGCATACATCCAAAATATTAAAAAAATAAATTTTTAAAGGAAAGTGTGAAGTAATCGGGCAACAAAGCAATTAATACGATAACCTCCGACTGCAAGAAAAATAGTTTACGACAACCGATCTTGTGGGAGAACGATCAAGAGGTTGTAGTCAGTATAAAGTATAATCATATAATATTATAATAACCATGTAATAGAGGCAATGTAAATAAAACAGTATCTTGGTGAAATCACCAGAATATGGTAATATTGAAATCTAATCTGTCAAAATAAATATCAGGTAAAGCGCTAATTCAACTTAAACTAGAAAGTTATGTTTGTTACTTATATCGGTCATAAAGGTAATAATTTAGAGTTGATATGATGATAAAGAATATGATAATATTGAAATTTCAGGAGATACTTAGGACATTCTGATATTATAAAGAATTCCGAGGGGAATATTTTAGATACGTCAACAATAAATATTAAAAGTTTGGCCCGAATCTCTTCATAATAGCCTTTACCTTTATTAGTAATATAGGTAAGAGTCATGATCTCTCATGATAAAAGTTGTAGAAACTGCTTGATGTGAAAAAAAAATGCATACCAATATCACCGAATTTCGGTGATCATCGTATTTCTCCTAAATTATTATACTAGTAGAATAAACTCAATATTTTGAACAAATCTATGATGCAGGTCAACAAATAATACCTGAGCAAGAACTCTTGCCAAGTTTATTGAAAGTGCAATAGAAAATCTTTAGATATAAGTTTTCAAACTATTTGTAAGAAGGTAACTCTAACTAGTTTCTAAACTTGGTAAAATGAAAGTAAAACTATCAAATTATTTTAGAAATGATAACTAAACAAATATTGATGAATTTAAACTTACAGAGGCTATTAAAAGTTTAGGACCACGTTTTCAGAAATTAATGTTGGCGCATCTGAAACGCTCCATCCCGTATAATGACATATAAAATGATTTTAGGTAAAATATTTTAAAAGGTTATAACTAAGCAAGTTTTGAAATATGGAATGAATTAGGAAAGGTGCGGTGCGGCCTTTCCAACCAAAAAAAAAAAAAAACACAAAAAACACAAGCCATTTCCATTCTAAGTCATCAATAGCGCTGTGCTGGCCCAAACAAGTAGACATATTTTTAAATTCGGAACCTAGTTGCTGGATGTTTTATTTTATTTCATACGTCAGTCTTAAAAATAAGTCACTTATAAATCAGATATTATGCTCTCTTAGTAGTCCAGTATCACAAGTTCTAAGAGAATTATAACAATCTACATTCGGACTGTTTTAGGTCTGACATTATTAAGCACAGTATTTTTGCGTCCATTATATTTATTTATAAATTGCGATTATGGTAAATAAACAAACGTTAGAAATGTACAACGAGTGCTTTTCCTTTATTCAATAGAGTTTGTTCTATAATAAATTTTGTAATAAGATGTTAGTGAACGGAACTGTAATAGTTTTCCTTATGATTTTTGGTAAAAACTCACATTCATTTTTAAACTTATTAACATTATTTGTTTCATATTCAAAGCGTATTATTTAACAAAACATTGATCAGTCGGTCACGTTTCCCAATAAACATCATTTAATCATAAATAGGTAAAGTGGTAATTTTCTTTCGATGTTCTAATAACAAAAATAAGCTAGGTGGCGTTTTACTTTATCTTTTTATAAGAAAATGTTTAAGTGGCGCTCTCCTAAAGATACTCTTTGATTAAAAACAGTGGTAATTCTTCATGTCAGCAAAAGGGATGTTCACTGTATTACTTACTAAAGGGAAAGATAGCGATTCAAGGGGGGATTTCCCCCAAAAAGAACTTAGCTAAAAAAGTTATAGAATCTTATCGAATCTCCAATGATTCATTTGGAATTATAAGCCAAAAACGGTCGTTTAAAATCTCTATTGGCCTTTTCTGTCAATTTAAGACTTCAGCCAGAATAATGGTAAGTTTTGTAAAAGCATGATGAAGTAAAAGCATGGTAAAATGATTTGGTGCTTTTCTGTACTGAGTACTTACTTAAAGTAATCGAGATTCAGAAATTAAACTAATTAAGTTAATTTATTTAATCAAGTATTAAATTTCCAAATAAATAAAAAGAAAATTGAGTTTTTGCAAGATCAAAACATATTACAATTAGGCAGTCAAATAAAGTTTATGTGATGGAGAAACAGAAATACTAGTTCTATATATATCTTGGAAGTTAAAAGAGGTATTTCATTAGGCACTAATTTGATTTCTAAGACAAGGCAGAAAGAAACTAGAATTAAAAAAATACAGAAATGTAGCTGGATAAATTATATACCTTCATTTGTTTATGTTATAATTTAAAAGGAAAGGCTCGATCGAGAAAAAATAATTCAGTCAAAAACAGTCTTTTGTTACAATAAAAAATGACGATTTTTTTGGGCGGCCTTCCAAAAATTTAAAAAGAAGACTCGACCACGATATAAATTATTAGGTCAAAATTGGCCCCCTCAAGTCTAGTTCACTAGCACAAAACTAAATAAGTCAATCGGCTGATTTTTAATTCAAACCCAGATTTTACTTTAGTCACCCATTTAAGGATTGGATATAAGAAGGCTCGTTTTTGTCTTTTTGAATTATAATCAGTAGATGTTATTCCTGATTGACGAAAATAATAGTTTTTTGGCATTGGTTACATGTCCATACAGCTAGCTATGTAATGTATATAATTTGATACTACTGAGTTTTAAGTTGACACAATATAATTGTGCGAGGGACACTTAAGAAATATAACAAGCAAAATGCATAATGAGTTAGACGTAACAAAACAGCGTGGGACACGACATTATGTCGAGTCATCAATGACGACTCGACATAATGTCGAGTCGTCAATGATGACAAATGTCGAATGATGGAACAGTTCCCAGATGTAGCATTGCATTTTGCTTGCTAGGAAATGCATTGCATTTCCTAGGTGTCTTTCGTACAATTATATTATTTAATATAAACTTTAAAAATTATTGTTATTTCTTCTTATAATTAATATGTTATGTTCATAATTTTTCCTATGTAAAGGTAACTTTTAGTGTGTTAATTTTAAATGTTAATAGTTTTTGTTAGCTTAAAGATGTGAAGGGATGTGCCAGACGTGATTAACTCATTATAATGAATTATTTTGGGTCCTCCGCTTTTCTGAAACGTGCATGCCTTAGAAGTATTCTGTTGAATAAAAAAGGAATTAATTTTGCACTAGATAGCGGTATTGTGCACTCTAGTCTAAGCTAAGCATAAGCATGATATGGTGAAAAGGTATTGATGCTAAGCTCTTAGGTGGCACCTGCGTGTTTTGTGTATTTTTTCACATAAAAAGTTTTAAGAAGAAATAATGCAATTTTTATTTAAACCCCTCATGAGACCAGTTAACACGTCCAACTGTCCCGTTACAGACTGCAGGCATTTCAAAACAAACAATAGTCTCAAGTCAAAATAATGTTGAATACCTTGTAAAAGACCCAAGGCAGAGCCTGGCCTAGGAATCTGATCACCGTGCGTTATTTTTCTCAAGTTGGTTTCGCTGGAACTCGGTCTTTGAAGCATTAAATTTGACGCTATTCTATAGCCTCCGTCACCGAACTGTCGTAAAGGAGAGCAGGAAGGACTAAAATATAAACACAACAGGACACATCATCAGTTAACTTAGCAGTGTCTTGCTATCCAGCTTTCCCACTCATACACGAAAAATAGACAAAACGAAACAATTTGAACTAAATACTTAAACAGTCTAACAAGTTATGTGCCAGATGCAAAAACAATTGGAAACATTTAATTCAACAACACTGTTTTAGAGGGTGATTTCATTGCTCCTTGTGATTCGCTTTCTGTCGAGCAAAGAAAGGCAAAGATACATTTTTACCGGTATAAACATCACTATAAAGCCGTGTTGTAAGTACGATATCTTTATAATATCAAGTGAAAATGCAAGTTTTATTACACTCTGAGTGACGGCTTGAAGATTTGCGAAGCAAATCTATACCTCATGTAAATTAGCTTTAAATTGCATTAGCAATAAAATTATACTTTACTGACAACTGTGCGGTTCCTGTTAAAACAGTATCCCCATTTACCCGGCAATGGTTAAAATTTGGCGCGGTTAATGCAGTAATAAGAATGTTCGAAAGAGGTAAGGTTACCTTACCGTACAGTAACCTTACTAAAATCCATCTTTTGTATTTTATCGTATAGTGTTGTTCAATGTTTATCCTTGTAGTTCAATCATGTATTCTAAAAAAAATGTCTGTTTCTGCTGGAATACACTAGAAACAGAGGAATCATTTTCAATTGTTCGGCATCACATGGTGTGCTAATGGACATCTAAACCGACATAGGAGTATTAACTCCTGAGGCCTAAGTTATTAAACTTAGGCCTCAAAGCAGTGGGCCACTCTCTAGGGTTTGAAAAAGTGGTTCACCTCTCCCTCAGCAATCTAGATTACACTTCAAGACATGTTTTTTCTCACGACACATAACGTTTTAGATTGTAGCATTTAGAGCTAATTATTTCATTTATTTAAATTCTACACAAGATAATGATTATAACTTTGGGTAAGTGTCTCAAAATTAACAAAACAATGATACTCCTCTGTTAAAATCAATTGTGCGTTGCGATCCAGTCGCTTCATCATCATAATAATTCATAAATGTAACAATCTCCTACTCGCTTAAAATTCATTTGTTAAGCCTCTGTGTCCGCAGTACGGATACATTCTTCAATTACCAACAGGCAATTTTAACTACTGTTTGAAATCACAAAAAAGATTGAAAAAGCTTTAAGTAAAATAATAGAAATTTTACTAAAATTTATTACAAAAAGGATTGTGCAAATGACAATCCTACAACCAATAGACTCAATTTTAAATATCTGAAAGAGTCTTCAAAGGAAATGAAGCTTTGTTAAAACTATCAGAGTTTGTTTGATCTAAATTTGGTTAAGCAACATTGGTTTTTAATTACCTAAACCTGTCGTGAGGACTTTTAATTTTTCCTCTATCGCGTTTCTTAGCGCTGGGCAATGTAACGGCTTCCTGATCCGTCGGAATAGACGGTAGTTTTCTTCTTGTTCTAAGAGATTTTTGAGAATCCGTTTCACTCATGGTGTCCGAGGAATCTCCCCCGTCTCTGGGACCCCTGGGTGTTCCGACTGGTGTACTTTGCGGTGTTCCCAAAGGGGTTACTGAAATATTCGCACAGTTGCATTAATTGTTTGCATTATAGATATCAAACGGTAGCCATTTACAGGTGAAATGTATACGGAAGAAAAAAACGGCCCATTGATTATATCTTCCTGGGATATGAATAGCGTATGAAAGCACAATAATAATAATAATAATGGGACAATTTGCTGAAGAAATCGTATTGTGTAAAGTCATATTAGAAAGCAATGGGACGACGAAATTAACATACTACTGCTTTGCCATAACTACAACACTTTTGGCCCCTCAAATCAACTTTATCCTCAAATTCCCTATTATGTGCCTTTTGAGTGCCTTTAGATTTTAAGTGCCAGTCTTCAGCATAGTACCATGCTGAACCTAATTAAAGTTTCTAAAGCCATATTTATACGTTTAAATTACCTTATACTCTTTACATTACTTCTAGCGTGGCAACAAAGCATCAAAACTTTACGATAAATAAGGTTTTTAAAGAATGACTTTAGTACAAATTATATTACAAGTGTGTATGTGAGAGGAAAAACGACAAAAATGAACATGAATAGATTTTGCGTTGAGGCTGGTCTAACTGAAAAATGAAGCATGTGGCACGCTATTAACATAAATGCATAAGAGCGGTATTATAGAGAATTATTAATGCTTGAGAGAGAGAGAGAGAGAGAGAGAGAGAGAGAGAGAGAGAGAGACTAAGATGACAAAGGAAGTAACTCTTGGTGTAGTGGTTACAGTACACGGCTTTAAACTGTACACAGTGTAATGCTGAGTTAAAGTGTCACCATGGGTGTAATCACAATTCTGTGTACAGTAACCATGGCAGTTGCTCCCAGCTGTATCATATTAATTCATCGTTACAGATTCTTTATTTAAAATAAGGCTTGGCTAAACAATGAGTCCTCACTGTAAAATTGATTTATCAGTACCTACTTCGTGATGAAATAATGATGAAGATTTTATCCACAACTATGTTACGTTGGCACACGAGTTATTCTCAAATTAAACAAACTCTCGCGCTTATGTATGCTGTACTGACAGGTTGACAGAAATGACCAAAATGCAGGAAACCAAGTAATCACCTAAGACAACTTGTCAATCATTTGATTACAGAGTTATAACAAGCTAAAAGTAATGTATATAAAAGCAATGTACAGGTCGGCGCACAAATGTGCTGAGGTGCATAGTGCTCAGCATAAATTGACTCTAATAGAACAGGTTGATATAAAAATATTTGTATAATGTAGAACAATAAGTTTTCCCTCTCATTTCTTACGATTAAAGCCAAAAACATGGAATAAGAGTTTTTAAATATTTGCAATAAATTTTACTAGAACTTAAATAAGGTTTTATATTTATAATACCGCTCTGAATGATTTGAAATGTAAAATAAAAATATGAATGCCTCCTAAGCAGCAGCTATTTTGAGAATTTGTACGTCATGAAGGATTTGATCTCAGTATTAATTTACAATTTCTTTTAGTTTTGAGAGCTTCAGTGAAAATAACAATTTGTTTAAAACTATTGTCTATGGTATTGACAGCAAACAACAAATAAATTTCAAGGAGCGCAATGGATCTGTACTTCAAAATGAAACATTGATATAAAGATACAGAGCGTTCTAAAAGTAAGCCCCTCTCCGTATCGTTTTTAAGCAGTCTAAGATACATTTTTAAGCACATGAAGGATCTTACGAATCGTTTGCACTTATTTTTCGGATTTGACTTTTTAGGGCGCCCTTTTACATTTTTCCTCTTTGTAGCGGGGAAACTATTAGTGAAGGAAAAAATCGTTAAAGTGTAGAACATAATTTATTTCACCAAACAACTCAAATGCCCCCAGACCTTAGAGCGCCCTGAAGAATGAACAATATTCACTATACATTATAGAGATCCCCCACGTTTCAGAAATGTATTTTATTCGGTTTAAAAATTAAGTGGGGAGAGGCTCTTGGACCACCCTATATATTAGAATATTTATTGGATCATTAGGTATTTACTGACTTTTTCTACCGATTTTTTTCATTCTGTTTTTGTTCCAACTTTTAGATGCCTAAGACGACAGCACCACAACACTTCTGGTAACTATCATACTGACATAGAATAATTAGTAGCTACCATAAATCGACTATAACCTCGCTTCTTTAGCAAGAATGAATTTGTTTCAGGACATATTTTTGGATTTCTTCTATATACAAAGAGGTTTATTTCAATTTTTGGGACTAATGGATGCTGAGCAACATTTGATGAAGAACGCGGTTCATACATTACTCGCTACTAGACTTCTTTGCCGCTCTTATTACAGGAGATAGGGATCAGCAAAAAGATTCTGGGTATTTAGTACGATAATATTACTTATAAATCACTTGGGGGTACAGACCGATGACGTTCCTCAAATATTTTTGCATTTCAAACTGTCGAATGCTTTTTTTAGTAGGCCATAAGATCCTGATATGCATCAGAAGTCACATTTTAATTCATTGTATCTTATCATGCTACTCTGAATAAATTATCATAGTTTACAACTTAATAGCTTTTGAAAGAAAATATAATTTAATTATCATCTTGTTCTGGAAGAAACGTTAAATATATAGCTTCCAATGCCCTAGAAAGGACACTAAAGAGACTTTTTTAAACAAATTATATTTTCTTTACGATATTTCGCCCTTCCACACCGGACATAATCATGTGAGCATAAAGCTAGGCCTCTTAGCATCATAATCAACCACTTAAAGAAAACTTATACTCGCAACTTTATTTCTATTAATTCTGAGCAGAAGCATGCATGTTTTTAAAGTAGTTATTAACGTAGTTAGGAATCTTATCATAATATGTACTACACATAAATATTCGTAAGTACAGGGGGGGGGGGATGTTTTGACAAAAATATACAATTTATTTATACAAATTCTCTTTAGTGCCCTGGTAAAACATTACATTTATGATGGAAACCAATACTACAAGTTACATAATCTTTCTCGTCGCAAAAAATTAGTGCATTTTTAATGAATTCATTCTCTATGATTGCTATTTAATAAATCTAATGTACATTTACTATATTGTTCTATAGTACAAATAATGACATCTAAATCAGTCAACCAGACAAACCTGTGGGTCTTGTAAGTCCGACAGGTGCCAAGTAGCATTTCTAGCGCTATCGAAAAACGTAAGAACGGTATGAAAACCAGTAAGAATCTTCTCAGAAGATGTTTCTTATTTTTCATTTTAACGTAGGTTAGTATTAAAGTAGGTATAATGTTAAATTTATTTTGAATTCACCAAGCTCACGAAATGCTACGAGCATTTATTTAGTTGACACTACCTGTCCGATCTAGATATCTAGTAAATGAAGTTATTGTTTTCTTTAGAAAACAATAACTTCATTGCAAATCCTATGACTTTATATGTACGTAATGCAAGAACTTCAAAGAAAATATTAAAGAAGATTAAATAAACCAAGCACATTTATTGAATACTACTATTAGCTGAGTAATATATGATACTACCCTCGTATGATTACCTTTTAGCTATAATGGGGACGCTTTCGAAACGCAACGATATCACGATTAGCATTTCCTTTATGAATGTTATCTTTGTGAAGCGAGGCTAGTTTAGCTTCTATTGGGAAGCAAAAGTCTGTAGCTACAGCATTTTCAAGGCTAGAGCTAGAGCTATAAGCTCAAGCTTCTTTCTATGTCGAACAGTCTCTTTTCGCTCTTGCAATAGGAATTACTATTGTAAATGGGCTAAGTTGAAATACGTTGACTAATATAGCTAGCATAATCCTTAGTATTGCAAATTAATTTTATATCCATTACATACGTATTAATAAATAGGGATTTACCGCTGTTAACTTGTCCTCCGTATGATGACGTGACAATAACGGGTTGCGAGGAGACAGCTGTAGACCTGCTTAAAGCATTCAGCTTATCAGTGCTTATATAACCAGCAATGTGCGGGCTATTTATAAGCTGGATGTTACCTGTTTGTTGGTTAACCAGTTGTGCAGCCCCCAGTTGCTGCAGGGTAACACCAGTCCCAGTTTGATTACCCTAAAAAAGTATAAAACGGATAATTTACGATTTGACAATGCTGATTTACTCATATAAATGAATACATCTATTAATAGACAAATTCATCAGTTCGATAGCATTTGAACGCATTAGAATTTTTAAATTTAACTTAATAGAAAACAAAAACCTTATTATTCAAGTACGTTATTAATCCTGTTGGATAAGGTTTAATAAAAGACAAAATAGATACGATTGCTTGGCACAGAATTGAATAAAATCAGGCGCAAACATAATATGACAACTCAAAGTAACCGAGAAACCTTGGCAAATAATCGGAAAAATGGTGTTGTTAACGATGTTTTTGGGGACTCTGAATCGAATACAACCCGGTTATGAAAAGATTCTATCACTCTAAGTACTCAAAGCTAGAGTTCTGGGTTTAAATATTGGTACAAGCGATAATTTCTTATCGTAATAATTTGCGATAATTATAAAATAATTCTGGCACAAAAGGCTATAAGCCTGCAAATTATCTTTATGAAGGCTTGCTTTCTAGCTTGCATTTTTTTGTATGAGCCTTCTAATCTGATCTCTAACACAAACTTGTTACTCAATATTCTTGAATTCAACATGTGCTAAAACATTTTGTTTAGCACAAAATTACGTATGAAAAGATGATCAGTAAGTTGGACAAAGCTTATTTTAAAAGGATAAGCATAATTTTGGTTAGACTATTTAACGAGCATACCATGGAAAAGTGACTCACGAACAGAAAATTTAAGCAAGAAATTAATTCTTAGGCTAGAAAGTAAGCATATTAAAGGAAATTCGTCAGGCTGGCGGACTTTCTGAATATAATTTTTCACAACATAACCATTTTAAAGAATGAGACGTTTCAGAAATGAAAAATCTTACAAGATGACAAGGAGATAGATTAGATAGATACCTGTCCTTGTCTGTCAGATCGCCGAGCCATTTTCTTGAGATGCTGAGCGTGATGTTGTAATTGCATGTGTTGTTGATACATTTGTTGTTGCTGAGGCGTAAGATTTTGTGCAAACATGGGTTGATATTCACTGAGTTTCTGAAACATGTGCTGTTGTTGTTGGAAGGTTTGAAGATTATGATGTGTCATGTCGTCTTGTCTCGTCGCATATTCGTTACCACGCATCTGATTCTGATAGTTTTGTAAATGTTGTTGCTGTAAGTGTAGTTGCTGTTGTTGTAAACTTTGCTGTTGCTTTTGGAGTTGTTGTTGAACGACCTGTTGCTGGTAAATTTGTTGTTGGGTCGACTGCACTTGATGCATCCTGTTCATATGATCGTCTTGACCGTAAGGAAAGTTTTGTCCTGCTAATTGTCCTTGCTGATTCATCATCTGTTGGTTTTGGGTTTGCTGGTAAGCTTTCTGTTGGTAAGGATCGTTCATTTTCATATCACTAACCATTAATCCTTTATTGTCAAAAGCGTATTGGCTCTGACCATATTGCTGCATGAGTGATTTGTCCCCCTGCTGCGAGCCGTGCATGAAATGTTCGTTAGCTTTAATTTGAGCTTGAATCTGTTGTTGAGTCAGAGGTTTCTGGTAAGACTGTCCGTGTTCCTGTCCGTGAGTATCCTGATATAGCTGGTGGTCTCCAGTCAGTTCGTCGGAAGGTGAAGGCCGTGACGGTGAGGTTGTCGAGCTTAGTCCTGAAAAATTATTTCTAGAATTACTGATTAAGGTGCCAAGTAAGCATAGAACAAAAAGTATACATAAACAGTTTTATTCTTGTATTTACTTGACACAAAAACATAGTTTAAAAGTATGAATTTAAAAAAATAAACTTAAATTAACTTTAAAAAATATTTTAAGTAACTTAAATCAATAGATTGTCTTTAACGGATCAAGCTGAGTGCCACCGAGGCTCTTCAAAGCAAATAAAGCCACCTTGGTGGATTTCTTAGTAAAAATCTAAGTTGGAGACTACTTTTTTGTGCACTTATGTAATACCAATTAATGCTATAGAGCACAACCCTGTGCTGCGGATCCCGGACTATCTCTGGTGCATGCGATCATCACTGTCAACGCAACTATCACGAAAGACCCTGCCCACGACTTACCTCCCCTAGTATTATTTTAGTAAATAATAATAAAACAAATACCTAGAGCTCTGCTAAAATCAGCAAGCATTCCACTGATAGTTCCAGCCGCTGGTTTGCCAGTCTGATTTATTTGCTGGTTAGCTTGGTTATTTTGTTTCTGAACGTTTTGTTTTGATAGATCATCACTTATTTCACCCTGTAATGATAACCAAAACGTTAATTATTAAAAAGATGATAAAATAATGATAATAATAATAATAATAACAAATAATAATAACAATAATAAAAAAAAATGTAGAAACTTGGTCCACAGTGTCCGCTCTACAATTAACCACTTTCTAAGTGAGAACGAAAACTTAAACACAATAATAATAATAATAATAATAATAATAATAATAATAAAAGGGTCAATGCCAAGCCTATTTTCCTTTTAATAATAATAAATTCCTTCAGACTGACGACTTGACATAAGACCGAATGAAAAAGGAAATAGGCTTGGCATTGACCAGTCTATCACCTTGTAAAAATACCAGATTTAAATCTGAGAAAAATAAAAATACAAAAAAATAATAATAAATGTCTGTTTAGAGCCTTGTAGTTCACCAGAGATTACCTAAGCGGAAGCGTCCTCAAGCGGTTGCAGAAACCGTTTTGCTCTAATTATAATGCCAAGTTAGAGCAAAACCTGGGATGAAAACCCCGGAGTTCCATGGTGTCAGAATATACAGTAACGCTCTTACTAGCAGGCACTGGCCTTGTGCCTACAGACTCTTGCTAAATGAGCCTACATACTCTTGCTAGATAAGTTGGCTTGTGCCTACAGACTCTGCTAGATAAGTTGGGCTTGTGCTACAGACTCTTGCTAAATGAGTTGGGGGCCTACATATCTTGCTAGATAAGTTGGGCGTGCCTACAGACTCTTGTAGCTGATTGGGCTTTGTGCTACAGAATAGATGAGTTGGCTTGTGCCTACAGGGACTCTTGCTAGATGACTTGGGCTTGTGATACATACAGTTGGGCTTGTCCTAGACTCTTGCTAGATGACTTGGGGCTTGTGGTGCTAGATGAGTTGGGCTTGTGCCTACAGACTCTTGCTAGATGAGTGGCTTGTGCCTACAGACTCTTGCTAAATGATTGGGCTTGTGCCTACATACTCTTGCTAGGATAGTTTAGTCTACAGACTCTTGCTAAATGAGTTGGGCTTGTGCAACATACGAGTTGGGCTGTGCCTACAGACTCTGCTAGAATAAGTTGGGCTTGTGGCCTGACTCTTGCTAAATGAGTTGGGCTTGTGCCTACATACTCTTGCTAGATAAGTTGGGCTTGTGCCTACAGACTCTTGCTAATGAGTTGGGCTTGTGCCTACATACTCTTGCTAGATGAGTTGGGCTTGTGCCTACAGACTCTTGCTAGATGAGTTGGGCTTGTGCCTACATACTCTTGCTAGATGAGTTGGGCTTGTGCCACAGACTCTTGCTAGATGAGTTGGGCTTGTGCCTACATACTCTTGCTAGATAAGTGGGCTTGTGCCTACAGACTCTTGCTAGCTGAGTTGGGCTTGTGCCTACAGACTCTTGCTAGATGAGTTGGGCTTGTGTCTACATACTCTTGCTAGATGACTTGGGCTTGCCTACAGACTCTTGCTAGATGAGTTGGGCTGTGCCTACATACTCTTGCTAGATGAGTTGGGCTTGTGCCTACAGACTCTTGCTAAATAAGTTGGGCTTGTGCCTACATACTCTTGCTAGATAAGTTGGGCTTGTGCCTACAGACTCTTGCTAGATGAGTTGGGCTTGTGCCAACATACTCTTGCTAGATAAGGTTGGGCTTGTGTCCTACATACTCTTGCTAGATAAGTTGGGCTTGTGCCTACAGACTCTTGCAAATAAGATACCTTGCTAGATAAGTTGGGCTTGTGCCTACAGACTCTTGCTAAATGAGTTGGGCTTGTGCCTACAGACTCTTGCTAAATGAGTTGGGCTTGTGCCTACATACTCTTGCTAGATAAGTTGGGCTTGGCCTACAGACTCTTGCTAGATGAGTTGGGCTTGTGCCAACATACTCTTGCTAGATAAGTTGGGCTTGTGCTACAGACTCTTGCTAGATGAGTTGGCTTGTGCCTACATACTCTTGCTAGATAAGTTGGGCTTGTGCCTACATACTCTTGCTAGATGAGGTTGGGCTTGTGGCCTACATACTCTGCTAAATGAGTTGGGGCTTGTGCCTACATTACTCTTGCTAAATTGAGTTGGGCTTTTGCCTACATACTTCCTGCTAGATGAGTGGCTTGTGCCTACAGACTCTTGCTAAATGAGTTGGGCTTGTGCCTACATACTCTTGCTAAATGAGTTGGGCTTGTGTCTACAGTTGGGCTGTGCTTGCTAAATAGTTGGGCTTGTGCCTACATCTCTTGCTAAATGAGTTGGGCTTGTGCCTACATACTCCTGCTAGATGAGTGTAGGCTTTTGTGGCCTACATACCTTGCTAAATGAGTTGGGCTTGTGCCTACAGACTCTTGCTAAATGATTGGCTGTGCCTACAGACTCTTGCTAGATAGTTGGGCTTGTGCCTACAGACTTCTTGCTAGAATGAGTTGGGCTTGTGCCAACATACTCTTGCTAGATAAGTTGGGCTTGTGGCCTACATACTCTTGCTAATGAGTTTGGGCTTGTGCTCACATTACCTCTTGCTAGATGAGTTGGGCTTGTGCCTACAGACTCTTTGCTAAATGAGTGGGCTTGTTGCCCCACAGACTCTTGCTAATGAGTTGGGGTTGTGACTTTGCTAATAAGTTGGCTGTGCCTACATACTCTGCTAATAAGTTGGCATGTGCCTACAGACTCTTGCTAGATGAGTTAGGCTTGTGCCAACATACTCTGCTAGATAAGTTGGCTTGTGCCCACAGACTCTTGCTAGATAAGTGGGGCTTGTGCCTACAGATGCTAGATGATTGGGCTTGTGCCTACATACTCTTGCTAAAGATGAAGTTGGGCTTAGGTGCCTACATACTCTTGCTAGATAAGTTGGGCTTGTGCCTAGTCAGACTCTTGCTAGTGCTTGGTTGGGCTTGTGCCTACAATGACTTCTTTGCTAGATGAGTTGGGCTTGTGCTACTTACAGACTCTTTGCTAGATGAGGTTGGGCTTGTGCCTACATACTCTTGCTAGATAAGTTGGCTTGTGGCTACAGACTCTTGCTAGATGAGTTAGGGCTTGTGCCTACATACTCTTGCTAGATAAGGTTGGGCTGTGCCTACAGACTCTTGCTTAGCTGGAGTTGGGCTTGGTTGCCACAAGACTCTTGCAGATTGAGTTTGGGGCTTGTTGTGCTTACATACTCTTGCTAGATGACTTTGGCTGGGCTTGTGCCTACAGACTCTTTGCTAGATGAGTGGGCTTGTGCTCATACTCTTTGCCTAGATGAGTTGGCCTAGCATGTGCCTTACAACTTGGGGCTTTGTGCCTAACAGACTCTTGCTTGCTAGATAAGTTGGGCTTGTGCCTACAGACTCTTGCTAGATGAGTTGGGCTTGTGCCAACATACTTTGCTAGTAAGTTGGTTGTGCCTACATATCTTGCTAGATAATTGGGCTTGTGCCTACAGACTCTTGCTAAAATAAGTTAGGCTTGTGCCTACATACTATCTTGCTAGATAAAGGTTGGGCTTGTGCCTACAGACTCTTGCTAAATGAGTTGGGCTTGTGCCAACATACTCTTGCTAAATGAGTTGGGGCTTGTGCCATTACATACTCTTGCTAGATAAAGTTGGGCTTGTGCCTACAGACCTTGCTAGAAATGAGTTGGGGCTTTGTGCCAACATGACTCTTGCTAGATAAGTTGGGCTTGTGCTTTGCAATTGCTACAACTCTTGCTAGATAAGTTGGGCTTGTGCCTACATACTCTTGCTAGATAAGTTGGGCTTGTGCCTACATACTCTTGCTAATGAGTTATGGCCTTACATACATTGCTAAATGAGTTGGGCTTGTGGCACATACTCCTGCTAATGAGTCTTGCCTACAGACTCTTGATGATTGGCTGTGCCTACATACTCTTGCTAAATAAGTGCTGTGCTACACTCTTGCAGTTGGGCTTGTGCCTACATACCTTGCTAATGAGTTGGGCTGTGCCTACAAGTAGATGAGTTGGCTTGTGTTGCTAAAGAGTTGGGCTACCCTACAGATTTGCTAAATGGTTAGGGCTTGTGCCTACATACTCTTGCTAGAATAAGTTGGGCTTGTGCCTACAGACACTCTTGCTAGATGAGTTGGGCTTGTGCCAACATACTCTTTGCTAGAAAGTTGGGGCTTGTGCCCTACAGATCTTGCTAGATGAGTGGGCTTGTGGCCACATACTCTTGCGAGATAAGTTGGGCTTGTGCCTACAGACCTCTTGCTAGATGAGTTGGCTTGCTCTTGCTAGATGAGTTGGGTTGTGCCAACATACTCTTGCTAGGATGAGTTGGGTTGTGCCTACATACTCTTGCTTAGATAAGTGGGCTTGTGCCTACAGACTCTTGCTAATGATTGGGCTTGCTGCACATACTCTTGCTAGATAAGTTGGGCTTGTGCCCACAGACCTTGCCTAGAGAGTGGGCTTGTGCCTACATACTCTTGCTAGATAGACTACTCTGCTAATGAGTTGGGCTTGTGCCAACATACTCTTGCTAAGATAAGGTTGGGCCTGTGCCTACAGACTCTTGCTTGCCTAGATAGTTGGCTTGTGCAACTACATTGCTAGATGAGTTGGGCTTGTCCTACATACTCTTGCTAGATAAGTTTCTTGCCCTACAACTCTTGCTAAGAGTTGGGCTTGGCTGTGCCCTTGTACAGACTCTTGCTAGAAGCCTACATATGAGTTGGGCTTGTCCTACAGGACCTGTGAGTTGGGCTTGTACTCTTCAGGGCTGCTACTCTTGCTAGATAAGTTGGCTTGTGCCTACAGACTCTTGCTAGATAAGTTGGGCTTGTGCCAACAGACCTTGCTAGATAGTTGGGCTTGTGCCTACATACTCTTGCTAGATAAGTTGGGCTTGGCCTACAGACTCTTGCTAGATTGAGTTGGTTGTGATACGGCTTGCTAGTTGGGCTGTGCCACAGACTCTTGCTAGATAAGTTGGGCTTGTGCCTACAGACCTTTGCTAGATAATACATACTCTTGCTAATAAGTTGGCTTGTGCCTACCTTGTGCCTACAGACTCTTGCTAGATAAGTTGGGCTTGTGCCTACAGACTCTTGCTAGATGAGTTGGGCTTGTGCCTACAGACTCTTGCTAGATGAGCCTACATACTCTTGCTAGATAAGTTGGGCTTGTGCCTACAGACTCTTGCTAGATGAGTTGGGCTTGTGCCTACAGACCTTGCTAGATAAGTTGGGCTGTGCCTACAGGACTAGATGAGTTGGCTTGTGCCTACTACTCTTGCTAGATAATTGGGCTTGTGCTATGGTTGGGCTTGTGCCTACATACTCTTGCTAAATAAGTTTGGGCTTGTGGCTACATACTTTTGCTGATAAGTTGGGCTTGTGCCAACAGACTAGATGTTGGGCTTTGTGCCTACAGACTCTTGCTAGATAGTTGGGCTTGTGCCAACAGACTCTTGCTAGATGAGTTGGGCTTGTGCCTACATACTCTTGCTAGATAGTTGGGCTTGTGCTACAGATCTTGCTAATGAGTTGGGCTTGTGCCTACATACTCTTTGCTAGATAAGTTGGGCTTGTGTACAGATAAGAGTTGGGCTTGTGCCTACCTCTTGCTAGATAAGTTGGGCTTGTGCCAACAGGACTCTTGCTAGATGAGTTGCGGCTTGTGGCTGGGCTTGTGCCTACAGTTGGCTTGTGCCCTACATATCTTGCTAATAAGTTGGGCTTGTGCAACAGACTCTTGCTAGTGAGTTGGGCTTGTGCCTACAGACTCTTGCTAGATAAGTTGGGCTTGCCTACAGACTCTTGCTAGATAAGTTGGGCTTGTGCCAACAGACTCTTGCTAGATGAGTTGGGCTTGTGCCTACATACTCTTGCTAGATAAGTTGGCTTGTGCCAACAGACTCTTGCTAGATAAGTTGGGCTTGTGCTTGCTAGATAAGTTGGGCTTGTTCTTGCTAGATAAGTTGGGCTTGTGCTACAGACTCTTGCTAGATAAGTTGGCTTGTGCCTACATACTCTTGCTAGATAAGTTGGGCTTGTGCTACAGACTCTTGCTAGATAAGTTGGGCTTGTGCCAACCTCTTGCTAGATAGGTTGGGCTTGTGCCTACAGACTCTTGCTAGATGAGTTGGCTTGTGCCTACAGACTCTTGCTAAATGAGTTGGGCTTGTGCCTACATACTCTTGCTAGATAAGTGGGCTTGTGCCTACAGACTCTTGCTAAATGAGTTGGGCTTGTGCCTACATACCTTGCTGGGCTTGTGCCCACAGACTCTTGCTAGATGAGTTAGGCTTGTGCCTACATACTCTTGCTAGATAAGTTGGGCTTGTGCCTACATACTCTTGCTAAATGAGTTGGGCTTGTGCCTACATACTCTTGCTAAATGAGTTGGGCTTGTGGCTACAGATTCTTTCTAGCAGGGGCTAAGCGTCACGGGTTTAAAATTTGAAAGAATTACTAGGCGTATTGGTTCCATTGCTTTCACTGCAGTGGCTAGCGTTAAAAATAAACACGTTTGTACAACGTAAACACTGAAAACCCAGCTGTTTATTATGTACACATGTATGATATAATAACGAACGTTCTTTCAGTGTGATACGAGTTTCAGATCTTGTACACTGCTTCGATTTATCGGGTCAACGAATATCAAGATTAGGTATTATAGTTAAAATAATAGGGCAAAATGTAAGGCCCACTTGCAATATTTTATAGAATTTAATAAATTAGGATTATTCTTTAATTTTCATAGTGATTATCCCCAATTCCAACTTTGCCATACAATTGCAAGTTCCCTTTTTAAGAATTTGAAAGATAAATTTTGAAGATGGTGTTAAAATATTTTTTTGGGGTTAACCCAGTCTAAAAATCGGATCGAAGAGGTCAAAAGCATGGGTTTTAGATTCAGCTCCTCAAAAAATTTAAATAGACACTTCAAAATGTATGTGTCTCCCCTCAAGCACAAATAATTTTAAGTGGCAAAGTTAAACTTTGCCAAAAACAAACAGTAAGAAAAAAAGATCAAACTCTACAAACATTTCTATGTAAACCCGATATTTTTGTTTTATTATCTGAATTATTGGTTCAAGGTAAATTCACTGAAATTGACAGCTCGAAAAAGGATTCTTTTGTCTATGGGCACGACATAAGCCCTGAAGCACACAGTGTAGATTGTGTATTCAATAACAAAAAGAAATAGGACTGCATATAGTGGTGAATATTCTGGCGCAAAGAGAACATAACCCACTTGAAACGATACCCAATCTCTACCTTTACCTTACTAATTTTATCTATATTTGCTTAAATGCAATGTCAACTATCCCATATTAAATCATGAATATATCTATCAACCACTGATTTATTTACAAATTACATTTCAGCGAATTTTCACCACGAAAATGACGCTTATGAGGTTGTTTGGATGACGGAAGTTGAAAGGGAGTGGGGGGAGGGGGGTGATTCAGTGTGGCTTCCTGATACAAAAAATATATGTTCGAAATGAATTATATAATATGTATTTTTAAATACATATATTCTTCATTTTATTATTAAAATCTTTCTTCCTACCTATTTTATTTTGATTCCATTTCCTTTTTCTCTCTTATTTTTGCAGTTATAGAGGAAAGAATTGTGCGCCCTAAAAATCTCAAATTAATATTTCATCAAGATCATCTGTTTTAGGCGATTTTTAAAAATTCGAAGTAATTTTTACTATGATGTTTGTGTGTGTATATGTGTGTTTAGGGTTGTGTGTCGTAAAATCCGTTGTCATTACATTAGAGAGTTAAAATTTGTCTCAAACATTAGGTTTTTGGGCTAGTTGTGTTGTCCGGTAAATGAAAATGTTTTTATCTTGCTAAACTATTCAGCCCAGTCACAAAAGTCAATCCGTTTTCTACGACCAAATCTTTTTAAAAATTTTATATGAAAAAAATCGGAAATTCAAAGATTTTAGTTTAAAAATAAAAAAAATAAAAAAAAAGTTTAAACAAATTTAAAAAAAAAATATGTAAGACGGCAAATAGTGGAAATGTTGCGAAATTCGGGACCCATATAGTAGTACATGAGACAAACAAATCTGCTATGTTACATCTAATTATTATCATTAGTACAATTTATATCGAGTGATGCGTATTTTGAGAAATTGTTAAAAATCAATTAACCATTCGATTGGGCAAGAGAATAATCCAAGAGCCAGGCTTAAAAACTGTGGCTCATTTCCTCCTATTTGAAACCAAATTTTTCTGAAAATATACCTTAAATTATGTAGGAAAATCATAGTCTGCGCTTAAAATGGTCCGATTAAGCTAAAACCAGTACCAATCATTCTACAATGTAGACGACCATCAGAGGCCACTTTCAGGTCCGTCGGCTTTGCGGGCCTGGTTTGGTTGTAATTATCCCATTTTGATAATTAAACACTCGTTTTATAGAACATTTTACCACCTTTAAACATGTTCTTTTTTTGCATGTAACACATGTTTTATTTATTTTTATTATGTTTTATTTTATTTTATTTTATTTATTTACGTGTTTTATTTTATTTTTGCAAGTGCAAGGCACAAACATGTGGGTCATGTTTTGCACACGACTCACAGGGAATCACTTATTTCAAGAAAACTGAAATTTGTGCCATTATATAAAATTTTGAGCATGCGCGATCATATGAAGGGCTTCATTCTGGATAGGCAGATTATGTATTTTCTTCAAAATTTAATGTATATTTTCAGAAAATTTGGTTTAAAGTCGTACAAAATGAGTCACATTTTTTCAGGTCCGGCTCTTGGACCATTGTTATAATGTAGCAATGTATGCAGAGTCATTTTAATAGATTTTCAATGTTCAATTCAATTCGAATAGTATATCCATAGTTTTTTCGGATCACTATAGTTAAGGATCATCAAGCATGGTCAGTAAATGGATAGGTGATCCCCGAGATTAAAACTTCCATTTCCTGTCTGAAGAGAATCGAAATGAGTGAAAAGATTTACACAATTAGGCAATATAAGTTAAGCGTTTTTCACTTTCTGATGACGAGCGAAGTAAATCTGAAGTGAGGCTAAGCGTAGGGAATCGGATGGCAAACTTTTCTCCAGATACCCCATACCTGATTTTTTTACTTTTAAAGTAAACGCCGAACATAACATAATGCATGCGCTTAATGATACGGTTAATATAATTATGGACTAAAGTTTATTTCCATCTGTTTTTTATACGCAATGTTATCCTTCTATAAAGATATATTTAAAAAAATGAGTACGAGATATCTCGTTACTTTTCCTCATCATATCGGTTTGGCTACGATCATCCTCCTTACTTCGGAGTCGCTTAGCCCGTCCTCAGAATATACAAAACGTTAAATTTATACTGCAACACGTGTTCGCACTCGCGTCGATCGTCCATAGATACTAAATACATCCATTTCATTCCCATCGGCCACCCATCCAGGCACTGACCACGCTCGACCTGCTTACAAAACAAATGATGGATAAACTTGTTGTATTGAAAGGAAACTTGATGTACTTTTACATTACGTAAAGGTTTACTCTTTGTATCGAATTTCATCTCAATTAGATTATTTTCAGATAAAAAAAAATCTTGCGCAGAATCCGCAAGCCGGGCGAATTTTCTTTATAATACGCTTTTTCTTGCATACCAATACAATTTTTCGGTATATATTTCAAAACATAATCTGTAGTGTCACAATTTTTTAGTTAATTTTTCAAATTTTACAAAGAAAAGATGCATATTTATTTCAAACATTTTACACTACTCAGCACAACATTTAAAGCTCAGTTTATGATAATTTTTAACAGCTTATGCTGGTTTTTAAAAATTAATCAAGTTGTGACGCTACTGCTGAGGTTATAAAATAAATACCGAAAAATTAAGTTAAAAAATAGATTGATAAGCAAGAAAGCGTGTATTTCAAAGAAAATTGGTCCGGCATGCGGACCTATGCACCAGAATTATTTTGAAGTTATAAACTTAAATACTGGAAATAAGACGATACAAAATTAGCGCCAGTACCAAGATTCGAATCTAGGGACCCTAGATTTGAGTAGTCTTATCGACTCCGAACCGGTTTTATATAATTTAGCACCCCAAAAACTATACCCTATTCTCGAAAATTTTGGTTCTCCGTTATTTTCCACGGTTTTTTCGACTTTTTGGTTACTTAGGGTAGTCGAATTGACTTTGGACCGCTTTTATTCGATTCAGCGCCCAAAAATTCACTTGTTATGATAAAAAGAATGTTAAATGGTATGTTTATATTTAACCAATAAATTAGTACTCCGTGGGGTACATTTTGAACAACGCTTTGCTCGTCTTTAGAATATCACGCTTACCCAACAGTAAAGGGGGTATTTGTACCGTCTCGCATCGCTCGCCCTCAGAATGTCATGATTACCAAAAGTTTAAGGAGGTATTACTCCAACCTCAGAATTATGAAGTAACCAAATGTCTAAAGATTTATTACTTAAGGTTAACAACAACTTATAAAAGTAATACAGCGGAGGCCAGTTCAATCTCGTAATACGTGAAATACTTAATATTATGCTTAGAAGTGTATTGAAAAAAATTCTGGCGCGGTGGTCCGCATGTCGGGCAAATTTCCTTTGGATGCGTGTTTCCGAGCTAAACAACCTATTTCTTGCTTATGCAAGAACCATGTCCATTGCGTGGTTCCGGTTCATGCTTCAGAACCTAAGCAGTTACTCAATTGTCAAGCACTGCTCGTAACTCATTTTCTCTGTATTTTCCAAAGGAAATGCATAATTATCTAGTTGGTCGTACAAAACTATGCCTCTAAAGTTAGAAGCACGCCCTATTATTTGCACTAGTTTAAAGCTTAGTTACTTATGTTTAAGCTTAGTCAGTTATCTTTAAAGGTTTTAGCGCATCTCCTTTGGAAAATACAGACAAAATGAGTTACGAGCAGTGATTGACAATTGATTAACTGCTTAGGCTCTAAAGCATGAACCAACACCACGCAATGGGCATAGTTCTTGCATAACCAAGAAATGGGTTGTTTAGCACGGAAACACGCATCCAAAGGAAAATTCGCCCGCCATGCGGACCACCCGCGCCAGAATTATTTTTCTAGTTGTAAACTTATATTAGGTAAAAAAAACGATACAAAAATTATTGTCCCTACTAGGATTTGAACCCAGGTACTCTGGGTTTGAGTGCTCACATCCAAAGGAAATTCGCCCGACATGCAGACCACCGCGCCAGAATTATTTTCTAGTTGTAAACTTATATTAAGTAAAAAAAAAAATATAAAAAATTATTGTCCCTTTCAGGATGTGAACTCAGGTACCCTGAGTTTGAGTAGTCGTATTGACTCAGGACTACTGGCATTCAACTCAGAGGCCCAAAAATATTGAAAACGACACCCCACTCAAATTTAATTTTCAAGGACCGTAATTTTGGTTTTATAATTTTTGTGGTTTTTTCGACTTTTTGGGTAATTTAGTGTGGTCGTATCGACTTCGGAACGGTTTCATTCGATTTAACGCCCAAAGTTACATAGAAAAACGACACCTTACTCGAAATTTATTTTTAACGACCTAAATTTTGGGTTTTGGTAATTTACAATGGTTTTTTCGATTTTTAGGTCACTTAGAGTGGTCGTATCGACTTTGGACCGGTTTCATTCGATTCAGCATTTTAAAAAACATAAATATTGACCTTTTTCGCGGCGAAAAATATTAACCCTGAATTTTGCTGATTTTTTGAAAATTTCTCTGACTCAGCAAACCGGGTTAATGACGTCACAAAAATCTGGTTTTTAGTAGGGTTCAGTGTCCTTCGAAGGTTGATTTTTGTACCAAGTTTGGTTAAAAAATATTAATCCGTTCGAAAGATAGAAGTGTTTACAAGAAAGTGTCTAGAAATATATATATATATAATATATAATATATATATATATATATATATATATATATATATATATATAAAGTCTCGCGAACGTATTTTTCGCCATTAGAGACCTCTGAAACGGATTTGTGTCGTGGTCCGAGGTTCGAATTCGCCTATCCCATTAGGCGACTTTCCAAAGGAAATTCGCTAAAAGCTGATAATTACGTCAGATATTTAATAACAGGTCAGTAGAAAGCAATTATTAGTTCTTGGTTGGACAGAAAAGTTGATTTTACAACTTTTTTGGATCAATGACTTGACGAGCTGTATTTTACACGCTAGATTTTAATGCTGTGAGGTAAGATTTTATGTCTTTTTGTACAGGTTCTTAATGAATGAACGACTATTTGGGTTCAAGAAAAGCTAATGTATTAAGCTTTAAGAATGGAGTGCTAACAGTGTGTTATTTCTATAAGAACCACGCCATGTCTCTTTACAAATAATTAAATAAAAACTCTTTAGAATAATATACCTACTTAATATAAAAACCTTAAAAAAGGTAAATTAACCTTTTTTTCTGCACAGTTAAGTATGCTCCCTATACAAAGAGCCCCGCGATATCTTCGTTGTAGGGATAAACAAGGTTTGGTTATAATCATTAATATAAACATTGGGTTCAGTCTCAATAGTTCAAGCCCTGTACGTAACTCTATTTTTTACAGCGGAAATAAGATTTACTTTGCAGAAATACATGAGGACCTAGGGGGACCTAGAGGATTCTAGGCCCCTTGCATATTTTTCGGCCTCCCAAACCCTTCTTGGCTTATAAAGTATTTGCATTTTTTCAAAAAAAACTATTTTTGCTCATAAAATGATTAAATGAGTTTAAAAAATATATTAAGCTGTAAAAAAATATTTAATTTAATTTTAAATAGTCGAAATAAGCATTGAAAGAAGAGGAGAGGGGGAATGAGTGAGAGAGTGGCGTGAAAACGGAACGTTCTAAAGGTTGAGTCGTTTTAACGTACAGATGGGAGTTTTAGTTAGAAATATCGTAAGGTCAACAGTTGGTTACAGTTCAATAGAATGTAAAGAAGACTGAAACAAAACAATTCCGTGTTCCAGGTATTATACAATGACAAAGGAAAGTGATGACTACAGCTGACAGTATCATCTTGTTGACAGTATAGAATAAACTTTTATGAGTGTTGCTATACTTACGTCTGACGTCACACAAGCAGTTGAGGCCATTTCCCCGCCAAAAGAACATGTTGAAATATATTTTTCGTTTTTTTGCTGTATAATCAAAAGTATATGTTTTTTCATTCTAATATTTTACAGGGTGTTCTTTTATATGAAGTACTTAAAGATAATTGTGCAACTACTCTATTGCATATATTTCTCCCAAACACGCCTTCTAGGTTCATTGCTTAGTTGTTTGCCACCCATGCCCCTCAATGCTAATTGCATAGTTTTCTGTCACCCAAACTCTGAGTTGATTTTTGCTAACAAAAACACAACCCGGGCCACTCCCACAGCCAGCATGATGGACCTAAATATTAATAAAACTGTAATAGTTTTAGATTTGGTTGAAATTACAGTTAAGAGGTAATTTTCCTCATTTGTAATGTGGGGATAAATGATATAATATACATAAACGTGTTTGCAATATAACTTACATACCGAGATATGACCTGAACGACGATTAAGTTGTTTAAAAAGACCTATAAAATCCAAACTTGATGCCATTGAGTTGAAATTTAGTATAAAAATATCCTTTTACGTAACAAATAAGAATACTTTGTTTCGTTCAATACGCGAAGTGTATCTATAGTTTAGTGTTTGGTCATAAATGTTAAGCATCATCGAGCAAGGTCAATGCCTGGATGGGTGACCGCTGAGAATAAAATTAATGCATTTACTATCTAAGGACGAGGGAATGTCCTTGAGTCTCGAGGTAGCCCGTACCGAATTATTTTTACTTTTCCTCATTTATACCGTTGGTACATAGGAAAAGTATTGTGTTTGCAAAACAATCCGAGACCGGGATGACACTGCAATTATCCGTTTTAGGTCTTTTTAAGGCCTCCTGAGTGGTTTTCTCTAAGTTTACTGTCTGTATGTGTGCGTGCGTGTGTGTGTCTGTCTGTTATCATCGGAGCTCCGAGTGTTTTTTTGGCAGAGAGTTAAAACTTTGTTCAAAAATCAGTCTATAGGCGTAGTCGTGGTATTTGGAAAATAATTGTTTTAACGTCATTAACCCGCAATAATGACTCCGCAAAAATCAAAACGCAAGAACATGTTGCGTTACATTTGAGATTTGGCACGCATGTAGCCACGTATAAGACCAACATATGTGGCAAATCCATCTCATTATCAGCATGAATTCAAATTTTATTGAATAACTTGTACACTTTAAAAAAAAACTTGTACGAAATCGGAATATAATCCAATTGAATTGAAATTCGATAGAAGTGTATAACTTAATAAATAAGTACACTAAGTTTTATCTCAATACAACAAATATATCCATAATTTATGTTAGACCATAAAAGTTAAGCAGCATCGAGCGTGGTCAGTGCCTGTATGGGTTACTGCTGGGAATAAAACGGATGTATTTACTGAGGACGAGCGTAGTTAGTCTAAAATAGGGACGATGAGCGTAGCGAATCCGATTTAATGAGGAAATGTCCCGAGGTACCCCGTACCGTACCCCAAATGTTTTATTGTGTAAAATAATATCACAAACAACAAGTATAAGAGCTAATGCAGTTGTAGTCGCAATGTAAGACTCGGTAGAAAAGCAATCCAGTTATCTTACTTAGATAGTACTAAAATAAGTCCTACTTCAGTTAAGTCCTATATTTACAATATTACACAGATGTTCCATATAATATAGCCCGAAGTTTTTAAAGCGAGAATGCGTCAGTTTCGGCAAAACAGCATTTTAAAAACATGCATTGTCATCTAGCTCAGTGAACAAACTATTTAATAATTGTTAAATAACGCAAATGCATTGCATGCAAAATGGCTAGGTAATTGATGTTAAAATTGATTTACATTTGTCAACTGAACTAGTGTTAAAAAAATACATGCAATAATATTTATTAAACAAATGAAATAGATATAGAATATTATAATAAAGATAGATAGAGAGAATATACAAACTCAGATGGGATAAGCTCAGTACACAATAGCGCCTAAATAAACTCACTGCCTCACTAGTTCCTTCCAAACCAACCAATCAGGGTCAAAGGTTTTCATATTTCCCATTTTTTAACCAAAACAGTAAATGCTCTAATTGGCCGAGGAGCGTCTGCAAAGATATTTAATCTCTTGACGTCGACAAGACTGACTAAGCATAGTTCACAGCTCACGTGACCAAAGCTTAGTCTACGATTAGGATGGGTTTTAATTGCCTTTCCCTAACCCTCTAATAACCCGGTCAACTTTACACTGACCCTCTTGACTTTTACTTCTATAATTTATGCGATCAAACCATAAGTCATCAGTGAAGGTCGATACGAGGATCGAAGTTTCCCACCACTTAGATAAATAGCGGCACATATATATTTTTTAGCTGTTATGATTGTTCAATCAGTTGTCCCCAGGGTAACAACCAAGTACTGTTATAGTGCTCTATTCCCTCGCCTATATTAATTTGCTTCGATTTGATATATGAGAGGATAAGCCAAGAAAGCTTGAGTCAGTCCATAATATCCTGGGATAACATTCGACTGAAAAGACGGCAAGGATTTTATTAAATATGAATGGTTCATCGCTAGAATTTTGTTATGACTCATCATAACTTGTCCTATTGTGTACAAAGCTTAGTAGAGATATGTTTGAGTGAATGTTTGACTACAGAAGTTAGTATTAAATTTAGGCTCAAATAAAGTACAGATGTTTATCCTCTGAGAGCAGCAGAATAAATCATTACTATATTGCTCGTGAGGAGCAAAGTAGTAAGTAATCTGTCAGAAATAAGCAACCAGGGAAAGTATTTCATGCCGTGGCAGATAAAGTTATATTCAAATGCATGGGATTTCTCTTGAAACGCCCAAGGCAAATACATTCCCTGCCTGTCTAGTTTAGATTTGCAAAAGTGGTTCAGTTGAAAATTCATGATAATGACTGTTTTATCTTAATTTTGTTCATTCAAATAATGGGTTTTGTTTTTAAAAGAAATATTTAATATATAATTGATATATCTAGAGATTAGTTAACACATTGTATGCAACAGGACAGAAAAGGCCATATTACTGACATGTAGCATTTTGCCTCTCGACTCCACATCCACAGTTAAATTGAGAATTTAACCTGCACCAACGGGTATATTTGAAGCTTACTCTCGCTTCTAGCACGGGGACTAAATTAATTACGAGTCAGTAAAATTTCATTATTTTACAAAGTAGAGTAAATAGCTATTCCTGGACAGCTATCTCTATCAAAATATTTTGTTATTGCTCTATCAGGGCCGGTTCCGTGGTTGAAATCGCTAAAGCGTCAGTATTTGGGGTTCGTATCCCAGGTTACGCTCTCAGTTAAAACACCAACTTTAGATTACACTTTTAGCGTAACGATTGCCTCTTTTAAATGAGGTGGTTCCCGTAAGGTTTATCCCTGATGAGGCGCAAGGCTATAAACAAGCATTATTATTAGTTTTATGATATTACATAGCGTTACTATGATATATAGTCCAAGAGCCATGCCTGAAAAATGTCACTCATTTTGTTTTACTTCGAACCATTTTTTCTGAAAACATACCTTAAATTATGAAGGAAAATGAGTTTTCATTGCAGGGAGAGAGTACATTAAGTTAAATTAATTCCGAATTAGAGACAGGATAATAGTACTGGTAGAGATTAGGAAGAGGTATTAGATTACTTAGCTAGTAAGCCATATTGGGTTACGGCACACGCGAAAGCCTATAGGCGTGGGCATGAGATAACCAAGGGGTTATGATTTTACAGGAATATTCCTCACCTCGAGTTTATCACATTTTTAGTTACGGCGTCAAATCATCAAGCTCGTGGATTTTGAGCTCACACCTTGTTGCCAATCATGTTCTGGTCTTCCAGTAATGGCAGCGTCAAGGAAGAACTTTTGTGTTTCTTTAGAATTGTACAGCAGTATTTTCATACTGTGGACAAAAATGTTGGATTCAAAATCAACCCACACGCGTCATAACTGGAGCTCCTAAATCTTCGGACATCCACCGAGGCCGAGGTAATGACAATCTTATTTTGATAGATTTTATATTGATTAGTGATCAAAAAAGTTGAGAAAAATTATCACAAAAAATACATATGTGTTCGTTCTACACACACACACACACACACATATATGTGTATATATATACATATATATATATATATATATATATATATAATATATATATATATTATATATATATATATATATATATATATATATATATATATATATATATATAGCGTATGCTTGGTACTGCTTAAAAGCCATCTAGCATGAGATTTCGAAAGCCTGGTGAACATTTTATGATTTTTGAAGTAGTCTTGAGTTGATCCTCTCTAGAGAAGATTAACAGCACTATGTATTATTATTAGATAAACATCATACATGTCTCCCTTTGATATCACTTTTATCAAGTGATATTATTATTCAACTATTATTCAAAAATTCTGGCACGGAGGTCCGTATGCCGGGTATATTTCTTTTAAAATACTTGCTTCCGTGCTTAACAATCCATTTTTTGCTGCTGTTTCCGGTTTTTGTTTTATGATTAGAGCAGACAATTATTATCTGTTATCAACTATTTCTTAACTATTATTTTCCTGTATTTCTCAGAGGAAGGCATATTTATTTCATTTGTTATTCAAAACTATGTTTATATGTCCTGTATCGGCACTTGACGCCATTTAAAGCTTAGCATACTAATTGAAAGCTTAGGTATTGTGCTTGTTTAAAAGGTTTCAGGGTATTTACTTTGAAAAAATAGAAAAAAATATCAAGAAGAAGTAATGCATCAGCTCTTAGTTATTAAGGATACACCGCAAACTAGAGCAAGGGAAGTATTGTTAAGCACCGGCAATCATTCCATTCAACTAAAAGCCTCAAATCCCTGCAACACCTAGATAACCTAGATGACATTGATTGTAAGTCGGCAGTATTTTAGGTTTTCCGTATTTCCTGTTAGTCTGATCGTATCAACTTTGGTTCGATTCAGCGCCTCTAGTAATACAAGTCGTGAAAAAATTTTAATTCAAAAGATTTGATTTTAAATATTTAGCTGATATTGAAATTACCAGACCTGGTTTTAGGGTCGAGCGCTCCTAAAGTTTGATTTGGACCAACTTTTTTTTCAAGAAATCTGTTTCAAAAGTCTTGCATAACTTTTCGTGATAAGGTACCTCAGAAACTTATTTGGGACGCACTACCGGCTCCGGTCCTAGCCATACCTCCCATCTCGTTAGTGAAATGTTTCAACGCAAGTTCGCTGTATGATAGTTTTGAATTAGCAAAAGTTAAATAATCTCGATTTCAGCTAGAAAAAATTCTATAATTATATTATCCTAGAAAATCGCCGAACAAGGTTGAGCACACAGCAGTTACTTTGGCGCTCGACCCAGTAAACTGTCTTTTCATTCATAGGTGAAGTGATTGATATATGATTTAATCAATAAAGTTCTTATTTTTGGGAAAACAATTAGAATGGGTTAATTTGTTCAGATGCACCCGCGGCTCAGAGGTGAGGAGTTAAGGAATTAATTTTGTTTTCAGCCCTTTAATGATATCAAGGGGACATCCCTATGCTGAACATACGAGATCCCTGTAGATATCGCCGAGAACTTCTACTAGACTTGATAGGCGGATATTAAATATTCTCTTAGATATCCAACGCAAGATTTGGATAAAAAGGGGGTGTTGAAATTGGATTCAAATCAATCGCACATGATCAACTGCATGACATTAGCCACATGCAACTCCTAAAGACATTTAAAATAAGAAAACCCGTTCCTTCCCTCACTCCACATCACTCTCTCGCTATCCAGTTCATTCTTTAGATAGCAGTCATAGTTGATTCCCTTAGACTTAGTACTACTTAGTTCTGGCACGTTCAAGACAATTTAAAATGGATTGAAATTTTAGTTCTCTTTAAAATTTTGACTTAATAAAACGTTAATAGATTTAGAGAAAAGGCTTTATTTATTCATGGAGTATCAAATAATCCCGGAGAGCACCGTTCAAAGGAGGGTGCATCAAAGGATTTCCATTCCTTTTTTTTCTTGTATAAAAAGTCAGTAAAAAGTTAAATACGTGCGTTATACGTAACGACACCAATGTATCATTGGTGTCGTTACGTATAACGCACGTATTTAACTTTTTACTCATACTTTTTTTCATAGTATTGTACCCTCCGTCAAAATATCCTCAAATATTTTGACATTTTAAAATCAATCTACAACTAAGCTCAAGATATCTCGTATTTACTGAAGCATAAAAAACAAAGGAGACATCACCCATATGAACCTACTAAACGTCTACCTCCATGGTTGTGCTCTTATGAGCACTCGTATTTCGGCACCGCAGGTACAGGGTTCCCAGGCCAGCCTATTTTCGGCCATATATATTATATATATATATATATATATATATATATTTTTTTTTTTTTTTTTTCTTGTATTGATAGTAATGTTATAATTTTATATTTTTTCTACTTATTCACGTAAGCTTTTTCCTTTCTCTATACCTTTTTTTTCATGATTTATTCTTGCATTTATTTTACTATAGTCTTATAATTTGTTTTTTAGTTCGCCCTGAATGATGGTAGCATAATAAAGTTACCGAAACATCGGCGGAAAAATTTGTCTTTATTTACTGACCGATTACCTGTGTCCAGCTGTAGGAGAAAATTATATATATATATATATATATATATATATATATATATATATATAATATATATATATATATATATATATATATATATATATATATATATATATATATATATATATATATATATATATATATATATATATATATATATATATATATATATATAATATATATATATATATATATATATATATATATATATATATATATATATATATATATATATATTATATATATATATATATATATATATAGTTCTTAGTTTAGTTATGTTAAAGTCGACAAGATTCCTCCATCCAGCGCTACGAAGCTTAATAACCTAATAAGCTACGAAGCTTATCCCTCTCTTCGATGCTAGTCGAAGTCATAATTAGGTTATTAAGCTTCGTAGCGCTGGATGGAGGAATCTTGTCGACTTTAACATAACTAAACTTAGAAACTAAGAACTAAGAACTCAAGTCATTTCATCGAGTTCATCAAGTCTCTACAATTGCAAAAAGATGATCTTTTAGTAAGCTTTGATGTGGTTTCGCTGTTTACAAGTATTCCAGTCAAAGAAACTATTGATCTTCTAAGCAACCTTCTACCGAAAGATCTAGCCGATATCGCGGAGCAATGTCTCAAAACCACGTACTTTATGTTCGACGGGGAATACTACCAGCAAACGGAGGGTTCTCCTATGGGTAGTCCCTTGTCCCCTGTGGCTGCAAATATTTTTATGGAATATTTGGAATCCAGAGGAATATCGTCTGCCCGTCTCCAGCCCAAGTCTTGGAAGAGATATGTAGATGATATTTTCTTTGTCTGGCCACATGGCAGGGACACCCTGGATGAATTCTTACAGCATATGAACTCCATCCACCCAAACATAAAGTTTACGATGGAAATAGAGAATAATAGATCATTGGCTTTTCTAGATGTGCTTGTGATTAAGAAAGAAAATGGTACACTAGGACACCGGGTCTATCGCAAACCTACGCATACGGACAGATACCTCCACGCGAACTCCCATCATCATCCAGCACAGAAGATGGCTGTGGTAAGCTCCTTGTCTCAAGAGGCTTTAGAATCAGTGACAAAGAATCCTGGGATCAGGAGAAACTACACCTCCAGGCAGCATTGTCTAACAACGGCTACAAGAGAGAGGACATCAACAGGACCATCCGTCGTTACGAACAGTCATCAACTAGCGATAAAGAGAGACAAGAACACAGGAGGAAAGCATATCTACCATATGTCAAAGGAACTACGGATAGGATCAGCAAGGTTTTGGCACGCAACGATATTGGGACTGTTTTCAATACCTGTTCCACTACCAGAAATTTCCTCGGAAGTGTTAAAGATTCCCTTCCAAGGAAAACTAGTGGTGTCTATAAGATCCCTTGTAGCTGTGGAAAAGTCTACATCGGAGAAACAGGCAGACTCATATCTACGCGTTTAGCCGAACACATCAAACACACCATCGACGACGATTGTCGGTCCGCGGTCGCAGAACATTCACGAGATACTGGTCATCTCATTGACTTTGAGAGAACTGAGGTACTAGCGAATGTTTCTCGATATCGTGACAGGCTCGTCAGGGAAGCTATTGAGATTGCTAAGCATAGGAATAACATCAACAGGGACACGGGGTTGAAGATTTCCAACACTTGGACACCGCTTATTTCTTCACTACGTGTTTCAGATAATTCCCTTACCCAATCTCAGCCCTCAACTACGTCACGCAGTACCCAGCCACCGATTACGTCATCCCACGGAAATCCCCCATTAGCCAGTTCATCAACCAGACAGGACACCCCTACGCGACCTTCAAGTGGATTACGTCATACTGGACCGTCAAACCCTATTATCCCTTCTCATGGCTATAATCTTCGTCCTCGAAGACAAGGTCAGAGACAGGTATAAATAGGGCCTGCAGCGTCTCCATCTTCAGTTCAGTTTTGTAGAGCATTGCGTTTCTATCCATGATGTCCTACATCCCTGAAGATGCCTCCCACAGTGGAAGCGAAACGTCGGATTCTTCATCTACATTGACGCGGTCACCACCGGAAGACCTAAACCTTCATATTCTAGTTATAAATATCAGATACTCATGTTTAGTCTTTGATGACAAATCATATAAGTCATTCAAGCTAATGATGTATTTAGAAAAGTATTACCCATTTAAACATGTATTTTTACTTAACACATTTCACACGCATACACACATAATAAATATAATGTGACACGCATTAAAAAAGGCTTCCTAAATGGTTGGCTATCGATTTTTAAATTAATAGCATTGTATAGTTTTTTCAAAGAAATATTATTATTATTACTTAAGTTATTACGTGTAAAGTATGATTAAGGTGATTATTCTGAAATATACTACAATACTTGATACAAATTACAGGGGCGTGCAGGAAGAAGATTATCAGTACTAGGATCTAATAGAGAAAGCTCGGACGTATTATACAACAAACGGATGTTTTAGTTACCTGAAGTTGCAATGCGCGAGGTTTGCCTCGGTTATGATAAATTAACGTGTCCAAGGGATACTCTTGGTGGACCATTTGCTGATAACGCGTGTCTTCTTGTGTACCGAAGGGAGCTTTCCACGTATCTTCTTTGGAAGCTATGCCCATATCTATGTGATTCGATTTCATAGGAAACTGTGTTTTGGGTCGGATATGGAAAGAGGGAGGACTCCTCTGAGCTGGAGACAGAGGTTTCGGGGAATAACTCTGTCCTTCATACATCTGCCTGTTGTTGATCTGGATATCTCCCGGATGACGGTCGCGCTGCAAATGATTGCTTTGTGTGCTTGTCAGTTGTTGGTTGGTGTTTACATGTTGGTCTGTATGAAGGTATTGATTATAATTATGTTCTTGAGTCATATTTTCTCTCTCTAATTGGTTATCACTGGTGAATTCGTTCGACGAAGACCACTTGTGAGTAGTTAAAGGACTTTTTGCACTCGGTCCTTCTAATTCACTTTTCATTCCCGGCTGAAACAAACCAAGTAAATTTAAGAGTTAGACATTTATAATACTAACGTCCCAGAACATTGAGTTCACAAACATTGAGAGGAATCAAACAAGCAATGAGTTTAGCACATTACTATATAAGTGAAGTGAAAGGTTTTCTATTAGTATTGGTTACGGTTGCAATTTTATTTAAACAAATAACGTCCGACTGATATATTTGAAAACTCGCTAATACGGTGGAACTTACAAAACTAGTAATACGACAAACTAATTTAGGAAAACAAGCCAGTGTCAGTGTCCGCTTAGCGGCCACATGGTTGTCCCGCAGTGCTAACGCAACGTAGCGGCGTTGCACGTACTCGCAGTGAGTAAAACAAGTATCTAAGAAGCCCAAGGCCTTTTGTTTTAACCCACCAGCACACTATGGAGAGTGTACCGAGTAATGTGGTTCAGTGTGTAATTACTTTGTAAACAAAATAATATGGAACCAAACTGTAAGATAGCCTATTTAAAGTCATAAAAGCCACACCCCTTACCAGCTACCAGCATACGGCCACGAACTGGGGATCCAAGACTTAAGAACTTAACCTTAAAACAAGACTTAACCTTAAAACTTTAAACCCTTTCATCAAAATTTATAAGATTCTTTAATAGAGTTAGGCAACTCTTTTTACACGACTCAATCCCCAGAGTGTGTTTTGCAAGCATCAACGCATCTCTATAGAATGTATCGATCGACGGGTAAGTATTTATACATTCGGTACTGCACAACTATGCTTGGAGAAACTTTTCTATAAGTTTAGATTGATTAAGACAGAGCTACATTTGTTAAAATAAACATTTACCAAGTATTATTTTGTACCTCCTAATATACTTAGTAATTAGAGAGAGGCAAAAAATCCCCTAGCAAGTATGTCACTTTGTTGGGTCCTTTTTCCTGATTCAGATAAGTGAGTAGTATGAGTACCCTATACCTTATTAGTCATGTACGAAGATCCATAACTTTAATCTTAGTTTCTAAAGCTTCAAATAAAAACAACACGTGCCCCACATCAAGAATAAGCCTTCCGACCCTAAAAACTATAAAGCAGTACAATCTATACAGCTTGCAAAAGTTACAATTGAGGGTCGTACATTTTTCCTGAACACAGACTAATTTCCATACCTTTCATAAAAACCCTAGAGGACCGACGAAGATCCAACCCGAAATGGGTGTTCGGGACCAATCTATCGTTGATTGGTTATACTGAATGAGACAATTTTGCAGAAATAGTATTATGAGAATACTTACGTGTTTAAAGCTATCGTTTATTCCTAATCCTGTCAGTCTTTTAGTTATATCATTCTGAGCAATTTGTACGTCTGTTTTCCTGAAAAAAAAATATTTTTTTATAATTTTTAATAAAATTTTATTAAAAATTTTATTATTTTTTATTATTTTTTTCTTTTAACGTAACTTGAAATGAGCTGAAGTGTGCATTGGTTGGTTCTCCTATTTCTTTGGGACTATCAACAGTAAGGACTGTTGAGGGAGGGAAACCACTTGTTGAAACACTTGTAAAGAACTCAAAAACAGTAAGAACTGTGTAAAGAAACATTTGTAAGAATTTAAAGCCTTAGTTACTAGCTCCCAGACCTGACTAGCTAATATACCTGTACCTAAATTACCAGAATAAGCTTAGTACAACAATTCTTAAACTACAGCGCTACATCAATAAAATAAGAAAATTATACAAATTACAAACAAATTTTCTGGTTTTGTAAAATTTTGGGGCCCCAAAGGGAGTTAACAAACTGTCGTCGAATTGAGCCAAAATTTTGTGAAACTTATTTTCTAGGTAATTAAGATAATTTCGTGGAACTATTACTCAAAATAAATATTCATACAATGCTACTAGAACTATACATATATTAAAGAATTGCACACTTATAAAAAACTCGAGTTAAAAAAACGGTACAATATAAATAGAACCTAAGGTAAGATAATAAAAATTGCACAATTAAATAGAACAAAGACAAGTTACAAGACAGAATTAGAAAGTACGGTACCAGAGTAAAAAGAAGACTGAGCTGCTTACTTCATCTTGCTATAAAAAATATATGCTAAGATGTTATCTGGTAGCTTAAGTAGATGCCTCCATTATGCTAAATGTGTAGCATTTTATGCAAATTAAGTGAAAAAAGATCGAGTCGTTGAGTCTACTTTTTGCCTTTAGCTCTTAGAATACTTCATTTTATCAATACTAACAGAAGAGGGGGATCATCAGAACTTCTCTCTCTAAAATATACCTACTTAGACTTTTGATCGTTACAAATATTAAAACCAACAATATAACAAGATATATATATGTATGTATACATATATAGCTTAGAATTATTTTTTAAATACTATATACAATTTATAATTGTATAAGACATACAAAAGTCGACAATTACAGTTTAAATACTTAAGGGTAAACAAGCAAAGGGAGGTAGGGGTGCAATTTTAAAGAGTAACCATATTCTTTTTAAAAAATGAACACTTATAAGAAGCATTTCGCTGTGATCCTACGATAGAAACTTTAAGACATAGAGTGAATATTAGGTACAACTATAGACTTTAGAAACGCGTCCTATTATTCCATACGAACACTAAAGAGAAAAATGAGTAGCAGCTTGCCGCTAGAACCATACGCTACCAGCCACCATATATTGTCTGCTTCAGAGAGGACATTTTACTCAGGATACTATGAAAAATATTTATAAATAAAAATTTGTACCTTCTCATCAATGAACCATAACCAATTTTTAGAAAACAACATTCCTATTCTTAGAAACAAAATTGTCCTTGAAAACAAATTTCCCTCAAATAAAGTCATACAAAATTGTTAGTAAGGCATGATTGACCTGAACATTGATTTAGTTTCGTTGGACCGAAAGAACATTTTTTTATTGTTGCATATTTTTTTTAGAGTAATGTACTTCAAAATTATATAAAATATTCTATGACATTGTATCCGAAAATAATAACCATTAGTCTGATATTAAAATAGCAATTAATATTCTTACCTTTGTTGATTATTAGTATTAGAATTAGAATTAGTATTGGTCCTTCCAAACTGCATATCATGAAAATTGACATTGTATCCATTAAGGCTCTCCGACCCTTCCCGATCTAAACCAAACATATATTTTCCTTTATTTCATAAACATGTTATTACATAGTAACCTTATGGTTGGCAACACAACGGATAAATTAGCTTGAATTTAATCTATTTATCCATTTTATTTTTCCTCAAACCACTATATTGTGGGTACAGTGTAACAAAGCTTGACGATCAACATATTAATTGACCATTGACAGGTGTGATCTGATGACCAGCTTGACCTCCCCACTCTTACTTTTGACCATCAATAGTTAATGGAGCTAACACCACGTTATTAAATTGATGATGATCCAATTAGGTATGGAGTTGCTATGCTGGTTGCTGTTACTATAATATTATTAGATGATACAGTATTAACGAGCCATTATCAAATCCCTTCAACTTAACCAATTGTAAGGCGCTATCAAATCCCTATACTGCCTTTTAGGAAATATAATGTAACGAAATATATGCCCCTTAGTATAAATTTCTAAAATTCCAAAAAAAAATCTTTTGCGGTGGTCTGCATGTCGTGCAAATTTTCTTTTGGAATGCGTGTTTTTGTGCTTAACAATCCATTTCTTTCTAAGGTTCCGGTTCATGTTTTAGAACTTTAGCAGTTACTAATTATGAAGCACTAATCGTAATTAATTTTTTCTGTATTTTTCAAAGGAAATGCGCATAATCATCCTGTCGGTTAAGCAAAACTATGCTTCTAAAATTGGCAGTACACACCATTATTTGCACTAGTTTAATGCTCAGTTGGTGTCTTGGTTAGTTTCTTTAAAGGTCTCAACGAGTAGTGCTTGATAATTGAGTAACTGCTAAAGTTATAAAGCATAAACCGGAACCTCAAGCCACGGAGTACTTAGAACTCCTCAATAGTCTCTGCTCAAGCAAGAAATGGTTAAACACGGAAACACATGCAGACCATCGCGCCAGAATATTTTTCTAAATCTAACATAACTTTAAGGCAATAAATTGGAACAACAAACATATTCAACAAAGATATAAATTGGAACACATAGTATTCATTCTTAGTGTTTTAAGTATTTAGAGGGTCAACCAACGACCATAAGTTAAATAACCGACAAAAACTTTTCCTCCAGAAATAATTAAATGAAGCAAACATTTTAACATAATTGTTCCTTTCGTTCAATCTGCAGCTCGTGAAAACCCAATTTATAAGATGGTAGTTGATCTGGTGAAGGTCCTTTGGATATGGAAATATATGTTTCGAGTAATTTTGTGGATAATGTAACGATAAGTAATAAGAATTTTTTGGATTTCTTGTAAAGATCTGCATGATAATAAGAAAGTAATAGTTCTACTACCGCTCTCGGTGAAAATCTTGACGATAAGAAAAGTTAGAATAAAAGTTATATAATAATAATATATTTATTTGTATATAGACAAGTGTCTTTTTACAAAGGGGGTTTGTATAAAAATTATAAAAGTTATATAGAAAAGAGCGAAATATAGTTTGATGCCAGTAGATCATTTTAAATATTTTTACTCTATTGTGTGAACATTAAAGAATTCTACCGTTAATATAGACAATAATACTGCGAATTTGCTACAAAATGTCGTCTTTCATTAGAGATCCTGTGGATATGGAGGGAAAAAATTAAGTATTTCTGAGGAGACAATTGCAATAATAAAGTATAAGTTTTAGATCTTTCAGTAAAGGCTGTATAAGTTATTAATTACTTAGTCATCAAGTGGCTATGATGATAAGGGAGTAGAACTTGTACGCTTTTCGATAATGGTCCTATAGGTGTGCAAGTAATGAAAGTTTTAGTGAATTTTTATCAGAAAATTACGCTCATGAAGTTTTCTAGTATAAGACTGTTGATTCATTGTATTGGCAATGATTATGCGTTCTATGTGTGTCGTTTGGTAGAGAAGAAGAAAGCAGATGGTAAAATTTTCCAAAAATTCTAATTATTCTTCGATTCGAGTGGATCTTCATCACCAGGGCGATGTAATATGCTCCTGAGCATGTCTCAATAAGTATCAGTAAAATTACGAAGCTATGAGGCTCCAATCTCTCTATTTTTCCATCTTCACCGATTGGTTTTCAAAACTTATCCTTATGAACTTCATAATAAAAACAATTTATATATTCATCCGCTTAATTTATGAAGAGCCCAATCGTATTTTACATAATAAGTGTTAGAATACTAATTAATAAATTGTAAAACCTTTGACAATAAAATTTTATTAAAAGCTGAAAATAAAAAGTACGTTTTTATATAAGTGCAGTAAATGCCTTATAAATTTGTAAGGCTACAGACATTTCATAAAAGTTTGTAGTCTTAATTGAAGCATACGACTAATTTGTCAAAGAAATGTACAAACGTCTTAATCAGATGTTTTAACAAATTTAAGATGGTTTTAAGGTTTTTTTTCACTGCTCCAATAAACGGTATTTAAAATTGAATGTACCTAGTTAAAAAAAATACTGTTTTTTATTCTATAAAGACAACAAAAAAATAAATTAATTATTATACTTAAATAAACAGAGCCTGGTTGAACGATTTTAATAATGTACCGGAGGGTGAATAATGGATGTACAGTGTTGAGATTTGCCTGGTAATATGATGAATGTTGTATGACATAGGAAAGAGTTGATTGAGAAAGTAACTTTGGTCTGGGTCTGGTTAGGGCCTGAGAGAAGTTCTATCCTATGGCCTTAGCTAAAGGAGATTAATTTCCCTCAAGCTAAACACCACATCCCAAAACCTTCCATTTAATTTTTCCATCTCAGTATAAATTAATTATTGGATTTTACTCAAGACTTATATCACCATATTCTTCAAGCCAAAACACATTAGTCGTATTTAATATCTGAGAGCAGAATGTTATGTAAGAAGTACGACAGCTTATAAACTGGACAAAAAAATTTGAGCAAAATCATCTGCAAAAATGTTATGGAAAACATTTTTGTTTGCATTGTTATCGTGGTATGATGAGTAAATATTTTGCAACACATTTTAGCGTTTTACACTGATTGATCAAAAAACAAGCTTCGTAGCTCCTATTTCCTTTGGAAATTTGTTGAAATGCAGATGTTGCTTTGGCGAAAAAGGTTTTATCCTTTAAAACAAATTAATTCTATCAGATTATAAACGTTGTATTTTATTTCATCTTTAATCTTTTTTAAAACAGATCAGACATATGGATCAAGGTGGCGTCAGACAGACCAACGAACATATTTTGCAATTTAAAAATTAAATTTTTAGAAATGTTTTCCATTTCCGGCGCAGAGCAATTTTTTCCATTCCACAATCCGAGCAAATTTTTAATTGACATCCTTGTTCCCTTACTGAAAAATTCATTTCTCGTTTGATTTCGGTGTTTCGTAGTCTGAGCTGTGGCATGACTACTAGTTGTCTTTGCTTGAATGTTGCAAGGGAAATATGCATGCTTATCCGACAGCTTGTAAAAACGTCTGCTCGTTATTTCAAACTCAGATATGCAAATCATTTCGAGTACACATTAGAAGCATAGGTTATGCCAATCTTTGAAATAATTCGGCTAAGTTTATATTTGAAAATCCATGGATTCTTGAAAAACAGTACAAATCGGAAACTGAAGGGATTACTGAATTGAAAGACAAGGAAGCAAGCATACAAATATTTCCTTTGTCACCATGTGCCATGACGTCCGCACCAAAAAAAAAATTTAAATCTAATAATTAATAAATTTATACAATAAATAGTTTAAATAAATTTTATTTATTTAATTTAATTATTTTTGAATTTTTGATTACAATCATTTAAATAATTAACTTTATATAATTTTAAGTAATAAAGTTGTTTCAACGATTTTAATCGTTATCGTTTATTTTTTTTTTAATCTTTATCAATTATAATTTTTTATCGTTATTAATAAAATTTAATAAAATAAAATAATTTTAACGATAAAATTGTTTTTACGGGACTAAGATTTGAACCTGGGCCTCCGGGTTTGAGTGCTTCAAGTTAACTTCAACAATCGACGCTGGAGCAGTTACATTCAAGTCAGAGCTCTATAAGTATATATAAATATACTGTACTCGAAATATGCTGTGCGCATATATGCCAAAGACTTTTCGATTTTCCGTAATATAAGCTGTATGTTAATGAAAAAAATACGTATAGAAACTATTTTTGACTGCGTATCCATTACAATGTTTTGTCATTTGATAAAAACTAAACTCAGGCTCACAATAGGAATGGGATTTATTACATTTGTTGGTCTCGTCTATGATTGCCTGCTTGCTAAATTATAAATCAAACGAGAGATTTCTGCGCGTTAATAAAAATTTCCTTGCATTTTTTTTCTTACATTTCCTGGGTGTCTCTCGCACAATTATATTGTGTTTTGTCCATACCGTATAGTATAGTTCCGATAACGGAACTTTACTGACTCCATGTATGTTTTATGAGATATAGTATTTGGAGCAAACTTACCTTCCACGGTAAGGTTATAGCAAAAGATGCGAAACGCGGGTTATATGCTTGTTGTATTACAAGCATACAAGTCCAATATATATTAATACTTCGGGGCAAATAAAACATTTAAATGACCAGGCTTTAAATATTTAGACACGAGGAGATAACAAGCAAAATAAAATATATTCCTTTTCACTAAGTGTTTATAACCTACAATAGGAAACCATTCGTCGGAAGGTAAGTTTGTCTTAAAATTTAGGATCTGCGCAGTTATTGTAATTATGGCATGGGAAAACATTTTTGTTGTGATGAATTTTCTCTACTTTTTATATCATAAACGGGGTTATATAACAAATCCTCTAAGAGCGTCATCCGTTTAATTAAAGATCTTAATCTCCAGTCGGTGTACAATGTAAAGTTTATTAACTAGTTTTTAGGGAGTAAAGGACCACTTTTCATTCCCAAGGGAGAAAAAGTTACTTTTCACTCCCTTGGGAACTTCCTTTGGGAAACGTTCCCTTGGGAATAAAGTGTTTCCTATTATTGGGTTATTAGAGCCAATTATAACAATTTTTTAGAGGAGTGGTATTCTTTATATTTATACAGGTAACCGATCAATTGTTTGTAATTTTCCCGTGGGTGGCACCCCCAACATGTATAAGGGGGAACTGACCAAAAATATTTTTTTTTATTGGCTCAAAATCCGTTTTAGGTCAATAGAAGTTGTTTGGAGCAAAAACTTTTTTTTTTGGTCTCAGCCCCTCTAAATTTATGAGGGGGTCCGACCCAAAAAAATAAGAATAAAGTATAACAAAACATGTTAAAATAAAATCAACGTCTGGAGATAAAATCTTGTATGCACCTTAAGATTAAATGTTTTTTTCCCTCGCAATTACCTCCCTCGGCTTACGCCTTAGGAACCAACTAACTCCTCAGGGAAATAATAGCATTCTTTAATCCCTTGGTGCATAAATAATTATTTTATATCATTCTTGGTTAACGTGAACGCAGTAAATGTTTCATTTTGCCTTACGTACCAGACTTAATGTAATTATCTAATTCTTAAGGATATCTTAGGGAAATAATTTTATTGTATAAAAACAGCGGTATCGAGAACTACTGAGAGAAGGTGTTTAATTCTAAATAGTATGGGCTAGAGTGCTTGTATAACATGCTTGTACTACAAGCACTCGCCGCCTGCATAATATTATACTCAGTTAAAACTTTACCTTGTAACAGCAAAGAGGAAGTTTGGCCCATATGAGTCGGAGATTCAGTAAAGCTTTTAGAGGAGCTTTGTATAAAAGTCGGTTTGGCTTTCATCTCTGACCCGCTGGTACTATTTATGCTACTGCTGCTGATTAAGCTATTGCTGTTGATTAGGCTATTGCTGTTGATTAGGCTATTGCTGGTGATTAGGCTATTGCTGGTGATTATGCTGCTGCTATTATGATGCCCATGATTACTCCCATCCAAGCTTGATTTGATTAAAGATTGTGCTAACAACAAAGATATAACAAACACCGTGATACTTAACAACTGCGGCATATCAAGCTATGTAATTATAAACTCCTCAATAGTATGATTTTCATTAAAAGATCATTAAATACCAACATAAATAATAACAATAACAGTTGTTTATTGTTATTATTTATGTATTTATAATTATTTCTAAATAAAAACATTTTAAATTAAAAAATTTTTTTTTGAGGTACGTACTTAAACACTTTATTGTACCGTTTTTAGGATGAGAAGCCAATCATTATTGTTATAGGAGGTTATTTAGTACTTTTCCCCTCCGAGGACAATAATGAATGTAAAAAAACTCCTAGGACGTAAAAGTAATTCATATATTGCCGCCACTACTGTAATGTAGCGTGTTCAAAAAAACAATCTGTGTAAAAACTTCATGAGGTTTCTTTAAAAACGTTCATTTTGTTTCTGTTTTTGTTCGTAGACTAATTTTTTTTCGTTTTTAAAAGGTGTTCTAATTGACAATTTTTGTGTGTTTATTTGAAAAGCTTTTACATTTTTGATTAAAAGTGTGAAGCTATGGATGAATTCAAGGACGACGATTATATGGAGTTAATTGGACATTTGTTTTTTTTTTCAATTATGTATATAACTATTAAAATGTTTGTTATTAAATTATATATTTAACATGCATGGTAGTATATGTGAAATATTTATGTGTGCAATTTTTGCTATCATTATTATGCGTTAATGACATCATACACACACTCACACAAACACACACACACGCATATATATATATATATATATATATATATATATATATATATATATATATATATTGTGTGTGTGTGTGTGTGTGTGTGTGTGTGTGTGTGTGTGTGTATGAGTATATAAGTAGGTATGTAAAAAAATGTTGTGTCTAGACGTCTCTATGGCACACAATATAACTTTCGAAAGCTTTATAGGATCGAAATGAAATTAGGTTCGAAATCGACCTTAATAATGCCCCGAACGCAATTTTTATACGAAATATGTGTAAGGTCATTACTCCACACTAATGACTTCGCAAATATTTCGACGTATCACAAAACTTTAAAAAGTTGTCTGATCGGACTGCAATTTTATAAGTGGTCAACACATGTGAGATGTTAAATTTTTATTATGCACATTAGTTGCAAAGTTACCGATTAAATACCTTATTGTAAACATATACTTGACAATTTGCTTATATCGTGTCAGTATGCCACTTATATAATCTAAAAAACTTATAAAGTACTATAATATGGTGCCGCTTGCGGCCACACGTTCGAAACTTTTCAAAAATAAATGTTGTGGAATACAATAATATTAGCATTCTTTTATATGCAATAGATTGGTCCCTTTCTACTGCCCAAAAAAAACAATAATGCGTAATTTTACAAAAACCATAACCAAGATTTACAGTGTAAAACAGGTTAACAGTTTTCCGGCTATTAGAGGGTTTTGAGTCGGGTTATCCTACCCCTAAGTAGATAACCACACTCTTCTCTCCCATTTTGGTTTTAATGTCCAGTTCTGATTTCTGACATAAAAAAATTAGTTTCTATTTGTATTTGACATAATTAAGAAGAAATATATATATCTATATATATATATATATATATATATATATATATATAAATATATATATATATATATATATATATATATATATATATATATATATATATATATATATATATATATATATATATATATATATATATATATATATATATATATATATATATATATATATATATATATATCTGTGTGTGTGTGTGTTGTTATATTAGGGAAAAAATCATCTCACAAAAACGTACTGATTTCCCCCTAAAATTTTAAATTTTGAAACAACTGATAAAGAGTGAGTTTGAGGAGCGGCCAATTAAACTAAAACATACACTTTTTAAACCCTTTGTATTTTCCTAGACTTTGATTACGTATTTGGGAATCATTAAAGACTACCGAGTGGATTTATCACCAGCACGAAAACGGCCATATCATCAAGGGCATATAAACCAACATATTACATGTAATATTAAACCTGTTGATCACGTGTCCAGTTTCGCCGTTGATTTATATGAAGGTTGTGGCTCACACCTGTTTTTCTAGTGATTACATTAAAAGAAGCTATCAATGCTTTGTTGAGTAAAGAATAATGGAAGTTGATACCTTCGATTACAATAACCGAAGTCTATTATAAACAACATAAAAGAGATATGACTTGTTGCTCGTAGTACTCAATTTATAATTTTATATTTTACCATGCGCCTCCCTCTCCACTCATTTTTTTATCCTTTCCTGTATTTAAAATATCCATTAAAATACTCGGCAGATTTGCTTTGATAAAAATACTTGTTGTTAAAAATAGAAATATGTATATACCTCCAGAGGTCCGGAGGCCGCAGTACAGGATATACTCAAACTTATATAAATAGTATTTGTAGTAAAAATATTTCCAACTTCTATTAATACATAAGACATAATAGATGCAGCCCATAGTGGATTCTTCCCATAGGGTTAGTACCCTTAAAGTGCCGGAAGGCCCCTATATATAAATATATGTGAAAATAGGGGTCGGGACATTATTAAGGTCGATTTTCGAACTTAGTTTCATTTCGATCCGATATAGTGTTCAAAAGTTATATATAAATATATATATTATATATATATATATATATAGCTGTGTACGTGTGTTAACTTTGATACCAATCATATTTTTGTAATAAGAAGGCCACGCCAAATCAATCATACCTTAAAATTAGATGGACCTAATCCATTCGCATTTCTTACAAAACGACATTCTGGGTACAGGTACTACCAGGTTCATACAAGAAAACACTGTGTAACCCGTCTATTTTTAAGGGAAGCTATGTAATCCGTTTTTAACTGGACACACAGTAAAAATAAATTGTGAGCCATCTTGTTGTGTCACTGCACTGAGACTGTAAGGGTGTTCCTCGCACACGCGAGATTGTTGAATGCACTTTAAAACTTGGCCGTGCGAATATTTCCTAATGTATGCAGTGTGTACTGAATGCAACAGCAAGTAGGAGATGGTCTCGCAGACCATTGCCAACCAAGATTTGAAACACCCTTGTTATGGTTCGAATTGCCTAGTAGTAGTAGTAGTAGTAGTAGCAGCAGTAGTTGGAGAGGGAACCACTTGTTCAACCACAAAAAGCCAGCACAATTGTAAGGGGCTTATTACTAGATCCCGTAGGAGGCTTATGTAGGAACACAGTGTGATGTAGCCGCATTATATTACAATACATTACTATCGTCATCTGTTTGCCAAGCACTGTGGCACACAGTGTCTTGTACTTCAATTGTAAGAGAGGTGCAATGAATAACTAGGATCTAACTAAGGGTTGACAGTTCTTGGAGGTCTAGGCTTTGACTCAAGGTTTTTTCCATTTATTATCAAGGGATTTTTATTAAGGAACAATAGATGCGTCAAATCAAACTGAGGATTATCTACATCCCTAGATACGTGTAATCCTCTCATTTTTTCTTTTAAGGATTATTTAAAAATTTTTAGCGATTTTCCTTTGAAAAAAATCACTAATGGGATAGGCGTCATGACACTAATGAATAGTCGAACCTCGGACAGAAAATTTGTTTCAAAGGCCCCTAATCACGAAAAAATGGTTTTGCAAATCTTTATATATATGTATATATTATGTGAGTACTTGTGTATTTCTAGACACTTTATATAAACACGCTATCTTTCGAAAGGACAAATCTTATTTATTCAAACTTAGTGCAAAAATTAACCTTGAGGAGAACAAAACCACTATTGATATTGAAAGAAAGTTATTATTTTCCGCCAAATCAATATACATTATTTTTTGGGGCGCTTAATCGAATTTAAGTCCATACAAGTACTATAAGTGAACAAAAAGTCAAACAAACATGGAGAAAACCAAAATTACGATCGATTAAAAATAAATGTCAAGTAGGATGTCGTCTTTAATACTTTTTGAGGCACAAAAAACGGACAAACCCGGTCCGGAGTCGAGACGACAGCACAAAGTGACCAAAAAATTAAAATAACTGTGGTCAGTTACCGAAAACCAAAAAATACGGCCGTATATTTCTAGTATGAATAGTTTTTGGGCCTGTGAGTTGAATGAAAATTGTCTGGAGTTGTTATGTTCACTCAAATACTCTAAGCACTGTATCTGGGTTCAAATTCTGGTAAGTACGATAATTTGTATCGTTTTATTTACATTATATAACTTTATTTGTCACAAAATAATTCTGGCAAGTATACCGGGCGAGTTTCCTTTGGAATGCGTGTTTCCGGGCTTAACAATTCATTTCTGGCTTAAGGTTCCGGTTAAAGCATTATAACTTGAGCAGTCTTACACTTGAGTTCGTGGCTAACTTTTTGCGTATTTTTCAAGGGTATGCGTTTATCTTTAAAGATAAACTATACACTATCTGAGCATTAGACTAGTGCTGACAATCACTTACGGGCTACCTCGGAACTTTTCCTCCTCACATCGGATTCGCTACGCTCTCCGTCCCTTCTTCGGACTTGCTTTGCTCGTCCTCAGAATATAATACGGGCCTCCGACCAGTAACCGCTTCGCAACATCGGCGACTTGGGCCTATTTGCAGCCACTTAGTAGTTGTTTTGAGGTTTTCCGCTTGTCGAGCTTGCTTAGATTGCCGTACAAGGTTTACCAGGTTTCTACCATCTAGCACTACTCAACATCATAGATATCGTAGAGGTCATTGACCTACCGTATACATATGTACAACATTATATACAGGGTGTACAAAATAAAACTCCCTTCCCGTAAGAGGGTGGTACTACAGGTCATTTCCAACAAAAAACTTCATATTAACTATGGTCCGATTCTCAACCGTTTTCCCACAACGTCAAATTTCATGATTTTTTTAAAATTCCTTGACTTGTATTCAGAAAATGGCTATCTATACGTATCTTAGAAAGTATACAACCTAGTTTCAAAATATTGGATTTGTTGGAAAGCTAAAGAAATTTCCTATAAGACAACATGGTTGTTATATCCAAAAAATATGTATTCAAGTGTAAAAAATAGGCATTACTCAAAAATGTTTGACAAAAAATGAAAATTTTGAAACTTTTTGACGGTACGTTGAAGCCTAATGAGCCAACTTGAGAACCTCTTGTTGCTGGGATAACTACTTTGAACACTCCTCTTTAAGGCGACACCCATAATTATACCCATTTGTAGGGCTATTTTTTGAGTTGACTAATATAAACTCAAAAAACACCCAAAAATACAAGTTTTTTTAATTTCTTGTGGGTTAATTTATGGGGTCTTTATTGTCGAACGTTTTTTAATTTTATTTTTTTTTAAATAAGGGATTCATAAACTATCAAAAATGTTATTAATTTTTTTTATATATTAATTAGTTATAAAGTAAAATTAAAATTAATTTAGATAAAATTAAAATTTAAATTAATTTAGTTATTGAAATAAGAAACTTTTAAAATTAACATTTATAATACATAAATTTGTTTGTGGGGAGTTAAGTTTAATGTTATTTTTTGACAATTATTTATAAGCATTATAAATATTGTTCAAAAATTTGTCCCTGCTTTTCAATACACACACTGTACCTACGAGAGATGCTTTAAATTGAAATAATTTTAACTTAAATTTTAACTAACATAATTTTAATTTTACTTTATAACTAATTAAAAATTAATAACATTTTTTGATAGTTTATGAATCCCTTATTTAAAAAAAAATAAAATTAAAAAACGTTCGACAATAAAGACCCCATAAATTAACCCACAAGAAATTAAAAAAACTTGTATTTTTGGGTGTTTTTTGAGTTTATATTAGTCAACTCAAAAAATAGCCCTACAAATGGGTATAATTATGGGTGTCGCCTTAAAGAGGAGTGTTCAAAGTAGTTATCCCAGCAACAAGAGGTTCTCAAGTTGGCTCATTAGGCTTCAACGTACCGTCAAAAAGTTTCAAAATTTTCATTTTTTGTCAAACATTTTTGAGTAATGCCTATTTTTTACACTTGAATACATATTTTTTGGATATAACAACCATGTTGTCTTATAGGAAATTTCTTTAGCTTTCCAACAAATCCAATATTTTGAAACTAGGTTGTATACTTTCTAAGATACGTATAGATAGCCATTTTCTGAATACAAGTCAAGGAATTTTAAAAAAATCATGAAATTTGACGTTGTGGGAAAACGGTTGAGAATCGGACCATAGTTAATATGAAGTTTTTTGTTGGAAATGACCTGTAGTACCACCCTCTTACGGGAAGGGAGTTTTATTTTGTACACCCTGTATATGAATTCCGTTCAACAAAATTTGTATTACCTTGGTTTAAGGGCATTTCAAGTTTCAAAAAGTTTTTTTATGACGTCATAACTTGGGTGGATTATGTTATATTTTTTTACAAACAAAAGGCCTTGGCATAGATTCGTTTCGATTCGAAAAAGCATTTGAGAGTTATTGTTTGTCGTACAGAAAGTACAACATACAAACACATTATATATTATATATATATATATATATATATATATATATATATATATATATATATATAATATATATATATATATATATATATATATATATATATATATATATATAATATATATATATATAATATATATATATATATATATATATATATATAATCTGTGTGTGTGTGTAAGAATGTATACGTTAAGGTCAATAATTCCTACTATTTATGTAAGGTTCTGTATTGTTAAACAGAATCTCGAGAGAGAAAACAATTCTGGCGCGGTGGTCCGCATGTCGGGCGAATTTCCTTTGGATGCGAGTTTCCGTGCTTTTTACGTTTATAAGTTTACAACTACTAAATAAATAATTCCGGCGCGGTGGTCCGCTGTTGGGCGAATTTAATTTAGAATGCGGTTTCCGTGCTAAACAACCCATTTCTTGCTTATGCAAGAACCATGCCCATTGCGTGGTTCCGGTTCATGCTTTAGAACCTAAGCAGTTACTCAATTGTCAAGCACTGCTCGTAACTCATTTTGTCTGTATTTTCCAAGGAAATGCGCATAATCATCCAGTTGTTGTACAAACTATCTCTAAAATAAGAAGTACGCACTATTATTATTATTTTTTTTGCACTAGTTTAAAGCTTAGTTACTTATCTTTAAGCTTAAGTTATCTTAAAAGGTTTTAGCGCATTTCCTTTGGAAAATACAGACAAAATGAGTTACGAGCAGTGCTTGACAATTGAGTTGCTTCGGTTCTAAAGCATGAACCGGAACCACGCAATGGGCATGGTTCTTGCATAAGCAAGAAATGGGTTGTTTAGCACGGAAACATGCATACTAAATGAAATTCGCCCGACAGCGGACCATCGCGCCGGAATTATTTAATTAGTAGTTGTAAACTTATATAATATAAAAAGTACGGAAACACGCATCCAAAGGAAATTCGCCCGTCATGCGGACCACCGCGCCAGAATTATTTTCTAGTTGTAAACTTATATTAAGTAAAAAAAAACGATAAAAAATTATCGACCCTTCCAGGATGTGAACTCAGGTACCCTAAGTTTAAGTGGTCGTATTGACTCCGGACCACTGGCATTCAACTCAGAGGCCTAAAAAACATTGAAAACGACACCCTACTCGAAATTTAATTTTCAATGACCGTAATTTTGGTTTTTTATCATTTTTGTGGTTTTTTCGACTTTTTGGTAACCTTAAGTAGTCGTATCGACTTCTGACCGGTTTCATTCAATTTAGCGCCCAAAATTACATAGAAAACGACACCTTATTCGAAATTTATTTTTTATCGACCTAAATTTTGGTTTTTGGTAATTTACAATGGTTTTTTCGATTTTTAGGTCACTTAGAGTGGTCGTATCGACTCCGGACCGGTTTCATTCGATTCAGCGTCTCAAAAAACATAAATATTGACATTTTTCGCGGCAAAAAATTATAACATCTAAATCTGCCCAACTCAGTTGGTAAGAAGGGGGTGGGTATTTCATGTACAACCAGTTCTTAACTGTGGTGAAAATACTGACCAAATGTTCTAAAACCTGCAACGGATTAATGAGCGCCACCTCATTCAGAAATGAAATCAAATTATAGCCTAGATGGTGTCTCCTATTATTGAAAGCCTGAAATAGGATAGGGTAATAACCCTGGTGAATGAGGAAGTCCAGGGGGGGTAAATACTTTCTAAACAAGTATGAGTCAGTCTTCCCCAGACCAAACTCAGGACACTTATTCACCACCAAGAAGTTGGTCACTGATGTAGTGTTTGTTATGAAATAAATACAGAGTACAAACACAACCATCAACTCAGGGTGAATAAAGTCTATGAGGTTGGTCCCAAGAATACTGACTCATGTCAGGTAGAATATGAACAGTAAGATAAGTTTTGATGAAGTAGTCTGTTCAGGCTCCCAGGACAGTATTCCCAGCAACCAATCAGCTCTGAGTAAGCACTTATTTGTATCCACCTCAAGATTATGATAATGGAGGTGAAGTACCTGAAAGTTCTTCCATTGAGATAATTGATTCAGTTCAGTATGGTCCTGAGGACAGTCCCTGATACAGATTTGTGAAAAAATGATAAGCCAAGACTAATTGTTGAACTTAAATAAAAACTTCTGTATTGACTATTATTACAAGCCCCTCTTATTAAAAGGGGGTAGACTTTTGTCTTGCCCAGTCCAACCTTTTCTAACGAAGTGAATATTTTCTGTAAAACAGATAAATAAGTATTCTGTGGCCCTAGCTAGATACATATGCCCCTAAGTTGCTTAAGCCTTGGGGCCCCATTACAAATATCTCCTACTGACAGTCATCTGTCAGCCTAATATTAAAACTGGGCTTACAAACTAAAATTAGTAAGTATGATCTACTCCGATCATATAAAATAAATGATGATTTTCTGGTGATGTTAGGTGAAGTGAAGGTAGGTTTTAGATTCGAGCCACTATAAGCCAACTTCGACTTACAGCGACAGACAAAATAGACAGACACCAAATAAAAGGTTTGATTGAACCTGTTTTTAATTGTTTAAATTTCCTTTGACTAATGAATTGCCAAACATCCAGATAATCACAAGGCTGACGCCGGTCATGAATATTTGACAGAATAGTCCACAGCACAGTCAAACAGCGACCAATCCAGAGTTTATCTCTTATATCTCCACCACTGGTGAACAGGACGCAACTTAATCCCCAAAAGGGTAACTATACTTGACTAACTGACTTAACAAACACTCCAAAACTTGACTAAAACGTGCTTCACGTACGCCCACTTCAGACAGCCTAACCTAGCTATCGTAACCTCCCTACGGAAATGCAACCGACAAAAATAAAAGAAAATCAAATACTACAAAACTAACAAAACCTATTCTTAACAAATAAAAGAACCTAATAAACCAATTCAATAAAACCAAATATAATAAAGAAAACCAAGAACCTTCTAAGACAACCTAAAGTAGACGCCCCCGGCACCCCCTAAAACTCAAGTAGCTCCCGCGCAAATTCAAAATGACAAAATTACTCAAATTCAAATAAAACTAAATCACTTCTAATTTTCAGAAAATAAATTATAAAATAAGTGATTAATAAATAAAATAATCTGTTACAAACAGATAACCCTGAATTTTGCCGATTTTTTGAAAATTTCGCTGACTCAGCAAACCGGGTATATGACGTCACAAAAACCTGGTTTTCAATAGGTTCATGTCCTCCCGAAGGTTGATTTTTGTACCAAGTTTGGTTAAAAAATATTAATCCGTTCGAAAGATAGAAGTGTTTACAAGAAAGTGCCAGAAATACATACATATATAAATATATATAAATATATATATAATATATATATATATTATATATATATATATATATATATATTTCCAAGGAAAATTCGCTAAAATGCAGAATAATTTGTGACTTTTTACCTGCCTAATCTTTAAACACGTATATAATGACCCTATTGATTTGCCCCCCCCCCAAGTCTAGATTGATCCTCTGTACTAGATGTAGCGGAATAACCAATGATCAAGTCGGACATATATTTTTGGTATCAGAAACCTAATCTAAATCAACCCCCCCCCTCAGCTTCTGTCATCCAACAATCTCATAAGCGTTTACACTTAACTAAATACATCAAAATTCTACTACGGCACGTCTCGCTTTGCTTATCCTCAGGTAGTAAATACATTCTTCGCATTTTCAGCGGTCAACCATATAGGCGCTGACCACGCTCGATGCTGCTTTAACTTTTATGATCCTACAAAAATCGTTGATATACTTGTATTAAACGGAACTTAGTGCAGTCAATTATTACATAATGGAATACACGTGTGTCCGATTTCAACTCAATTATTTTTAAGATGAAACTTGGTTAATATGTTGGACTTATATAGGATTCATGCACGCGAAATTTCAAACCGAGGAAACATGAGGAAAAGTAAAAAATGGTGTGTACTGCCAATCTTAGAGGCAAAGTTTTGTACAACAAACAGGATAATATTTTTTTATAATAATTAAACTTTTATATTGAACATAATTTTTTATAATTCCATAAATTAGAAAATAAAATATAAAATGTCTTTGATTAAATCAATAAAATAAATTAATCTATTAAATGTATATTAAAGAAAATTATGTTCAACATACATAAGTAAATTGCATAATTTATAACTAATTATATAACATAGATGATAAAAAAGAAATTATAAGACATATAAATTGAAATATGGAACAATATCAGTCTTCAGCTTCAAGCTGAACAGCTTTTTGAAGACTGCGAAAAAGTATGTATAAATAAATATAAAATCAAATAAAAAATAAATATAGCAACAAATAAGAATAAACATAAGTGTAAATAAAAATAAAGCAACATAAGTAACATGATGTATAATTGTGAAATTGTAAGAAAATACTGTGTAAGAATTACAAAAAGAAAGATATTATTATTAATTATGCGCACTTCCTTTGAAAAATACAGAAAAATGAGTTACGAGTAGCACTTGATAATGGAGTCACTGCTCAAGTTATAAAGCATAAACCGGATCCGTGAGCAAGAAATCCACTGTTGAGAGCGGAAACACGCTTTCCGAAAGAATGCATGTTGAGGACCAGAATGTTGTATAATTACGGACATAATTATTTTACAATTATGTTTTCGTGATACAACATATAAGTTTTTATCAAAATTATTATTCAGAATCAGTTGTTACAAAGAAAGTACAAAATAATCGATGTAAGTAAGTAGGTAAGGTTAGATAGTAGTAGGTTAGATACTATCTAACCTACTACTATCTACTATCTCACTGGCTTACCAGTGACAGCCCAATAGAATTTCCGTGTATGGTTTTGTATCGGCTACAGTCTGACTGCTGATACCAAACAAAAGGCTGACTTGCCGATCTGATCTGTCAAATCTATTCGTCGGAACGGTCCACAGATCAGATTCGTGAGATTATTTGTACGTGTAAACAGATCGTAAAGGCATCGCAAGTATAAAGGAATTTTAAATATGCAAAATCATTTAACAAATGGTTCAAAAATGCTTGGAGCAGATAATAGATGGAATTATGGATTCGTTCCATAAGAAGTATGAAAATGGAATACTAAATGTTTCCCATCCTTTCATAAACTACTTTATTACTAAATGATAATAACAATAAAAAGTGCATAGAGTTTAAAATGTCTAAAGAAAGTAATGTCTAAGCAAACTTTGTGTAGGGTTGAAATATTATAGAACACATTGTAAGCATTCTACGTTTACCATAATGGAATAGAATCAACAGGTGATTCCACAACTAAAGCTGTCAACACAATACCAAGTCTACCAGTATGTAAGGTCTAAGTGTGGATCAGAGGCGGAAAGAATGCAAAGAGGACGTTTTTCAAATATTCCTCATTAATTCACCTCGTTTGACTAAGCAGAGCCATAAGAACGGATTGCATTCAGCTTTCCTTTCTTCTACAAGTAATGCAACAAATATAACTCATATGGTACTTTTTAAATATTTTTTTTTCTAAGAACATACTACAAATAATGAAGTAGCTCATTTCCCTTTTTAAGGCGAAAAAGAGAAAAATGTACACAATGAAAATAGTTATAGTGAATTCACTGAAAACAGAGCTTGGCTATCCGGAGTCAACAACTTCCTGTAATTTAACTGAAACGTCATAATCTACATTTTATAAATTAAACATTTTTCCACGTTCCATGTTGTTTACGTGAAAAACTTAAAAAAACCGTTTTCAACTAATCTGATTTCTAAAATGATACAAGAATCAGATAACTGCAATCAAAATTAAGTCTTCTTAAAAATATTAAAAATAGAAAATATTTGCAAAGGCGAATATTTTACCAAAAATGTTGACTAGGGTATTGTTTATGACGTTTTTTGGGGCTATAAGTTGAATGAAAATGTAGCATCACGACTGGTCACACAAAGTTTATTAAATATTCAAAGGAAACGCGCAAAAACAAAGCGCTAAATTATTGCAAATAATGATGTGCACTGCTAAGTTAGGAAGGGTTAGCATAGATTTGTATAACTAGCAGTTATTTGGTCTAATTTCCAGACCAAATAAATAGATTTTATCTCCAGAAGGGTAATAATCAAAACTCAAAACATTTCAGGCCTTGTTTTTATGTAATAATGACCGTCATTATAACCCGGCGGGAATTAAAATAATTTATTATTTCCTGCCGGGTTATAATCCAGCTTAGCCAACTTAATTATTGAGTAGTTAAAATTACAGATTCAAAAATCTACGTAAAGAAGTTTAAGTAAACAAAGTTATGTTGGCAGCACTGATTCATTAAATCCCAGCTGTCTGTAAACAAATAATTTCTTTATCAAATCTGTTTTGACGATAAATACCTACTTTTTTACTAAGTTTTTTCTTATCTTTCAAGTAATATTCCTGTTATATTTATCATAAAAGGATTTAGTGCGGTTGTCTACGATGGAAAGTGATGATGAAATGATAGTAAACGACATAGATGAATTGTTCCGATATTCCCGACAATCCTCAACCGTCTTGTATAGATGACGAAGCAAATACGGTTAAAATAGTATAATTATGTTTCACTGATTCTATAAACAAATACAGTATTTTTGTGTCATATATATTGTTTTTCCTTCTGTAGATAAAATTTTGTATCCACCACGTGAATAATGCCCTGTTATAACCCTCGTCAAATTATCTCCCTCGGCAAGCCTCGGGAGCTAATTGTAATAATAATTAAAATAAATAATTCCCTCGGCTTGCGCCTCGGGATTTATAAATCCTGATTCTTTCGGCTTTCAGCCTTAGGAATCATTACAGTGACCGCAGGTTTATAATGGGGGTCATTATTCACTAGGTGCATAAATAACTATTAATGGGAGTTCATTTCGCATGCGGACCTTCGCGCCAGTATTTCATTAACATTATTAATTTTAGTAGCGAAATGAGCCTTATTTTTGCGAGCGAAGCGAACCTTTTTGGTTTTTATTAAATCTGTTTCAAATTTTTGATGAGTGTTCCTGATGCAATGCATTACAAGTAATTGAAGGAACGTCAGTGAGGTCATTATTAGATGGCCATTAGGTACGATGCATATCTCCTATAAAATTAACCTATTCTAGCTGATATTAGTAAACCAGCAAAGCGAAACTCATTGAATTTTTCAAACTTATTTAACAAGTTTGTGCTCTCCTGCTGAGGAAATGAAAGATAATTTACTTTTTATTGTTTTGATTTCATTGCAAATTATATTTATTCGTTAAGGAGAAGCGGATGAAAAAGGTTTTAATTACTGTTTTATATAATCCAAGAAAACGGCTTAGTATAAGCAGCCTGCCAGCACTGAGCCTCCTCTCTGATCCCATACATTATTTCTACGATTATCTCTTCCAGGATAGGGCTCTAATACCACTGCGTGTAGTATATAATACACCATGTAGTACTCAAGTTTACTATAGCATACTAGTTTATACTGTACGAGTAGGTATAGCTCCTAGTACGTGTTGGTTAGAGAGTTAAAACGTTGGTTGAATCAATTTTTAAGTTTAGTTTTGCGTTCGGAAAACAATTCGTTATTACGTCATTAGTCAGAAAAATAGGGTACGGGGTACATGGGAACTTTTTCTCACCACATCGGATTGACAACAGCTATCCTCACCTCTTAGGGAGGATAGCTCTCGTCGAAAACACCTCATTTTTATTTTAGTACATCTCCAGTCACACTTTGCTTTGCTCATCCTTAGACAAGAAAACGCTGTTTATCTTCTACTATACTGCTACTCATTGGTAAACCAATTATTAGGTTATCTCCTACAAGGATCTTGGATAAAGGGAACAAAAATTAAGGAGACACCATCTCAAAACATACGTCTCAAACTAACTTGGCATGCTTACAATCATTATATTAACTGCGCAGGTCATAAATTTGGAGACAAGCTTATATAAACAAATAGTAAAAAGTAATATATTTTCTTTTTTAACTGTTTTATATTAATGGCTGTTTGTCTAAATACAATTTAGACAACCACCGAAAGACGAGCAGAAAAGAAATTTGAGGAGCAATTTTAACTTGTCCTTGTTAAATAACCTGCGTTTCACGCCTTTTTTTGTTATAACAATGGGAAGGTAAGTTTACTTCTATTTCTCTATCTTATACAGCGTCCATGGGGTCAGAAAAGTTCCCTATCGCGTCATCCCTTTTATTCTAGATCCTTGCTGTACACCAACTAGTCGCATTAAAATAAAACTTAGTGTTCCTGTGTATTATATAGAGAAATAATTTCAAAATGGATATTATTCTCAATTTTAAATATTTTTGTAACGTATATATGGCATTTGATATAAATTAAGTGCTAATGCTGATAATGCTAATAACGGGCACATGATTTCTATGGTTCTAATTATTTTTCCTTGTTTTAAGAATTTTTAAAATTTTGCCTTATGGAAAAGTAAAAAATGTATGAAATTTGAATTACTGAAATGAATGAAATTTAATTTTGAAAATCATGGAGCGGGTGAAGCTCAAGTGAGGTCATATGACATTGTTGTAGTGGGCCTTAGTAAATAAATAAAAATAATATAATACAATATTCCTTACAATTTAAATTACTTTATAAATCATATACTAACACATATTAACAAATTGTAATTACGTACAGCACATTTTACTATGTGAAAAAGTTAAATGGTTATTTTTTACACGTTTTAATTTAATATGGGAACTGCTTTGATCTCTCTAATAAGTAAGAATTTCTTCAACATTGTGAGTTTATATGATTGCGCCCGGTGTCAAGTCGGAGATGGCAAACTACTAGACTTATATTTACACTTGTTGATTCCATCCAAGTATATTAGTAATACTACATAAATTATTAAAATAAAATCATTTAAAAATGGTTACCTCCGGCAGCAAGGCGTTGCTTCCTAAGGCTCGTGACTCCGTCGCCTCCCGTTGGACTGGATATTTCGTCTTCTTCCTCAGGTATTGTATACACTTCACCAGGACTATGATCATAGAAAGATTCTATAAGCGTAGGAGGTTTAATTTCGTCCTTAGTGTTGGTATGTTGGGGAGATTGATGGGTGGAGTCGGTGGTTTCGTTCTGAACTTGGTTTTGACTAAGGATTTGATCTCGAGGCGATTCTTCACTGGATTTTTCGTCCCTCTCCCAACACTGAAATCATCATTACGTTTCTCTTGTTCTTTTTTTAAACTTTGAATCAAAAAAGTATTATTTTTCACACAGACACACAGAACAATGAGTAATCTTTCTTTGAATAGAAGAAATATAAAAATTATATACAACGCGTTTTAAAAAAATGTATATTAGGGGTGCTACTTAGGGTTAGGTTTTTAACTTTACTGTTAACGTACATATATGCGCAGTAATGTATTTATTATTAATCATCAATGAGTGAAAAAGGTCTTAGAAATGTATTCAGTGTCATGTAGTCTTAAAAAGAAGAAGGTTGATTCCTGAGGCGATGATGACAAAATCATTAACCAGCATTGTTCCCTATACTGATATTGTAAATAGATTTAAAAACTATTTTCTATGAGTGCATTGTAAACTATGTTGTATTTTTTGTTTAAATAAATAAAACGTAAAACTTAAACAATAATTTGAAATTGTCTAACATTGCCACCCATACCCAAACAGTGTTTAGCATTAATTCCCATACACACAGAATGGTAAACTAGATTGATTTTTTACTATTGTTAACAACTTATGGAATGAACTAAAACTGGTTTAGGGTTGCTATCGAGAAAAAAAAATACAGACTTATACTTATGTCATGCATATGTTTACTCTGCACCACATAATTTCCATCCTCATATCCTTCTGTCATATTCCACCCTCTTTTCCGTCAGTACTTTCCACCCTCTTTCCTGTACTTTCCAGTTTTCGTCAGTACTTTCCACCCTCTTTTCTGTCAGTCCCACCCTCTTTCTGTCAGTATTTCCACTCTCTTATCTCTTAGTATTTTCTACTCTGTTACCTATTAGTATTTTCTAACCTCTTGCCTGTCAGTATTTTCCACTCTGCTACTTATAGTAAAGAAAGGAGAGAGGATTTCAAAGAAAAGTTTGTTTGACTATTCCTCCGCTAGAATAATTTACTCTCCTCGCCTACCCTGTGTCTTTACCTTAAATATTCCTTTCAAGCACCTAAATAACATTTATTAAGAAGTAGTTATACTATGCTTTCGTATTTTTCAAAGTCCTGGTCCTATTTAACTTAGCTTCATCCAAGTATCTAATCAATAAGTTACAAAATACAATAAAATTAGGTAAACTGATGCCGTCAATGAAGGTTAACGGGAAAAATAATAATAACTGCCGACAAAAATTCAATAGTTGGGTGTGATAATGAATTAATGATCCGAGGGCATCCAAGAAACTACCCTACGCTCATCTAAACTTATATATTCACCGTATCGCATAGAGAGGTTTTAGCGAAATGTTATCTTGCCAATCACTCTTATGAGGTTGTTCCGATGACGGAATTTAGGGGAAAGTGCCCCCCCCCCCCCGCTCTGGATCAAACCCCCGGTTTGATCCAGTTTGGCCTTCTGACACCAAAAATATAATATGTCCGAAAGAAATTTATATATACATATATGAATATACATAAATTTTTGTTATTAGGAGGCCTAACTCAATCCCCCTCACATTCCCCTAATTTCTGTTAGTGTATTGCGAACGATAACGCTTTAAGTATTTTTAAAACCGAAACGAAACTTGGCATATGGCGAGATGTTGAGGAGGTTGCGAGGCCCATTGTTTGTAAACAAATATGACGTCACAAAAAAGTTTTTTTATTAAAAACGATATATTTGTACTAAAATTAACTTAATCGGATCATTTTCGAGATTATATACTTTTTTTAAAAAGTATACCAGCCAATTCGATAAAATTAGACTAATGCTGATAGTAAGATGAAACTTAAATAAAATTTGTAGATCTTATGTAGAACTAGATAGATGCAAAATTTCAAATCAATAAAAACGTTACTTGGCGTGTTATGAATTTTCGAAATTTTCACTGAATCAATATTGGTTAACGATGTTTTGAAAAAAAGTATTTTCTGAAAAGCACAAGTTGGCCAAACACTTGGACTGATTTTTGTACCAAGACTCAACTCTACTAGCAAAAATACATTTACACATACAATGATAACAAACATACACACTGACACACACATACAGACAAACAGCTTTGTGAAAACCACTCAGGAGGTCTCAAGAACACTTGAACCAGATAATTCATGTAAAATCCCAGTTTCGGCTCTTTCGCGCAAACGCAATATTTTTTTTATAATATTCCTACGGTATAAATGAAGAAAATAATATCCTGTTGTGTATTTAATCTGTTTTTGTTTAGTATTGTTAAAGTCCACTTAAATGAAACTTTTAAAGAATGTATTTAATTTAATACAAAAGCATTATAATTAAATTAATGAGGTTTTGATAAAGTAAAATATTTAATTATGAATATAAGAGAGGATTTGAACATATTTTAAATAAGTAAACTATTTAAATAATCAGAGATAAGTTGACATTTTACCAGGAAAATTCGCTCTCAAGAACATTTTAACAATTTTCCTGGTATTGAAATAATCCTGCTATTTTTGAGATATAAATATTGGCTTTCCTCAAGAAGTCCAAAAAGGTATGGAATTTATCGCGATTATTACCTGTTGCTTCCCGAAATATCAAATATATTGAAAGAGGGGAACACACTACGCCGATTTGCCATATAACAAAACAATATGGCCCTATCGAGAACAGAAAATAGAGAAGAATCTATCTCGAAACACATGTCAAAAACAAACTGTACATGCCTAGTACAACTGCGCATCATACTTACAATAATTCCAATAATTGCGCAGGTCCTAAATATAGAGGCAAACTTACCTCCCGGTGGTGCCGTACTTTTTGCTTATTAAGAAGGTTATAAACAAATTGTAAAAAGTAACAACTTTTCTCTTTTAACTGATTTATTATGCTGACGTCACAACCACTATAGGTCAGCAGTAAAATCACAACAAACACGCAACGACAAGCACAGAATACAGTTGAAGAGCAATCTCGATTTAACTTTGTTACATAGCCTGCTATTCGCAATATTTAGCCAATTATTAAAGAAATTAGGGTAATGGAGGGGGTAGGTGACTTTTTGGAGACTTACTGATCAAGAATTATACACTTTAAGTTTTATTTATATTATATTTACTCCAATTGATACTACCAAGTTTGTAAATCATGAATAGTTGACACAATATAATTGTGCGATAATACCTTGGAAATGTAACAAGCAAAATGCAATGCTACATCTGGGAACTGTTCCATCACTCAACATTTGTCATCATCGATGGATCGACATATTGTCATGTGCCACTTTGTTTCGTTACGTCTAACTCACCAGGGCACCAACAGAGCCTGAACTAATTCTGACCTTCAGGCTCTGTTGGGGCCCTTATGTCTGGGTGGGGTCTTTATGTGATAAATAAATATACAAAGTTTCACTTTGGATCACCTAGTATATCTTTTTTTTTTTTTTAATGAATGATTTCTGTATATAAAGATATATCGCATAATATTTCATGTAGATAATACTTATAGCTAGATAAGTATACAATTATACAAATCTACAGTATTATTTGTATTATTATTATTAACTAGCGTACCGAGTCCGGTAGCTCAGTGGTAGAGCGCTCGCCTTTCGACCTGGAGGTCGAGGGTTCAAATCCAGCCGGGGGAGGACCTCAATATGAGGTTATCCCTTGTACCGTACACTCGGGAGGTCTTGAATTCAAGGCCGGCCAACCCAGCCAAGGTTTTACGTGGTTTCCTTGGCTACTAATACGCAAATGCGGGGTTGGATCTAGTTTCATCTGAGACAAGTCTGGATCCACGTTTCCGTTGTCTCCAGCTCACGAAAAGTTAGTGTTCTGCGGGCTGGGGGAGATTAATGTCGGAAAGATATACTGAGCTTTGTATGTCCGAAAACTTAGTCAGTGAAAGTGATGGCGGCGACACGAGTAACGTAAGTGACTAGGAACAAAGTGGTCGGTTCTTGAAGACAGACGTCTCCTAATGGCACTGCGGAGCTTTGACTTTCAGGTCAGGGCTATAGAATGAGTTTGTACACGCTGACATCTGGGTGCTAGAGTTCTTTGTCGGGTGGCGCTGGACTGGCCAGAGCGGTGAGCCTAGCTAGAGTCTGGTGATGCTAGTGGAACTGATGAGATTGGTGAGACTGGAAGGACGAGGTCAAGTGAGACTAATGTGATCAGAGGAGCTAGTAAGACTAGATGAAACAAGCACACAGTGAACTAGTAGTCGGCGCTAGCCAGAGCGGTGAGCCTAGCCAGAGTCTAGCTGGTCTAGATGAACTAGGCACACTGTGAACTAGTCGCAGATACTAGCCAGAGCAGTGAGTTTGGATAGAGTCTGGTTGGGCTGGATGAACTAGACACACTGTGAACCGGTTACATGTGCTGCCATGTACGGAGAGGGTGCTTCCTAGATGATTGGATGTGTACAAACTCAGGGGTTAATTAGTTGAGTGAGATTTGAGTGAGGGAAAACGCTAAATGACCCTACGGGTTAAAGCGTAAAAAAAAAAAAAAAAAAAAAAAAAAAAAAAACCAGCGTAGAGCTAGGTCAGTACCTAAATGGTGGACTACGGGAAAAATCAGATGCTCCTTTGTCCCGAAGAAAGCCCAAAACACACTGCAATATAAATCAGGTGCATTCCATATTCTAAGATCGAGCGAAGCGAGTCCGGAGTGATGAGAATGAGTGATAATGGCAAGGTGAGTAAACGTTCCGAGATGCCCCGTACCCGATTTACAGCTTAAAATTAATCAGGGCCGTGTTGAAGTTGTTTTTGGTGGATTTTTTGCGATTCCCCAAAGGAAGTAGTGGCCAATTTGATATAAGATAAAAGTGGCTTAGAAGTAAAATTAAATTTGACAAAAATGTTTAAATGTGTAGTCTCTGTTGTTAGTTTTACCTGTCTGTGGCGAACTCTTAATGAGTGTTTTAATTTTGTTGACTAAATTATCAAAATTTTAATTAGTATTGCTAATTAAATTTAAAGGGAATCGTTAATAGGAAATGAAATGAAATATAACCGGTCAAGAGTTTATAAGATTCTAAGAATCACTATGTTATTCGGTAAATGACAAACTTCAATTACATATATTTTCAAGTTATCCAATATTTTACTAACATATATAATTTGATGTTTATATTTATTTAAATTGATGTTATATTCATCGAATTCTATTTAGTTTACACCGAAGTATGAAAATGAACTGTAGGCGACGCGAGTCAAAACCCAACTAACAAGTAGCTAGCTAGCTAACGTTTGTTTCTATCAAAGCAAATGTAAGGCTTCGGAAATATATGCGTCCTCCACTTTGCTTACGTATAGTATGGATTTTTAAGGTAAAATTAGGCAATGTTTGAAACACCAAAAATTAACTGGAAAGCTTCGAGCTGAAGCTCGATGAATTCAGATGTATTAATATTATATTATGTTCTTATCTTAGTCGGATTTTAAGACGCCTTGATTTTAATTAAGCACACAATGTAAGGCTTGATATAATTTATCAAGCCTCACTGTTTACTATGCCTTGTCAAGGCTAATATTTTCCAAATTGCAGATACAAGAATGTCCCCTTATGGAATTCATTGATTTAAGTAATAGAGAGTAAACTTTGTATCAATGTGACCGTTTTCGATTTGGTTTCTTTTGTAGCATTTTGCGATATTTGCCCTATCAATTGAATACATTAGAAACTACAGGGCAATCATATTTTTCTTTGGTTATAATCTAATTCCGAAGAAGTGCTGAATGAATGCTCTTATAACAAATATCATTGCATTATTATATCGAAGTGTAAAACTCGATCTAATTGAATGACACGGAATCTGAAATATACATTGAACCTAACATTGATACAAATCAGTGTTATTCTTTCTTAAACCGTATATAATAGATATATTGAAAAATTCTATGTTCAAAAAGTTGACATTTGTCATCGAGTCATAGAACGCTAATATATAGTGAACTAAGTTTGTATCAATGCTTTTTTAACTAACGAATAGATGTTAATTCTAATTGGTCCATTGCTGTCCTACAGGTAAGAAATAAACCTTTGACTAAATACAACCATTAATAAGTGAATTTCAAACAGGCTTAGAAGACTTGTTTGTAATTAATTAGAATGAGACCCTGGTTTTTAAATTAAATAAAAGAAAAAAGTTACAACTTAAAAATAAAATAAGCCAAAAATATTGTGGTTTGTAGAAGTCAGTCCTACTGAAAGCAGAATCTAAAGAATTCATATTGAAAGCTATTAATTAGACTTCTTGAGCAGACCTCAGAGAGGGGCAACTTTGAGCCCGGGTTAGACCTCATTTTTAGTGAACCTTAAAATTTATTAGATTCCATTGTGAGTTTCTATTTAATAATAAGCTTAAAGAGTCTGTCTCTGAAGACTATTGGAATCTTATAACTATTGAAAATTTTGTAGGGATCCACAGAACTACTTAAATTTAATTAATTTAATGTGTTTTTAGGGTGCGACGGTGCTCTGCAGGTCTTAATGTTTTTTCAACTGTGGAAAGAAACGTCAATTGTATCAATTATCAAAAAACGTTTTTTAGGTCATTATGTGCCTTTTCTTTATTACTTTTATAATGTTTCAAAACTTTATCAACAGGGGCTCTCTAGTAATAATATCTGTATGCTTATACCTTATATTATAGGGGATATTATGCAAGCTAATATCTAAACCAAGATTAATAAATCTCAACTAGTAAAAGTTTATCAATATTGGTTCAAGTGTGGATTATTGCTAAGTGTTAGATATGTAAGTATACGATAGCATTGTTACACTGCTCAATGACATGAGTTTTAGAAACACAATTTAGATTTGTTTGGTTGGCAAGGTATGGTGACCATATCTATTGCTCTGTTATCAGTGAGACTAGGTGAGAATCGTTCTACACTCTGATTATTCTAACAAATGCCGTGTTTTATTATCATCCTTGGTATTTACAAACGATGTTATAACAACTATAATAACCTTTACAACGAAACCCCGAACAAATATGATAATAAAATATTCACCAGGTATTGATCTATTTAATTAATGATTATTTTTAATGGGCCGAAAAATATACAAAAGTCGGCCCCTGTTAAGTGAAACAATATAGCAGAGTGAAACTGTTTTGCTAACAGAATCAATACTAGCTATTTTTATTTTATTTAAGCTTTCCATTACATCAGCTGTAGTGTATAAATATTTATGTTCCATATATTATTTTTTCCCTCTTTTATATGATTTTAATACATTTTCTAACATGAAAATTTACAAAATGTTTATATGAATAAGGTGCACCGGACGTCTTGACACCGCCGTGCTTGTAAGGCTATAATGCGTATTGTACACTATATGAGGTCAAAAGATCAATTAATACATCTTTATCTTAATCTCAATAAATTATTGCTAAATTATTTGATAGTACTATTTAAATCACTAGAAAAACTTTGATAATACTAGAAACCCCTTGTTATTTAATGTTCAATATAGTCAAACTAATTATTTATTACATCAACCGCTCAATAGAGTTATGAAGACTGCAAATATTTATTGTAAAAATATTGATATGTTGTCTATTAGTTTAAATTCATTTAAAAATATTATTAAAGATAAACTTTATACTATCCAATAGTACATATTTTATTATTATATTTTGAAATCAAAATTGTATTATTACTTTAAATGAATAAAAAAAAATAAAAAAATAATTTTATTTTTAATAACTTTTTATTGCATTAATAAAAGCCTTGTATGTTTTTAAATAAAAATAAATAAAATAAATTAATATAAATAAAAATATAAAGTTTTCGTTAAAATTAGTTTTCTTCATTTTTTGTTTTGTTTTAGATATTAACTTTGTATTATTATACATATCATTTATATTTTGAACAGCATACTTCATTTTTACTAAAAACATGAAGAACATGATGATTTCATCTTTTTTTTTGCATGATTTTTTTAAAACATTATATCATTTTTATTTTTAATAAAATCTTAGCATTTTAATGATTTTTTTAAATACTATTTTTCTTTTATTTTTTTAATTATCAATATAATTATTTTTGTATTTTTTTGTAAATAGTGTTCGGACTTGTGTAAAAGTATTTTGTAAAAGGACCTAGGTCCGTATATGTAAAAAATAAATAATACATCTAACTATAAAATAATAACATTTCTACGATACTGATAAATACAACTGGAGTTTGTAGTTGTAGGTTTCAATTTAAACAAGTTAGATGTCTGGTTCAATAAATATATTGTTTATTGTAAGGCTTTTTGAAGTTTTTAAAACTATGCAACACCTTGAGCCTGCAGTGACAAACAAATTTGGTCCATCACTTACATGCACGTCTGTGACATCTCATCCAATATTAGTACTTTTTTGTGAATAATAATATTAAGTCCAAGTTAACAATTACTTTGTTCAGACGCGGGGTTTTGACAGGAGGTTGAACCCAGTGTTCATCCTCCTAGAGGCTTCAACCCCCACTCCGGTCAGTTGTCGTGTGAACGGGATTGACCACGGGATTTAACCCAGAAACTCATTTTTTAACGGTGAAAAATACCTGGGGTGGAACCCCCAAGGGGGTTGAACACGGGGTTAAATCTGCTGCCAAACCCCGCGTGCGTGAACGAAGAATACGGTAAGTAATTATGTTGACGTGTTAAGTCGATGATTCAGTAAATACCTAATCAGTTGAATCTAATTATTTATATTAGTATCTGATATTATATAATTATTTATATATTATCTGATTTGCAATTTTATAAAAAAACATGTTTAGTCTGTTATTGGGTGAATAATAAATATAATTAGCAAGTTCATTAGACTAGCAGTGACCCTTAACACATAAGACTGATATCTGACACTGTACATCTCTAAGTCCAGAACCTACTACATCAACATATTGCCCAAAATGTATTAACAATAATTACATTATATATAAGTTACAATTTTAACAATAAATCTTTAAACTAAGACTCAAAGATGCAGGAAGCTAAACGATAAAATGGGAAATTTTAGGTCTGAAATTAATTAAAAATATGAATATTAAAATTAAATAAAATTATATAAATAAATAACAAAAACATAATACATATAAGTTGTAAAAATCTAAATGATACCCATCTAAATTGCAATTGGGAAAGAGAAATACAACAAATCATGTGTACTTACAACACAACACAATATTCCTAAGGAACAAACAAGGTGTCAACAAATTAATATGAAAATAATACAAATTATTCAAAACAATTCACAACTTGACATGATAAACAAACAATATTTAGGCACATTGTACAAAATACAATTTTTCATCCTGCAATTGTTTAGTAGGAAAATTAACAACAAACATATGTAGATAAATTAATCAAGAAGTAAACATGAACTTTACACACTCCTATAGAAATTACACGTTAAGCCTGAGACACAAAAGCCGTATTTTAGCAAGGTTACCAGCCATTGTGGCAGGATGGTCATTTAGTGCTTACCAGGATATCAGAGTAATCGACACATACAATACTAAGTCACCAAACAAGACATGTAATATGGCTTAATATAAAAGTTGGTAACAAACAGGATTTGTAGGATAATTAGCGAGCTGTACCTCTAGTATAGTCTCTATAACAAACAGGTCCTGTAATATAGTCTCTATACCAAACAGTCTGACCTGTAATATAGTTTCAAACAGGACCTATACCAAACAGGACCTGTAATATAGTTTCTATACCAAACAGGACCTATAATATACTTTCTTCTATATCAAAACAGGATCTGGTAATATTAGTTTCTAATACCAACAGGACGCTATAAATACTTTCTATATCAAACTGGACCCTGTAAATATTAGTTTTTTTGTATCAAACAAGGACTGTAATATAGTTTCTTCTATATCAAACAGGACCTGTAATATAGTCTCTATACCAAACAGGACCTGTAATATAGTTTCTATACCAAACAGGACCTATAATATACTTTCTATATCAAACTGGACCTGTAATATAGTTTTTGTATCAAACAGACATATATACTTTCTTATATCAAACCGATGGAACCCTTTGTAATATAGTCTTTATGACCAAACAGGACCTGTTAATATAGTCTCTATACCAAACAGGACCTATAATATACTTTCTATATCAAACAGGATCTGTAATATAGTTTCTATACCAACAGGACTATAATATACTTTCTTATATCCAAACCTGGACCTGTAATATAGTTTTGTATCAAACAGGACCTGTAATATAGTTTCTATATCAAACAGGACCTGTAATATAGTCTTATAAAGCCAACAGGATCTGTAATATAGTTTCTATAACCAATACAGGACCTATAATATACTTTCTATATCAAACTGGACCTGTAATATAGTTTTTGTATCAAACAGGACCTATAATATTACTTTCTAATATCAAACAGGACCTGTAATATAGTCCTTTAATACCCAACAGGACCTGTAATATAGTTTTTATACCAAACAGGACCTATAATATACTTTCTATAATTCAAACAGGATCTGTAAATATAGTTTTTCTATAAACCAAACAGACCTATAATATACTTTTCTATATCAACTGGACCTGTAATTATAGTTTTTGTATCAAACAGGACCTGTAATATAGTTTTCTATATCAATACAGGACCCTGTAATATAGTTCTATAACCAAACAGGACCTGTAAATATAGTTTCTATATCCAAACAGGACGCTATAATATAGCTTTTCTATATCAACACTGGACCTGTAATATAGTTTTTTTGTATTTCAAACAGGACCTCATAATAATAACTTTCTATATCAAACCAGGACCTGTAATATAGTCTTTATACCAAAACAGTGACCTGTATATATAGTTTCTATACCGAAACAGGACCTATAATATTTACTTTCTATATCAAACTGGACCTGTAATTAGTTTTTTGTATCAAAAAACAGGAAACCTATAATATAACTTTCTATATCAAACAGGACCTGTAATATAGTCTTTATACCAAACAGGACCTGTATATAGTTTCTATACAAAACAGGACTATAATATACTTTCTATATCAAACTGGAACCTGGTAATATAGTTTTTTGTATCAAACAGGCACCTATAATATACTTTCTATATCAAACAGGACCTGTAATATAGTCTTTATACAAAACAGGACCTGTAATATAGTTTTCTATATGAACAAGCCTGTAATATATAGTTTCTACAAAACAGCACTTAAAGACTAGACTACTCTAAGGTGCAGTCAGTTGCAAGACAAGATCTGTCTTCATCTCAATAGTGTAGTTGGTTATGGTCTTATTTCATGCCAGTTCAACAAAAATATTAATCCTGGTATATCCTCGCCAAAATACGTCCAATTATAAGTTTAGTGTAAATAGATATACTAACGCAAAATGTATCGAGTTTATAGCCACGGATGTACGATCCAGTTAACACTATTGCATTCATAGGACTTTTGATATAGAAAGGAAACGTTAATCGTTAACTCGATTATTTTTTGAAACACAACTGGTTTGATTTCGTGAGAAATGCATGCCTTTTACAAGACTTATCTAAGTTGTGTTTATTAATGTGTTTTTGCAGTTTTTTTTTTAGTTATATTATTTATATTATATTTATTATACTTACCTCAATTTTTTTACGAGTGCGTTTATTATACAATATTTGATTTTTAATGAATGATTACACGCGGTGTTTTGCAAAGGTTTGTTTCTATTTCAACTCGATACGGCTTTGAAATTCACAAGGTTATATTTATCGTATTTTAAAGAAGTAGTTGAAGAATCACCTGCCAACACCATCTGTGGCTCTGTTTTGGCAATACTATCGTCCATCAAGGTTGGGATACCAAGCTTATATATAATATATATATATATATATATATATATATATATATATATATATATATATATATATATATTATATATATATTATATATATATATATATATCTGTGTGTGTGTGGTGGTGTGAATATAAAATGTTAATATAATTATTACTGTTCATATCCAGAAGTTAAAAATCTTTTTAAGTTAAATAGTGTCTTGATGAGTCACTGGCACAATTACTGGTTATTTATGTGCTGATAGGGACTGTTATAGGGCAGTCCATCAAAATCGGTTTAGATTTATTCACATCGAACCCCATTGTAACCTTTTACGTAAATTTAATGATTATTTACACTAAACTAACTTATTGTGTGCATGGCTATTGTTAATTCAATATTTAAACAAATATACCTACGATACACAAGTTAAAAAATCAATAGAATGCAGCCAATCATTCAGGAAAGTAGTGTCACACTTAGCAACATCTATATTTATCACCCAAAGTTAATACTTTAACGAAAAATTGTTAATTTAATATTTAACGAAAAATATTTAAAGTACCCAATATAGTGAGAAATAAATAAAATTTGGTAAATAAACAAAGAGGAAGTTGATAGTTTAGAAGATATATAATAAAATATATAGACGTTATAGAAATTTGAACAAGTTTAAATATAGAGTTACTTAGGGACTTTGTTTACTGCAACTTAATTACAATTTAAATTACAACAAAAAATTAAAAACAACCCCTAGCAGTACAGGACATGCCACTGGTGAGGGATATTCTCTTGATTTAAGAGAATTGTAATTTGTTATTAAATAATGAAAATTATAAAAAAAGAATATACAAAAATTAAATTAATAAAAATTTCCATTCGATTATTTTTCTTTTACATTTAAGTCTCCCTCCTACTTAAGCTTAGATAATATAATAGAATCTCGTCCTTAAGTTTTTGTTTACATCCTGCGTTTCAATTAAGTGCTCCTGATTGTCATTATCCGGTTTATTTTCAATTCGGTGCAGGAATCTATTGGACTACTCTTTAGTGTAAGTGATGCTTTTCAGGACATACCTAATACTTAAAAATCCATTTATCGGGTTTTGGTCTACCAGTCAGGTATTCATCCGACGGTAAATCTCTCAAATGAAACGGTTCTATACTCTTAGTATTAGTATAGTCCGGACTGAGAACCCCAGGCCTGTAGAGTTGAAATCAAGTGATTTTTTACAATCATGGCCGCGAAGGCGAACCAAACAAATAAAATTAGTAAGTTTCAATGAAGTTTACTACTTAAATCTCTTGAGGTTCCTTTTCTTAAAAAGAGGGTAAAATCTACTAAAATGTAAATTTCTTCAGCATCAAAACAAATGCGCTTATTTGAATACTGTTGAGCGTTAACCACGTGATCCGGCTTGACCGTAACACGAGAAACTCATTAATTAAAACATTGGAGAATATGAAATTATGTTTTTTTAAAAGTTACCATTGGACGTTATGTACTTGAGGAAGTGAGAGCAAAGTCTTTACACTCATATTCCAAGGAGACTACTTGTCATCCTTTTATCAGATCTTTATCAAGTTAAACTATTTTACTAGAAGGAGCGAATACTGAAACTGACATGGTAGGGGGTGATAACCAGCAGCATAAGGAGATTGTTTCTTTACAATTACTCTAAGTGGTCATATTATAT